>OY756435.1:2939289-3306149 GCA_963576905.1 Mystacides longicornis | reverse complement strand
GATGAATGAGGGAAGACAGTTTAAGATGTTGGTAATATAAGTTTTCACTTATCTGATCTAGTAGGCGGCGTTTCTCAGCAATCTCGGCTCGCACCAGTCCTAGGCTTGCTTTGTGTAGAATACGGTTGGTGTGTGTATTCTGCTTGTAGTACCTGAGACGGAACGATGTCGGTATCACCTTGTTATCACGGCACCTCACTAAGAATGTAATATCGTTCAAACACTTCACTCGTTTTAGCTTGCACTTCTCGAAACGGTCAAGATCTTGTTTGACGCCACTCCCGTAAAGTGATATTATGTTAATATAAAGCTTTTCGCGACGCGGAATATGTAAATTGTTATTTCGGGTACTGTCGCGTTGTGAGTTGTTCCCGATGTTATTTGGAACATTATTAAAGGTGTTGGTTTGTTGGTTAGATGGTGGTATATATTTCGGAGCCATCAGAGACTCCATCTTCAGCCTTTCGTCGTATTACCGAAGTAATGACGCCGAAAATTAATCTACAGTAACAAGACAAGGATGTTATTCGTTGACTCGCTAAGCAGATTATGACGTATTTTGTCTCGTGGAACGCGCGCTATTACGAGATGTGTTTGTAGGTATACTGTCTGTTAGGGTACTTGTGGATGGATTTGAGTCAGTGGCGGAACTTGTAGTTGAATTGGAGGTTGTGGTGTTTGATTGGAGATGTGTTTGTGGGGTGTGGGTGGTGGTTTTTGTATGTGTGGGGTGGGTGGGTGTGATTTGGTCTAAGAGGTGGAGGTAGGAGGGGTTAAGTTTAATCGTTTCATCTCTTTCGTTCAGTGTATGATCTCGTTTGGCAATGTTAATTGCTTCGAGCAAGGTGCGGTGTAGTTCTCGATTTGACTTGTGTAGTGTTTTTGTGTTTTCGAAGTCTATTTTGTGGCCTTCAGTCATTGTGTGTAGCGCGAGGGTGGATGAGGGTTTTTTGTTTTTGACGTCATTTTTGTGTTCTTCGGCTCTGACCGAGACTTTTCTATTCGTTTTACCTATGTATACTTTGGGACAGTCTTTGCAAGGGATTTGGTATACACCTTGGTGTTCGTTGGGGATCTTATCAGTAGGTAGAAGTAAGGTTGTGCAAACTTTTTTGTTTGCTGAGAGACAGGGCGAATATGTTGTTTCTTGAGTATGCGGCCAATCTTTTCAGATACGCCTCTGACATAAGGGATGTTACAAGTACCGAGGTACCTTGTCGTTAGGTGGTGTTGACAGATTAGGGGTGGATGCGTGTGATTTAGCTGCACTCAGCTGTTTGTTGGAGTACCCATTTTTGTTTTAGGATTTTGGTAAGAACGCGTTCTTCATCTTCTCTTTGTGTGTTATCTGTCAGTGACACAGTCCTGTTGAACAAAGATGTGGCGACCGCTTGCAATTGGGAGGGGTGATGATGAGAGTCCGCTTGGAGATATCTCGAGGTGGAGGTTGCTTTCCGTAGATTTTATGTCCTAGTGTGCCGTCGGGGTTTCTGCGAATGAGTGTGTCGAGGAAGGGGAGTTGGGAGTCGGTCTCTATTTCCATCGTGAATTTGATGGTTGGATGTAGATTGTTTAGGTGGAGTAAGAATTCATCTAATTTTTCTTTTCCGTGGGGCCAGATGACAAAGGTGTCATCTACGTATCGTTTGTATAGGGTGGGTTTATATTGAGCTTGGCTTAGTGCTCGTTCTTCGAAATCCAGTAGGAACAGGTCAGCAAGTATTGGGGAGAGGGAAGAACCCATACTGGCGCCTGATACTTGTTTGTATATTGTGCCTTTGTATGAGAAGAAAGTGTTGGACATGCAATGGGCTATCATGTTGATAAACATTTTAGGTATTTTGAAGCGATCTTTAAAATTGTAAGTGTCTCATCTATGGGAATGTTTGTGAAGAGAGATACGATGTCGAAGCTTACTAACAGGTCTGTTTCGTTGGTTTTTATTGTTTTTATCAACTCTATGAAGTCGAAGGAGTTTTTTATGTATGAGTCGCGTTGTATGGAATCGGGATAAAGAAAGTTTGATAGGTATTTAGAGAGGTGGTATGTTGGGGTGCTTAGTTGTGAGACAATGGGTCTTAGAGTTAATGGATTTTTGTGGATTTTGGGAAGTGCATAGAACTTGGCTATCGCCGAGGATTTTTCTCTCGGAATTAGGCGTTTCTTTACTTCATTAGAAAGGGTGGATTTAGTGATGATAGCTTTCGTGGTTTTTTCTAGGTATGTGATGGGGTTCGTCGGATGGACTTTGTACACGGAGTCGTCTTGCAACAGGATTTGAACCATGCTGTCGTATTCAGTCGAGTTCATTACCACGGTGGCATTGCCTTTGTCGGCTGGGAGGATGACGATGTTGGGATTTTGTTTAAGTTTTTTGAGGGCTTCACGCTCAGCGTGCGTGGTGTTGGACTTGGGGGCCTTGGATTTGCGTAGTATAGTGCAGACATCCTGTCTGATTTCTTCAGCTGTCTTGTCCGGGATATTTTGCAAGGAAGTTTCTAAGTTAACTATGAATTTTTCTTTCGGTATGTGTGAGGGGGATATGGCAAAGTTGAAGCCTTTCGACAGAATTGAAAGGCATTTTCGTCGAGGGTTTCGTTGGATAAGTTGTGTACTGTATGTGCGAGTGTAGGGGGGGGTTTTTGGTTGTTGCTGTTTGGTGTCTGTGATCGTGGTTGTAAGTGTTTAGTGAGGTTATTGAACTTCCTGATGTGTGTATTTTTGGTGTTTGTGTTTTCTGTGTCGAGTCGTTCTTGTATTATGTCATCAAACTGATTCCATAATAGAGGATGAATGAGGGAAGACAGTTTAAGATGTTGGTAATATAAGTTTTCACTTATCTGATCTAGTAGGCGGCGTTTCTCAGCAATCTCGGCTCGCACCAGTCCTAGGCTTGCTTTGTGTAGAATACGGTTGGTGTGTGTATTCTGCTTGTAGTACCTGAGACGGAACGATGTCGGTATCACCTTGTTATCACGGCACCTCACTAAGAATGTAATATCGTTCAAACACTTCACTCGTTTTAGCTTGCACTTCTCGAAACGGTCAAGATCTTGTTGACGCCACTCCCGTAAAGTGATATTATGTTAATATAAAGCTTTTCGCGACGCGGAATATGTAAATTGTTATTTCGGGTACTGTCGCGTTGTGAGTTGTTCCCGATGTTATTTGGAACATTATTAAAGGTGTTGGTTTGTTGGTTAGATGGTGGTATATATTTCGGAGCCATCAGAGACTCCATCTTCAGCCTTTCGTCGTATTACCGAAGTAATGACGCCGAAAATAATCTACAGTAACAAGACAAGGATGTTATTCGTTGACTCGCTAAGCAGATTATGACGTATTTTGTCTCGTGAACGCGCGCTATTACGAGATGTGTTTGTAGGTATACTGTCTGTTAGGGTACTTGTGATGGATTTGAGTCAGTGGCGGAACTTGTAGTTGAATTGGAGGTTGTGGTGTTTGATTGGAGATGTGTTTTGTGGGGTGTGGGTGGTGGTTTTTGTATGTGTGGGGTGGGTGGGTGTGATTTGGTCTAAGAGGTGGAGGTAGGAGGGGTTAAGTTTAATCGTTTCATCTCTTTCGTTTCAGTGTATGATCTCGTTTGGCAATGTTAATTGCTTCGAGCAAGGTGCGGTGTAGTTCTCGATTTGACTTGTGTAGTGTTTTTGTGTTTTCGAAAGTCTATTTTGTGGCCTTCAGTCATTGTGTGTAGCGCGAGGGTGGATGAGGGTTTTTTGTTTTTGACGTCATTTTTGTGTTCTTCGGCTCTGACCGAGACTTTTCTATTCGTTTTACCTATGTATACTTTGGGACAGTCTTTGCAAGGGATTTGGTATACACCTTGGTGTTCGTTGGGGATCTTATCAGTAGGTAGAAGTAAGGTTGTGCAAACTTTTTTGTTTGCTGAGAAGACAGGGCGAATATGTTGTTTCTTGAGTATGCGGCCAATCTTTTCAGATACGCCTCTGACATAAGGGATGTTACAAGTACCGAGGTACCTGTCGTTAGGTGGTGTTGACAGATTAGGGGTGGATGCGTGTGATTTAGCTGCACTCAGTCTGTTTGTTGGAGTACCCATTTTGTTTTAGGATTTTGGTAAGAACGCGTTCTTCATCTTCTCTTTGTGTGTTATCTGTCAGTGACACAGTCCTGTGGAACAAAGATGTGGCGACCGCTTGCAAGTGGGAGGGGTGATGATGAGAGTCCGCTTGGAGATATCTCGAGGTGGAGGTTGCTTTCCGGTAGATTTTATGTCCTAGTGTGCCGTCGGGGTTTCTGCGAATGAGTGTGTCGAGGAAGGGGAGTTGGGAGTCGGTCTCTATTTCCATCGTGAATTTGATGGTTGGATGTAGATTGTTTAGGTGGAGTAAGAATTCATCTAATTTTTCTTTTCCGTGGGGCCAGATGACAAAGGTGTCATCTACGTATCGTTTGTATAGGGTGGGTTTATATTGAGCTTGGCTTAGTGCTCGTTCTTCGAAATCCAGTAGGAACAGGTCAGCAAGTATTGGGGAGAGGGAAGAACCCATACTGGCGCCTGATACTTGTTTGTATATTGTGCCTTTGTATGAGAAGAAAGTGTTGGACATGCAATGGGCTATCATGTTGATAAACATTTTAGGTATTTTGAAGCGATCTTTTAAAATTGTAAGTGTCTCATCTATGGAATGTTTGTGAAGAGAGATACGATGTCGAAGCTTACTAACAGGTCTGTTTCGTTGGTTTTTATTGTTTTTATCAACTCTATGAAGTCGAAGGAGTTTTTTATGTATGAGTCGCGTTGTATGGAATCGGGATAAAGAAAGTTTGATAGGTATTTAGAGAGGTGGTATGTTGGGGTGCTTAGTTGTGAGACAATGGGTCTTAGAGTTAATGGATTTTGTGGATTTTGGGAAGTGCATAGAACTTGGCTATCGCCGAGGATTTTTCTCTCGGAATTAGGCGTTTCTTTACTTCATTAGAAAGGGTGGATTTAGTGATGATAGCTTTCGTGGTTTTTTCTAGGTATGTGATGGGGTTCGTCGGATGGACTTTGTACACGGAGTCGTCTTGCAACAGGATTTGAACCATGCTGTCGTATTCAGTCGAGTTCATTACCACGGTGGCATTGCCTTTGTCGGCTGGGAGGATGACGATGTTGGGATTTTGTTTAAGTTTTTTGAGGGCTTCACGCTCAGCGTGCGTGGTGTTGGACTTGGGGGCCTTGGATTTGCGTAGTATAGTGCAGACATCCTGTCTGATTTCTTCAGCTGTCTTGTCCGGGATATTTTGCAAGGAAGTTTCTAAGTTAACTATGAATTTTTCTTTCGGTATGTGTGAGGGGGATATGGCAAAGTTGAAGCCTTTCGACAGAATTGAAAGGGCATTTTCGTCGAGGGTTTCGTTGGATAAGTTGTGTACTGTATGTGCGAGTGTAGGGGGGGGTTTTTGGTTGTTGCTGTTTGGTGTCTGTGATCGTGGTTGTAAGTGTTTAGTGAGGTTATTGAACTTCCTGATGTGTGTATTTTTGGTGTTTGTGTTTTCTGTGTCGAGTCGTTCTTGTATTATGTCATCAAACTGATTCCATAATAGAGGATGAATGAGGGAAGACAGTTTAAGATGTTGGTAATATAAGTTTTCACTTATCTGATCTAGTAGGCGGCGTTTCTCAGCAATCTCGGCTCGCACCAGTCCTAGGCTTGCTTTGTGTAGAATACGGTTGGTGTGTGTATTCTGCTTGTAGTACCTGAGACGGAACGATGTCGGTATCACCTTGTTATCACGGCACCTCACTAAGAATGTAATATCGTTCAAACACTTCACTCGTTTTAGCTTGCACTTCTCGAAACGGTCAAGATCTTGTTTGACGCCACTCCCGTAAAGTGATATTATGTTAATATAAAGCTTTTCGCGACGCGGAATATGTAAATTGTTATTTCGGGTACTGTCGCGTTGTGAGTTGTTCCCGATGTTATTTGGAACATTATTAAAGGTGTTGGTTTGTTGGTTAGATGGTGGTATATATTTCGGAGCCATCAGAGACTCCATCTTCAGCCTTTCGTCGTATTACCGAAGTAATGACGCCGAAAATTAATCTACAGTAACAAGACAAGGATGTTATTCGTTGACTCGCTAAGCAGATTATGACGTATTTTGTCTCGTGGAACGCGCGCTATTACGAGATGTGTTTGTAGGTATACTGTCTGTTAGGGTACTTGTGGATGGATTTGAGTCAGTGGCGGAACTTGTAGTTGAATTGGAGGTTGTGGTGTTTGATTGGAGATGTGTTTGTGGGGTGTGGGTGGTGGTTTTTGTATGTGTGGGGTGGGTGGGTGTGATTTGGTCTAAGAGGTGGAGGTAGGAGGGGTTAAGTTTAATCGTTTCATCTCTTTCGTTCAGTGTATGATCTCGTTTGGCAATGTTAATTGCTTCGAGCAAGGTGCGGTGTAGTTCTCGATTTGACTTGTGTAGTGTTTTTGTGTTTTCGAAGTCTATTTTGTGGCCTTCAGTCATTGTGTGTAGCGCGAGGGTGGATGAGGGTTTTTTGTTTTTGACGTCATTTTTGTGTTCTTCGGCTCTGACCGAGACTTTTCTATTCGTTTTACCTATGTATACTTTGGGACAGTCTTTGCAAGGGATTTGGTATACACCTTGGTGTTCGTTGGGGATCTTATCAGTAGGTAGAAGTAAGGTTGTGCAAACTTTTTTGTTTGCTGAGAAGACAGGGCGAATATGTTGTTTCTTGAGTATGCGGCCAATCTTTTCAGATACGCCTCTGACATAAGGGATGTTACAAGTACCGAGGTACCTGTCGTTAGGTGGTGTTGACAGATTAGGGGTGGATGCGTGTGATTTAGCTGCACTCAGCTGTTTGTTGGAGTACCCATTTTGTTTTAGGATTTTGGTAAGAACGCGTTCTTCATCTTCTCTTTGTGTGTTATCTGTCAGTGACACAGTCCTGTGGAACAAAGATGTGGCGACCGCTTGCAATTGGGAGGGGTGATGATGAGAGTCCGCTTGGAGATATCTCGAGGTGGAGGTTGCTTTCCGGTAGATTTTATGTCCTAGTGTGCCGTCGGGGTTTCTGCGAATGAGTGTGTCGAGGAAGGGGAGTTGGGAGTCGGTCTCTATTTCCATCGTGAATTTGATGGTTGGATGTAGATTGTTTAGGTGGAGTAAGAATTCATCTAATTTTTCTTTTCCGTGGGGCCAGATGACAAAGGTGTCATCTACGTATCGTTTGTATAGGGTGGGTTTATATTGAGCTTGGCTTAGTGCTCGTTCTTCGAAATCCAGTAGGAACAGGTCAGCAAGTATTGGGGAGAGGGAAGAACCCATACTGGCGCCTGATACTTGTTTGTATATTGTGCCTTTGTATGAGAAGAAAGTGTTGGACATGCAATGGGCTATCATGTTGATAAACATTTTAGGTATTTTGAAGCGATCTTTTAAAATTGTAAGTGTCTCATCTATGGGAATGTTTGTGAAGAGAGATACGATGTCGAAGCTTACTAACAGGTCTGTTTCGTTGGTTTTTATTGTTTTTATCAACTCTATGAAGTCGAAGGAGTTTTTTATGTATGAGTCGCGTTGTATGGAATCGGGATAAAGAAAGTTTGATAGGTATTTAGAGAGGTGGTATGTTGGGGTGCTTAGTTGTGAGACAATGGGTCTTAGAGTTAATGGATTTTTGTGGATTTTGGGAAGTGCATAGAACTTGGCTATCGCCGAGGATTTTTCTCTCGGAATTAGGCGTTTCTTTACTTCATTAGAAAGGGTGGATTTAGTGATGATAGCTTTCGTGGTTTTTTCTAGGTATGTGATGGGGTTCGTCGGATGGACTTTGTACACGGAGTCGTCTTGCAACAGGATTTGAACCATGCTGTCGTATTCAGTCGAGTTCATTACCACGGTGGCATTGCCTTTGTCGGCTGGGAGGATGACGATGTTGGGATTTTGTTTAAGTTTTTTGAGGGCTTCACGCTCAGCGTGCGTGGTGTTGGACTTGGGGGCCTTGGATTTGCGTAGTATAGTGCAGACATCCTGTCTGATTTCTTCAGCTGTCTTGTCCGGGATATTTTGCAAGGAAGTTTCTAAGTTAACTATGAATTTTTCTTTCGGTATGTGTGAGGGGGATATGGCAAAGTTGAAGCCTTTCGACAGAATTGAAAGGGCATTTTCGTCGAGGGTTTCGTTGGATAAGTTGTGTACTGTATGTGCGAGTGTAGGGGGGGGGTTTTTGGTTGTTGCTGTTTGGTGTCTGTGATCGTGGTTGTAAGTGTTTAGTGAGGTTATTGAACTTCCTGATGTGTGTATTTTTGGTGTTTGTGTTTTCTGTGTCGAGTCGTTCTTGTATTATGTCATCAAACTGATTCCATAATAGAGGATGAATGAGGGAAGACAGTTTAAGATGTTGGTAATATAAGTTTTCACTTATCTGATCTAGTAGGCGGCGTTTCTCAGCAATCTCGGCTCGCACCAGTCCTAGGCTTGCTTTGTGTAGAATACGGTTGGTGTGTGTATTCTGCTTGTAGTACCTGAGACGGAACGATGTCGGTATCACCTTGTTATCACGGCACCTCACTAAGAATGTAATATCGTTCAAACACTTCACTCGTTTTAGCTTGCACTTCTCGAAACGGTCAAGATCTTGTTTGACGCCACTCCCGTAAAGTGATATTATGTTAATATAAAGCTTTTCGCGACGCGGAATATGTAAATTGTTATTTCGGGTACTGTCGCGTTGTGAGTTGTTCCCGATGTTATTTGGAACATTATTAAAGGTGTTGGTTTGTTGGTTAGATGGTGGTATATATTTCGGAGCCATCAGAGACTCCATCTTCAGCCTTTCGTCGTATTACCGAAGTAATGACGCCGAAAATTAATCTACAGTAACAAGACAAGGATGTTATTCGTTGACTCGCTAAGCAGATTATGACGTATTTTGTCTCGTGGAACGCGCGCTATTACGAGATGTGTTTGTAGGTATACTGTCTGTTAGGGTACTTGTGGATGGATTTGAGTCAGTGGCGGAACTTGTAGTTGAATTGGAGGTTGTGGTGTTTGATTGGAGATGTGTTTGTGGGGTGTGGGTGGTGGTTTTTGTATGTGTGGGGTGGGTGGGTGTGATTTGGTCTAAGAGGTGGAGGTAGGAGGGGTTAAGTTTAATCGTTTCATCTCTTTCGTTCAGTGTATGATCTCGTTTGGCAATGTTAATTGCTTCGAGCAAGGTGCGGTGTAGTTCTCGATTTGACTTGTGTAGTGTTTTTGTGTTTTCGAAGTCTATTTTGTGGCCTTCAGTCATTGTGTGTAGCGCGAGGGTGGATGAGGGTTTTTTGTTTTTGACGTCATTTTTGTGTTCTTCGGCTCTGACCGAGACTTTTCTATTCGTTTTACCTATGTATACTTTGGGACAGTCTTTGCAAGGGATTTGGTATACACCTTGGTGTTCGTTGGGGATCTTATCAGTAGGTAGAAGTAAGGTTGTGCAAACTTTTTTGTTTGCTGAGAAGACAGGGCGAATATGTTGTTTCTTGAGTATGCGGCCAATCTTTTCAGATACGCCTCTGACATAAGGGATGTTACAAGTACCGAGGTACCTGTCGTTAGGTGGTGTTGACAGATTAGGGGTGGATGCGTGTGATTTAGCTGCACTCAGCTGTTTGTTGGAGTACCCATTTTGTTTTAGGATTTTGGTAAGAACGCGTTCTTCATCTTCTCTTTGTGTGTTATCTGTCAGTGACACAGTCCTGTGGAACAAAGATGTGGCGACCGCTTGCAATTGGGAGGGGTGATGATGAGAGTCCGCTTGGAGATATCTCGAGGTGGAGGTTGCTTTCCGGTAGATTTTATGTCCTAGTGTGCCGTCGGGGTTTCTGCGAATGAGTGTGTCGAGGAAGGGGAGTTGGGAGTCGGTCTCTATTTCCATCGTGAATTTGATGGTTGGATGTAGATTGTTTAGGTGGAGTAAGAATTCATCTAATTTTTCTTTTCCGTGGGGCCAGATGACAAAGGTGTCATCTACGTATCGTTTGTATAGGGTGGGTTTATATTGAGCTTGGCTTAGTGCTCGTTCTTCGAAATCCAGTAGGAACAGGTCAGCAAGTATTGGGGAGAGGGAAGAACCCATACTGGCGCCTGATACTTGTTTGTATATTGTGCCTTTGTATGAGAAGAAAGTGTTGGACATGCAATGGGCTATCATGTTGATAAACATTTTAGGTATTTTGAAGCGATCTTTTAAAATTGTAAGTGTCTCATCTATGGGAATGTTTGTGAAGAGAGATACGATGTCGAAGCTTACTAACAGGTCTGTTTCGTTGGTTTTTATTGTTTTTATCAACTCTATGAAGTCGAAGGAGTTTTTTATGTATGAGTCGCGTTGTATGGAATCGGGATAAAGAAAGTTTGATAGGTATTTAGAGAGGTGGTATGTTGGGGTGCTTAGTTGTGAGACAATGGGTCTTAGAGTTAATGGATTTTTGTGGATTTTGGGAAGTGCATAGAACTTGGCTATCGCCGAGGATTTTTCTCTCGGAATTAGGCGTTTCTTTACTTCATTAGAAAGGGTGGATTTAGTGATGATAGCTTTCGTGGTTTTTTCTAGGTATGTGATGGGGTTCGTCGGATGGACTTTGTACACGGAGTCGTCTTGCAACAGGATTTGAACCATGCTGTCGTATTCAGTCGAGTTCATTACCACGGTGGCATTGCCTTTGTCGGCTGGGAGGATGACGATGTTGGGATTTTGTTTAAGTTTTTTGAGGGCTTCACGCTCAGCGTGCGTGGTGTTGGACTTGGGGGCCTTGGATTTGCGTAGTATAGTGCAGACATCCTGTCTGATTTCTTCAGCTGTCTTGTCCGGGATATTTTGCAAGGAAGTTTCTAAGTTAACTATGAATTTTTCTTTCGGTATGTGTGAGGGGGATATGGCAAAGTTGAAGCCTTTCGACAGAATTGAAAGGGCATTTTCGTCGAGGGTTTCGTTGGATAAGTTGTGTACTGTATGTGCGAGTGTAGGGGGGGGTTTTTGGTTGTTGCTGTTTGGTGTCTGTGATCGTGGTTGTAAGTGTTTAGTGAGGTTATTGAACTTCCTGATGTGTGTATTTTTGGTGTTTGTGTTTTCTGTGTCGAGTCGTTCTTGTATTATGTCATCAAACTGATTCCATAATAGAGGATGAATGAGGGAAGACAGTTTAAGATGTTGGTAATATAAGTTTTCACTTATCTGATCTAGTAGGCGGCGTTTCTCAGCAATCTCGGCTCGCACCAGTCCTAGGCTTGCTTTGTGTAGAATACGGTTGGTGTGTGTATTCTGCTTGTAGTACCTGAGACGGAACGATGTCGGTATCACCTTGTTATCACGGCACCTCACTAAGAATGTAATATCGTTCAAACACTTCACTCGTTTTAGCTTGCACTTCTCGAAACGGTCAAGATCTTGTTTGACGCCACTCCCGTAAAGTGATATTATGTTAATATAAAGCTTTTCGCGACGCGGAATATGTAAATTGTTATTTCGGGTACTGTCGCGTTGTGAGTTGTTCCCGATGTTATTTGGAACATTATTAAAGGTGTTGGTTTGTTGGTTAGATGGTGGTATATATTTCGGAGCCATCAGAGACTCCATCTTCAGCCTTTCGTCGTATTACCGAAGTAATGACGCCGAAAATTAATCTACAGTAACAAGACAAGGATGTTATTCGTTGACTCGCTAAGCAGATTATGACGTATTTTGTCTCGTGGAACGCGCGCTATTACGAGATGTGTTTGTAGGTATACTGTCTGTTAGGGTACTTGTGGATGGATTTGAGTCAGTGGCGGAACTTGTAGTTGAATTGGAGGTTGTGGTGTTTGATTGGAGATGTGTTTGTGGGGTGTGGGTGGTGGTTTTTGTATGTGTGGGGTGGGTGGGTGTGATTTGGTCTAAGAGGTGGAGGTAGGAGGGGTTAAGTTTAATCGTTTCATCTCTTTCGTTCAGTGTATGATCTCGTTTGGCAATGTTAATTGCTTCGAGCAAGGTGCGGTGTAGTTCTCGATTTGACTTGTGTAGTGTTTTTGTGTTTTCGAAGTCTATTTTGTGGCCTTCAGTCATTGTGTGTAGCGCGAGGGTGGATGAGGGTTTTTTGTTTTTGACGTCATTTTTGTGTTCTTCGGCTCTGACCGAGACTTTTCTATTCGTTTTACCTATGTATACTTTGGGACAGTCTTTGCAAGGGATTTGGTATACACCTTGGTGTTCGTTGGGGATCTTATCAGTAGGTAGAAGTAAGGTTGTGCAAACTTTTTTGTTTGCTGAGAAGACAGGGCGAATATGTTGTTTCTTGAGTATGCGGCCAATCTTTTCAGATACGCCTCTGACATAAGGGATGTTACAAGTACCGAGGTACCTGTCGTTAGGTGGTGTTGACAGATTAGGGGTGGATGCGTGTGATTTAGCTGCACTCAGCTGTTTGTTGGAGTACCCATTTTGTTTTAGGATTTTGGTAAGAACGCGTTCTTCATCTTCTCTTTGTGTGTTATCTGTCAGTGACACAGTCCTGTGGAACAAAGATGTGGCGACCGCTTGCAATTGGGAGGGGTGATGATGAGAGTCCGCTTGGAGATATCTCGAGGTGGAGGTTGCTTTCCGGTAGATTTTATGTCCTAGTGTGCCGTCGGGGTTTCTGCGAATGAGTGTGTCGAGGAAGGGGAGTTGGGAGTCGGTCTCTATTTCCATCGTGAATTTGATGGTTGGATGTAGATTGTTTAGGTGGAGTAAGAATTCATCTAATTTTTCTTTTCCGTGGGGCCAGATGACAAAGGTGTCATCTACGTATCGTTTGTATAGGGTGGGTTTATATTGAGCTTGGCTTAGTGCTCGTTCTTCGAAATCCAGTAGGAACAGGTCAGCAAGTATTGGGGAGAGGGAAGAACCCATACTGGCGCCTGATACTTGTTTGTATATTGTGCCTTTGTATGAGAAGAAAGTGTTGGACATGCAATGGGCTATCATGTTGATAAACATTTTAGGTATTTTGAAGCGATCTTTTAAAATTGTAAGTGTCTCATCTATGGGAATGTTTGTGAAGAGAGATACGATGTCGAAGCTTACTAACAGGTCTGTTTCGTTGGTTTTTATTGTTTTTATCAACTCTATGAAGTCGAAGGAGTTTTTTATGTATGAGTCGCGTTGTATGGAATCGGGATAAAGAAAGTTTGATAGGTATTTAGAGAGGTGGTATGTTGGGGTGCTTAGTTGTGAGACAATGGGTCTTAGAGTTAATGGATTTTTGTGGATTTTGGGAAGTGCATAGAACTTGGCTATCGCCGAGGATTTTTCTCTCGGAATTAGGCGTTTCTTTACTTCATTAGAAAGGGTGGATTTAGTGATGATAGCTTTCGTGGTTTTTTCTAGGTATGTGATGGGGTTCGTCGGATGGACTTTGTACACGGAGTCGTCTTGCAACAGGATTTGAACCATGCTGTCGTATTCAGTCGAGTTCATTACCACGGTGGCATTGCCTTTGTCGGCTGGGAGGATGACGATGTTGGGATTTTGTTTAAGTTTTTTGAGGGCTTCACGCTCAGCGTGCGTGGTGTTGGACTTGGGGGCCTTGGATTTGCGTAGTATAGTGCAGACATCCTGTCTGATTTCTTCAGCTGTCTTGTCCGGGATATTTTGCAAGGAAGTTTCTAAGTTAACTATGAATTTTTCTTTCGGTATGTGTGAGGGGGATATGGCAAAGTTGAAGCCTTTCGACAGAATTGAAAGGGCATTTTCGTCGAGGGTTTCGTTGGATAAGTTGTGTACTGTATGTGCGAGTGTAGGGGGGGGTTTTTGGTTGTTGCTGTTTGGTGTCTGTGATCGTGGTTGTAAGTGTTTAGTGAGGTTATTGAACTTCCTGATGTGTGTATTTTTGGTGTTTGTGTTTTCTGTGTCGAGTCGTTCTTGTATTATGTCATCAAACTGATTCCATAATAGAGGATGAATGAGGGAAGACAGTTTAAGATGTTGGTAATATAAGTTTTCACTTATCTGATCTAGTAGGCGGCGTTTCTCAGCAATCTCGGCTCGCACCAGTCCTAGGCTTGCTTTGTGTAGAATACGGTTGGTGTGTGTATTCTGCTTGTAGTACCTGAGACGGAACGATGTCGGTATCACCTTGTTATCACGGCACCTCACTAAGAATGTAATATCGTTCAAACACTTCACTCGTTTTAGCTTGCACTTCTCGAAACGGTCAAGATCTTGTTTGACGCCACTCCCGTAAAGTGATATTATGTTAATATAAAGCTTTTCGCGACGCGGAATATGTAAATTGTTATTTCGGGTACTGTCGCGTTGTGAGTTGTTCCCGATGTTATTTGGAACATTATTAAAGGTGTTGGTTTGTTGGTTAGATGGTGGTATATATTTCGGAGCCATCAGAGACTCCATCTTCAGCCTTTCGTCGTATTACCGAAGTAATGACGCCGAAAATTAATCTACAGTAACAAGACAAGGATGTTATTCGTTGACTCGCTAAGCAGATTATGACGTATTTTGTCTCGTGGAACGCGCGCTATTACGAGATGTGTTTGTAGGTATACTGTCTGTTAGGGTACTTGTGGATGGATTTGAGTCAGTGGCGGAACTTGTAGTTGAATTGGAGGTTGTGGTGTTTGATTGGAGATGTGTTTGTGGGGTGTGGGTGGTGGTTTTTGTATGTGTGGGGTGGGTGGGTGTGATTTGGTCTAAGAGGTGGAGGTAGGAGGGGTTAAGTTTAATCGTTTCATCTCTTTCGTTCAGTGTATGATCTCGTTTGGCAATGTTAATTGCTTCGAGCAAGGTGCGGTGTAGTTCTCGATTTGACTTGTGTAGTGTTTTTGTGTTTTCGAAGTCTATTTTGTGGCCTTCAGTCATTGTGTGTAGCGCGAGGGTGGATGAGGATTTTTTGTTTTTGACGTCATTTTTGTGTTCTTCGGCTCTGACCGAGACTTTTCTATTCGTTTTACCTATGTATACTTTGGGACAGTCTTTGCAAGGGATTTGGTATACACCTTGGTGTTCGTTGGGGATCTTATCAGTAGGTAGAAGTAAGGTTGTGCAAACTTTTTTGTTTGCTGAGAAGACAGGGCGAATATGTTGTTTCTTGAGTATGCGGCCAATCTTTTCAGATACGCCTCTGACATAAGGGATGTTACAAGTACCGAGGTACCTGTCGTTAGGTGGTGTTGACAGATTAGGGGTGGATGCGTGTGATTTAGCTGCACTCAGCTGTTTGTTGGAGTACCCATTTTGTTTTAGGATTTTGGTAAGAACGCGTTCTTCATCTTCTCTTTGTGTGTTATCTGTCAGTGACACAGTCCTGTGGAACAAAGATGTGGCGACCGCTTGCAATTGGGAGGGGTGATGATGAGAGTCCGCTTGGAGATATCTCGAGGTGGAGGTTGCTTTCCGGTAGATTTTATGTCCTAGTGTGCCGTCGGGGTTTCTGCGAATGAGTGTGTCGAGGAAGGGGAGTTGGGAGTCGGTCTCTATTTCCATCGTGAATTTGATGGTTGGATGTAGATTGTTTAGGTGGAGTAAGAATTCATCTAATTTTTCTTTTCCGTGGGGCCAGATGACAAAGGTGTCATCTACGTATCGTTTGTATAGGGTGGGTTTATATTGAGCTTGGCTTAGTGCTCGTTCTTCGAAATCCAGTAGGAACAGGTCAGCAAGTATTGGGGAGAGGGAAGAACCCATACTGGCGCCTGATACTTGTTTGTATATTGTGCCTTTGTATGAGAAGAAAGTGTTGGACATGCAATGGGCTATCATGTTGATAAACATTTTAGGTATTTTGAAGCGATCTTTTAAAATTGTAAGTGTCTCATCTATGGGAATGTTTGTGAAGAGAGATACGATGTCGAAGCTTACTAACAGGTCTGTTTCGTTGGTTTTTATTGTTTTTATCAACTCTATGAAGTCGAAGGAGTTTTTTATGTATGAGTCGCGTTGTATGGAATCGGGATAAAGAAAGTTTGATAGGTATTTAGAGAGGTGGTATGTTGGGGTGCTTAGTTGTGAGACAATGGGTCTTAGAGTTAATGGATTTTTGTGGATTTTGGGAAGTGCATAGAACTTGGCTATCGCCGAGGATTTTTCTCTCGGAATTAGGCGTTTCTTTACTTCATTAGAAAGGGTGGATTTAGTGATGATAGCTTTCGTGGTTTTTTCTAGGTATGTGATGGGGTTCGTCGGATGGACTTTGTACACGGAGTCGTCTTGCAACAGGATTTGAACCATGCTGTCGTATTCAGTCGAGTTCATTACCACGGTGGCATTGCCTTTGTCGGCTGGGAGGATGACGATGTTGGGATTTTGTTTAAGTTTTTTGAGGGCTTCACGCTCAGCGTGCGTGGTGTTGGACTTGGGGGCCTTGGATTTGCGTAGTATAGTGCAGACATCCTGTCTGATTTCTTCAGCTGTCTTGTCCGGGATATTTTGCAAGGAAGTTTCTAAGTTAACTATGAATTTTTCTTTCGGTATGTGTGAGGGGGATATGGCAAAGTTGAAGCCTTTCGACAGAATTGAAAGGGCATTTTCGTCGAGGGTTTCGTTGGATAAGTTGTGTACTGTATGTGCGAGTGTAGGGGGGGGTTTTTGGTTGTTGCTGTTTGGTGTCTGTGATCGTGGTTGTAAGTGTTTAGTGAGGTTATTGAACTTCCTGATGTGTGTATTTTTGGTGTTTGTGTTTTCTGTGTCGAGTCGTTCTTGTATTATGTCATCAAACTGATTCCATAATAGAGGATGAATGAGGGAAGACAGTTTAAGATGTTGGTAATATAAGTTTTCACTTATCTGATCTAGTAGGCGGCGTTTCTCAGCAATCTCGGCTCGCACCAGTCCTAGGCTTGCTTTGTGTAGAATACGGTTGGTGTGTGTATTCTGCTTGTAGTACCTGAGACGGAACGATGTCGGTATCACCTTGTTATCACGGCACCTCACTAAGAATGTAATATCGTTCAAACACTTCACTCGTTTTAGCTTGCACTTCTCGAAACGGTCAAGATCTTGTTTGACGCCACTCCCGTAAAGTGATATTATGTTAATATAAAGCTTTTCGCGACGCGGAATATGTAAATTGTTATTTCGGGTACTGTCGCGTTGTGAGTTGTTCCCGATGTTATTTGGAACATTATTAAAGGTGTTGGTTTGTTGGTTAGATGGTGGTATATATTTCGGAGCCATCAGAGACTCCATCTTCAGCCTTTCGTCGTATTACCGAAGTAATGACGCCGAAAATTAATCTACAGTAACAAGACAAGGATGTTATTCGTTGACTCGCTAAGGCCCCCAAGTCCAACACCACGCACGCTGAGCGTGAAGCCCTCAAAAAACTTAAACAAAACCCCAACATTGTCATCCTCCCAGCCGATAAAGGCAATGCCACCGTGGTAATGAACTCGATTGAATATGACAACATGGTTCAAGTCCTGTTGCAAGACGACTCCGTGTACAAAGTCCATCCGACAAACCCCACCACATACCTAGAAAAAACCACGAAAGCAATCATCACTAAATCTACCCTTTCCAATGAAGTAAAGAAACGCCTAATTCCGAGAGAAAAATCCTCGGCGATAGCCAAGTTCTACGCACTTCCCAAAATCCACAAAAATCCATTAACTCTAAGACCCATTGTCTCACAACTAAACACCCCAACATACAACCTCTCTAAATACCTATCAAACTTTCTTTATCCCGATTCTATACAACGCGACTCATACATAAAAAACTCCTTTGACTTCATAGAGTTGATCAAAACAATAAAAACCAACTAAACAGACCTGTTAGTAAGCTTTGACATCGTATCCCTCTTCACAAACATTCCCATAGATGAGACACTTACAATCTTAAAAGATCGCTTCAAAATACCAAAAATGTTTATTGACATGATAGCCCATTGCATGTCCAACACTTTCTTCTCATACAAAAGCACAATATACAAACAAGTATCAGGTGCCAGTATGGGTTCATCCCTATCCCCAATACTCGCCGACTTGTTCTTACTAGACTTCGAAGAACGAGCACTTAACCAAGCTCAATATAAGCCCACACTATACAAACGATACGTAGACGACACCTTTGTCATCTGGTCCCACGGAAAAGAAAAATTAGATGAATTCTTAATCTACCTAAATAACCTACATCCAACCATCAAATTCACGATGGAAATAGAGACCGACTGCCAACTGCCCTTCCTCGACACACTCATTCGCAGAAACCCTGACGGCACACTAGGACATAAAATCTACCGAAAAGCAACCTCCACTTCGAGATACCTCCAAGCAGACTCTCATCATCACCCCTCCCAACTGCAAGCGGTCGCCACATCTTTGTTCCACAGGACTGTATCCCTGACAGATAACACACAAAGAGAAGATGAAGAACGCGTTCTTACCAAAATCCTAAAACAAAATGGGTACTCCAACAAACAGCTGAGTGCAGCTAAAACACACGCATCCACCCCTAATCTGTCAACACCACCTAACGACAGGTACCTCGGCACTTGCAATATCCCTTATGTCAGAGGCGTATCTGAAAAGATCGGCCGTATACTCAGGAAAAAACATATTCGCCCTGTCTTCTCAGCAAACAAAAAAGTTTGCACAACCTTACCTCTACCTACTGATAAGATCCCCAACGAACACCAAGGTGTATACCAAATCCCTTGCAAAGATTGTCCCAAAGTGTACATAGGCAAAACGAATAGGAAAGTCTCGGTCAGAACCGAAGAACACAAAAATGATGTCAAAAACAAAAAACCTTCATCCACCCTCGCGCTACACACAATGACCGAAGGCCACAAAATAGACTTTGAAAACACAACAACACTACATAAAACAAACCGCGAATCACACCGCATACTATATGAAGCAATTAATATTGCAAGAAGATCACATACACTTAATGAACGCGATGAGAGTTTAAAAATTTACCCCCCGTACCTCCACATCATAGACCAAATTCCACCCACCCACCCCACACATACAAACACTACCGCCCACACCCCACAAACACAGCTCCAATCAAACACCACAACCTCCAATTCAACTACAAGTTCCGCCACTGACTCAAATCCATCCACAAGTACCCTAACAGACAGTATACCTACAAACACATCTCGCAATAGCGCGCGTTCCACGAGACAAAATACGTCATAATCTGCTTAGCGAGTCAACGAATAACACCCTTGTCTTGTTACTGCAGATTAATTTTTCGGCGTTATTACTTCTGTAATACGACGAAAGGCTGAAGATGGAGTCTCTGATGGCTCCGAAATATATACCATCAAACCAACAAACTAACACCTTCAATCATGTTCCAAACAACATCGGGAACAACCCACAACGCGACTGTATCCGAAACAATAATTTACATATTCCGCGTCGCGAAAAGCTTTATATTAACATAATATCACTTTACGGGAGTGGCGTCAAACAAGATCTTGACCGTTTCGAGAATTGCAAGCTAAAACGAGTGAAGTGTTTGAACGATATTACGTTCTTAGTGAGGTGCCGTGACAATAAAGTGATACCGACATCGTTCCGTCTCAGGTATTACAAGCAGAATACACATACCAACCGTATTCTACACAAAGCAAGCCTAGGACTGGTGCGAGCGGAGATTGCTGAGAAACGCCGCCTACTAGATCAGATAAGTGAAAACTTATACTACCAACATCTTAAACTGTCTTCCCTCATTCACCCTCTATTATGGAATCAGTTTGATGACATAATACAAGAACGACTCGACACAGAAAACACAACCATTAAAAATACACACATCAGGAAGTTCAATAATCTCACTAAACACCTACAACCACGATCACATACACCAAACAGCGACAACCAAAACCCCCTCCCTACACTCGCACACACAGTGCACAACTTATCCAATGAAACCCTTGACAAAAATGCCCTCTCAATCCTGTCGAAAGGCTTCAACTTTGCCATATCTCCCTCACACATACCGAAAGAGAAAACCATAGTCAACCTAGAAACTTCCTTGCAAACTATCCCAGACAAGACAGCTGAAGAAATCAGACAGGAAGTCTGCACTATACTACGTAAATCCAAGGCCCCCAAGTCCAACACCACGCACGCTGAGCGTGAAGCCCTCAAAAAACTTAAACAAAACCCCAACATTGTCATCCTCCCAGCCGATAAAGGCAATGCCACCGTGGTAATGAACTCGATTGAATATGACAACATGGTTCAAGTCCTGTTGCAAGACGACTCCGTGTACAAAGTCCATCCGACAAACCCCACCACATACCTAGAAAAAACCACGAAAGCAATCATCACTAAATCTACCCTTTCCAATGAAGTAAAGAAACGCCTAATTCCGAGAGAAAAATCCTCGGCGATAGCCAAGTTCTACGCACTTCCCAAAATCCACAAAAATCCATTAACTCTAAGACCCATTGTCTCACAACTAAACACCCCAACATACAACCTCTCTAAATACCTATCAAACTTTCTTTATCCCGATTCTATACAACGCGACTCATACATAAAAAACTCCTTTGACTTCATAGAGTTGATCAAAACAATAAAAACCAACGAAACAGACCTGTTAGTAAGCTTTGACATCGTATCCCTCTTCACAAACATTCCCATAGATGAGACACTTACAATCTTAAAAGATCGCTTCAAAATACCAAAAATGTTTATTGACATGATAGCCCATTGCATGTCCAACACTTTCTTCTCATACAAAAGCACAATATACAAACAAGTATCAGGTGCCAGTATGGGTTCATCCCTATCCCCAATACTCGCCGACTTGTTCTTACTAGACTTCGAAGAACGAGCACTTAACCAAGCTCAATATAAGCCCACACTATACAAACGATACGTAGACGACACCTTTGTCATCTGGTCCCACGGAAAAGAAAAATTAGATGAATTCTTAATCTACCTAAATAACCTACATCCAACCATCAAATTCACGATGGAAATAGAGACCGACTGCCAACTGCCCTTCCTCGACACACTCATTCGCAGAAACCCTGACGGCACACTAGGACATAAAATCTACCGAAAAGCAACCTCCACTTCGAGATACCTCCAAGCAGACTCTCATCATCACCCCTCCCAACTGCAAGCGGTCGCCACATCTTTGTTCCACAGGACTGTATCCCTGACAGATAACACACAAAGAGAAGATGAAGAACGCGTTCTTACCAAAATCCTAAAACAAAATGGGTACTCCAACAAACAGCTGAGTGCAGCTAAAACACACGCATCCACCCCTAATCTGTCAACACCACCTAACGACAGGTACCTCGGCACTTGCAATATCCCTTATGTCAGAGGCGTATCTGAAAAGATCGGCCGTATACTCAGGAAAAAACATATTCGCCCTGTCTTCTCAGCAAACAAAAAAGTTTGCACAACCTTACCTCTACCTACTGATAAGATCCCCAACGAACACCAAGGTGTATACCAAATCCCTTGCAAAGATTGTCCCAAAGTGTACATAGGCAAAACGAATAGGAAAGTCTCGGTCAGAACCGAAGAACACAAAAATGATGTCAAAAACAAAAAACCTTCATCCACCCTCGCGCTACACACAATGACCGAAGGCCACAAAATAGACTTTGAAAACACAACAACACTACATAAAACAAACCGCGAATCACACCGCATACTATATGAAGCAATTAATATTGCAAGAAGATCACATACACTTAATGAACGCGATGAGAGTTTAAAAATTTACCCCCCGTACCTCCACATCATAGACCAAATTCCACCCACCCACCCCACACATACAAACACTACCGCCCACACCCCACAAACACAGCTCCAATCAAACACCACAACCTCCAATTCAACTACAAGTTCCGCCACTGACTCAAATCCATCCACAAGTACCCTAACAGACAGTATACCTACAAACACATCTCGCAATAGCGCGCGTTCCACGAGACAAAATACGTCATAATCTGCTTAGCGAGTCAACGAATAACACCCTTGTCTTGTTACTGCAGATTAATTTTTCGGCGTTATTACTTCTGTAATACGACGAAAGGCTGAAGATGGAGTCTCTGATGGCTCCGAAATATATACCATCAAACCAACAAACTAACACCTTCAATCATGTTCCAAACAACATCGGGAACAACCCACAACGCGACTGTATCCGAAACAATAATTTACATATTCCGCGTCGCGAAAAGCTTTATATTAACATAATATCACTTTACGGGAGTGGCGTCAAACAAGATCTTGACCGTTTCGAGAATTGCAAGCTAAAACGAGTGAAGTGTTTGAACGATATTACGTTCTTAGTGAGGTGCCGTGACAATAAAGTGATACCGACATCGTTCCGTCTCAGGTATTACAAGCAGAATACACATACCAACCGTATTCTACACAAAGCAAGCCTAGGACTGGTGCGAGCGGAGATTGCTGAGAAACGCCGCCTACTAGATCAGATAAGTGAAAACTTATACTACCAACATCTTAAACTGTCTTCCCTCATTCACCCTCTATTATGGAATCAGTTTGATGACATAATACAAGAACGACTCGACACAGAAAACACAACCATTAAAAATACACACATCAGGAAGTTCAATAATCTCACTAAACACCTACAACCACGATCACATACACCAAACAGCGACAACCAAAACCCCCTCCCTACACTCGCACACACAGTGCACAACTTATCCAATGAAACCCTTGACAAAAATGCCCTCTCAATCCTGTCGAAAGGCTTCAACTTTGCCATATCTCCCTCACACATACCGAAAGAGAAAATCATAGTCAACCTAGAAACTTCCTTGCAAACTATCCCAGACAAGACAGCTGAAGAAATCAGACAGGAAGTCTGCACTATACTACGTAAATCCAAGGCCCCCAAGTCCAACACCACGCACGCTGAGCGTGAAGCCCTCAAAAAACTTAAACAAAACCCCAACATTGTCATCCTCCCAGCCGATAAAGGCAATGCCACCGTGGTAATGAACTCGATTGAATATGACAACATGGTTCAAGTCCTGTTGCAAGACGACTCCGTGTACAAAGTCCATCCGACAAACCCCACCACATACCTAGAAAAAACCACGAAAGCAATCATCACTAAATCTACCCTTTCCAATGAAGTAAAGAAACGCCTAATTCCGAGAGAAAAATCCTCGGCGATAGCCAAGTTCTACGCACTTCCCAAAATCCACAAAAATCCATTAACTCTAAGACCCATTGTCTCACAACTAAACACCCCAACATACAACCTCTCTAAATACCTATCAAACTTTCTTTATCCCGATTCTATACAACGCGACTCATACATAAAAAACTCCTTTGACTTCATAGAGTTGATCAAAACAATAAAAACCAACGAAACAGACCTGTTAGTAAGCTTTGACATCGTATCCCTCTTCACAAACATTCCCATAGATGAGACACTTACAATCTTAAAAGATCGCTTCAAAATACCAAAAATGTTTATTGACATGATAGCCCATTGCATGTCCAACACTTTCTTCTCATACAAAAGCACAATATACAAACAAGTATCAGGTGCCAGTATGGGTTCATCCCTATCCCCAATACTCGCCGACTTGTTCTTACTAGACTTCGAAGAACGAGCACTTAACCAAGCTCAATATAAGCCCACACTATACAAACGATACGTAGACGACACCTTTGTCATCTGGTCCCACGGAAAAGAAAAATTAGATGAATTCTTAATCTACCTAAATAACCTACATCCAACCATCAAATTCACGATGGAAATAGAGACCGACTGCCAACTGCCCTTCCTCGACACACTCATTCGCAGAAACCCTGACGGCACACTAGGACATAAAATCTACCGAAAAGCAACCTCCACTTCGAGATACCTCCAAGCAGACTCTCATCATCACCCCTCCCAACTGCAAGCGGTCGCCACATCTTTGTTCCACAGGACTGTATCCCTGACAGATAACACACAAAGAGAAGATGAAGAACGCGTTCTTACCAAAATCCTAAAACAAAATGGGTACTCCAACAAACAGCTGAGTGCAGCTAAAACACACGCATCCACCCCTAATCTGTCAACACCACCTAACGACAGGTACCTCGGCACTTGCAATATCCCTTATGTCAGAGGCGTATCTGAAAAGATCGGCCGTATACTCAGGAAAAAACATATTCGCCCTGTCTTCTCAGCAAACAAAAAAGTTTGCACAACCTTACCTCTACCTACTGATAAGATCCCCAACGAACACCAAGATGTATACCAAATCCCTTGCAAAGATTGTCCCAAAGTGTACATAGGCAAAACGAATAGGAAAGTCTCGGTCAGAACCGAAGAACACAAAAATGATGTCAAAAACAAAAAACCTTCATCCACCCTCGCGCTACACACAATGACCGAAGGCCACAAAATAGACTTTGAAAACACAACAACACTACATAAAACAAACCGCGAATCACACCGCATACTATATGAAGCAATTAATATTGCAAGAAGATCACATACACTTAATGAACGCGATGAGAGTTTAAAAATTTACCCCCCGTACCTCCACATCATAGACCAAATTCCACCCACCCACCCCACACATACAAACACTACCGCCCACACCCCACAAACACAGCTCCAATCAAACACCACAACCTCCAATTCAACTACAAGTTCCGCCACTGACTCAAATCCATCCACAAGTACCCTAACAGACAGTATACCTACAAACACATCTCGCAATAGCGCGCGTTCCACGAGACAAAATACGTCATAATCTGCTTAGCGAGTCAACGAATAACACCCTTGTCTTGTTACTGCAGATTAATTTTTCGGCGTTATTACTTCTGTAATACGACGAAAGGCTGAAGATGGAGTCTCTGATGGCTCCGAAATATATACCATCAAACCAACAAACTAACACCTTCAATCATGTTCCAAACAACATCGGGAACAACCCACAACGCGACTGTATCCGAAACAATAATTTACATATTCCGCGTCGCGAAAAGCTTTATATTAACATAATATCACTTTACGGGAGTGGCGTCAAACAAGATCTTGACCGTTTCGAGAATTGCAAGCTAAAACGAGTGAAGTGTTTGAACGATATTACGTTCTTAGTGAGGTGCCGTGACAATAAAGTGATACCGACATCGTTCCGTCTCAGGTATTACAAGCAGAATACACATACCAACCGTATTCTACACAAAGCAAGCCTAGGACTGGTGCGAGCGGAGATTGCTGAGAAACGCCGCCTACTAGATCAGATAAGTGAAAACTTATACTACCAACATCTTAAACTGTCTTCCCTCATTCACCCTCTATTATGGAATCAGTTTGATGACATAATACAAGAACGACTCGACACAGAAAACACAACCATTAAAAATACACACATCAGGAAGTTCAATAATCTCACTAAACACCTACAACCACGATCACATACACCAAACAGCGACAACCAAAACCCCCTCCCTACACTCGCACACACAGTGCACAACTTATCCAATGAAACCCTTGACAAAAATGCCCTCTCAATCCTGTCGAAAGGCTTCAACTTTGCCATATCTCCCTCACACATACCGAAAGAGAAAACCATAGTCAACCTAGAAACTTCCTTGCAAACTATCCCAGACAAGACAGCTGAAGAAATCAGACAGGAAGTCTGCACTATACTACGTAAATCCAAGGCCCCCAAGTCCAACACCACGCACGCTGAGCGTGAAGCCCTCAAAAAACTTAAACAAAACCCCAACATTGTCATCCTCCCAGCCGATAAAGGCAATGCCACCGTGGTAATGAACTCGATTGAATATGACAACATGGTTCAAGTCCTGTTGCAAGACGACTCCGTGTACAAAGTCCATCCGACAAACCCCACCACATACCTAGAAAAAACCACGAAAGCAATCATCACTAAATCTACCCTTTCCAATGAAGTAAAGAAACGCCTAATTCCGAGAGAAAAATCCTCGGCGATAGCCAAGTTCTACGCACTTCCCAAAATCCACAAAAATCCATTAACTCTAAGACCCATTGTCTCACAACTAAACACCCCAACATACAACCTCTCTAAATACCTATCAAACTTTCTTTATCCCGATTCTATACAACGCGACTCATACATAAAAAACTCCTTTGACTTCATAGAGTTGATCAAAACAATAAAAACCAACGAAACAGACCTGTTAGTAAGCTTTGACATCGTATCCCTCTTCACAAACATTCCCATAGATGAGACACTTACAATCTTAAAAGATCGCTTCAAAATACCAAAAATGTTTATTGACATGATAGCCCATTGCATGTCCAACACTTTCTTCTCATACAAAAGCACAATATACAAACAAGTATCAGGTGCCAGTATGGGTTCATCCCTATCCCCAATACTCGCCGACTTGTTCTTACTAGACTTCGAAGAACGAGCACTTAACCAAGCTCAATATAAGCCCACACTATACAAACGATACGTAGACGACACCTTTGTCATCTGGTCCCACGGAAAAGAAAAATTAGATGAATTCTTAATCTACCTAAATAACCTACATCCAACCATCAAATTCACGATGGAAATAGAGACCGACTGCCAACTGCCCTTCCTCGACACACTCATTCGCAGAAACCCTGACGGCACACTAGGACATAAAATCTACCGAAAAGCAACCTCCACTTCGAGATACCTCCAAGCAGACTCTCATCATCACCCCTCCCAACTGCAAGCGGTCGCCACATCTTTGTTCCACAGGACTGTATCCCTGACAGATAACACACAAAGAGAAGATGAAGAACGCGTTCTTACCAAAATCCTAAAACAAAATGGGTACTCCAACAAACAGCTGAGTGCAGCTAAAACACACGCATCCACCCCTAATCTGTCAACACCACCTAACGACAGGTACCTCGGCACTTGCAATATCCCTTATGTCAGAGGCGTATCTGAAAAGATCGGCCGTATACTCAGGAAAAAACATATTCGCCCTGTCTTCTCAGCAAACAAAAAAGTTTGCACAACCTTACCTCTACCTACTGATAAGATCCCCAACGAACACCAAGGTGTATACCAAATCCCTTGCAAAGATTGTCCCAAAGTGTACATAGGCAAAACGAATAGGAAAGTCTCGGTCAGAACCGAAGAACACAAAAATGATGTCAAAAACAAAAAACCTTCATCCACCCTCGCGCTACACACAATGACCGAAGGCCACAAAATAGACTTTGAAAACACAACAACACTACATAAAACAAACCGCGAATCACACCGCATACTATATGAAGCAATTAATATTGCAAGAAGATCACATACACTTAATGAACGCGATGAGAGTTTAAAAATTTACCCCCCGTACCTCCACATCATAGACCAAATTCCACCCACCCACCCCACACATACAAACACTACCGCCCACACCCCACAAACACAGCTCCAATCAAACACCACAACCTCCAATTCAACTACAAGTTCCGCCACTGACTCAAATCCATCCACAAGTACCCTAACAGACAGTATACCTACAAACACATCTCGCAATAGCGCGCGTTCCACGAGACAAAATACGTCATAATCTGCTTAGCGAGTCAACGAATAACACCCTTGTCTTGTTACTGCAGATTAATTTTTCGGCGTTATTACTTCTGTAATACGACGAAAGGCTGAAGATGGAGTCTCTGATGGCTCCGAAATATATACCATCAAACCAACAAACTAACACCTTCAATCATGTTCCAAACAACATCGGGAACAACCCACAACGCGACTGTATCCGAAACAATAATTTACATATTCCGCGTCGCGAAAAGCTTTATATTAACATAATATCACTTTACGGGAGTGGCGTCAAACAAGATCTTGACCGTTTCGAGAATTGCAAGCTAAAACGAGTGAAGTGTTTGAACGATATTACGTTCTTAGTGAGGTGCCGTGACAATAAAGTGATACCGACATCGTTCCGTCTCAGGTATTACAAGCAGAATACACATACCAACCGTATTCTACACAAAGCAAGCCTAGGACTGGTGCGAGCGGAGATTGCTGAGAAACGCCGCCTACTAGATCAGATAAGTGAAAACTTATACTACCAACATCTTAAACTGTCTTCCCTCATTCACCCTCTATTATGGAATCAGTTTGATGACATAATACAAGAACGACTCGACACAGAAAACACAACCATTAAAAATACACACATCAGGAAGTTCAATAATCTCACTAAACACCTACAACCACGATCACATACACCAAACAGCGACAACCAAAACCCCCTCCCTACACTCGCACACACAGTGCACAACTTATCCAATGAAACCCTTGACAAAAATGCCCTCTCAATCCTGTCGAAAGGCTTCAACTTTGCCATATCTCCCTCACACATACCGAAAGAGAAAATCATAGTCAACCTAGAAACTTCCTTGCAAACTATCCCAGACAAGACAGCTGAAGAAATCAGACAGGAAGTCTGCACTATACTACGTAAATCCAAGGCCCCCAAGTCCAACACCACGCACGCTGAGCGTGAAGCCCTCAAAAAACTTAAACAAAACCCCAACATTGTCATCCTCCCAGCCGATAAAGGCAATGCCACCGTGGTAATGAACTCGATTGAATATGACAACATGGTTCAAGTCCTGTTGCAAGACGACTCCGTGTACAAAGTCCATCCGACAAACCCCACCACATACCTAGAAAAAACCACGAAAGCAATCATCACTAAATCTACCCTTTCCAATGAAGTAAAGAAACGCCTAATTCCGAGAGAAAAATCCTCGGCGATAGCCAAGTTCTACGCACTTCCCAAAATCCACAAAAATCCATTAACTCTAAGACCCATTGTCTCACAACTAAACACCCCAACATACAACCTCTCTAAATACCTATCAAACTTTCTTTATCCCGATTCTATACAACGCGACTCATACATAAAAAACTCCTTTGACTTCATAGAGTTGATCAAAACAATAAAAACCAACGAAACAGACCTGTTAGTAAGCTTTGACATCGTATCCCTCTTCACAAACATTCCCATAGATGAGACACTTACAATCTTAAAAGATCGCTTCAAAATACCAAAAATGTTTATTGACATGATAGCCCATTGCATGTCCAACACTTTCTTCTCATACAAAAGCACAATATACAAACAAGTATCAGGTGCCAGTATGGGTTCATCCCTATCCCCAATACTCGCCGACTTGTTCTTACTAGACTTCGAAGAACGAGCACTTAACCAAGCTCAATATAAGCCCACACTATACAAACGATACGTAGACGACACCTTTGTCATCTGGTCCCACGGAAAAGAAAAATTAGATGAATTCTTAATCTACCTAAATAACCTACATCCAACCATCAAATTCACGATGGAAATAGAGACCGACTGCCAACTGCCCTTCCTCGACACACTCATTCGCAGAAACCCTGACGGCACACTAGGACATAAAATCTACCGAAAAGCAACCTCCACTTCGAGATACCTCCAAGCAGACTCTCATCATCACCCCTCCCAACTGCAAGCGGTCGCCACATCTTTGTTCCACAGGACTGTATCCCTGACAGATAACACACAAAGAGAAGATGAAGAACGCGTTCTTACCAAAATCCTAAAACAAAATGGGTACTCCAACAAACAGCTGAGTGCAGCTAAAACACACGCATCCACCCCTAATCTGTCAACACCACCTAACGACAGGTACCTCGGCACTTGCAATATCCCTTATGTCAGAGGCGTATCTGAAAAGATCGGCCGTATACTCAGGAAAAAACATATTCGCCCTGTCTTCTCAGCAAACAAAAAAGTTTGCACAACCTTACCTCTACCTACTGATAAGATCCCCAACGAACACCAAGGTGTATACCAAATCCCTTGCAAAGATTGTCCCAAAGTGTACATAGGCAAAACGAATAGGAAAGTCTCGGTCAGAACCGAAGAACACAAAAATGATGTCAAAAACAAAAAACCTTCATCCACCCTCGCGCTACACACAATGACCGAAGGCCACAAAATAGACTTTGAAAACACAACAACACTACATAAAACAAACCGCGAATCACACCGCATACTATATGAAGCAATTAATATTGCAAGAAGATCACATACACTTAATGAACGCGATGAGAGTTTAAAAATTTACCCCCCGTACCTCCACATCATAGACCAAATTCCACCCACCCACCCCACACATACAAACACTACCGCCCACACCCCACAAACACAGCTCCAATCAAACACCACAACCTCCAATTCAACTACAAGTTCCGCCACTGACTCAAATCCATCCACAAGTACCCTAACAGACAGTATACCTACAAACACATCTCGCAATAGCGCGCGTTCCACGAGACAAAATACGTCATAATCTGCTTAGCGAGTCAACGAATAACACCCTTGTCTTGTTACTGCAGATTAATTTTTCGGCGTTATTACTTCTGTAATACGACGAAAGGCTGAAGATGGAGTCTCTGATGGCTCCGAAATATATACCATCAAACCAACAAACTAACACCTTCAATCATGTTCCAAACAACATCGGGAACAACCCACAACGCGACTGTATCCGAAACAATAATTTACATATTCCGCGTCGCGAAAAGCTTTATATTAACATAATATCACTTTACGGGAGTGGCGTCAAACAAGATCTTGACCGTTTCGAGAATTGCAAGCTAAAACGAGTGAAGTGTTTGAACGATATTACGTTCTTAGTGAGGTGCCGTGACAATAAAGTGATACCGACATCGTTCCGTCTCAGGTATTACAAGCAGAATACACATACCAACCGTATTCTACACAAAGCAAGCCTAGGACTGGTGCGAGCGGAGATTGCTGAGAAACGCCGCCTACTAGATCAGATAAGTGAAAACTTATACTACCAACATCTTAAACTGTCTTCCCTCATTCACCCTCTATTATGGAATCAGTTTGATGACATAATACAAGAACGACTCGACACAGAAAACACAACCATTAAAAATACACACATCAGGAAGTTCAATAATCTCACTAAACACCTACAACCACGATCACATACACCAAACAGCGACAACCAAAACCCCCTCCCTACACTCGCACACACAGTGCACAACTTATCCAATGAAACCCTTGACAAAAATGCCCTCTCAATCCTGTCGAAAGGCTTCAACTTTGCCATATCTCCCTCACACATACCGAAAGAGAAAATCATAGTCAACCTAGAAACTTCCTTGCAAACTATCCCAGACAAGACAGCTGAAGAAATCAGACAGGAAGTCTGCACTATACTACGTAAATCCAAGGCCCCCAAGTCCAACACCACGCACGCTGAGCGTGAAGCCCTCAAAAAACTTAAACAAAACCCCAACATTGTCATCCTCCCAGCCGATAAAGGCAATGCCACCGTGGTAATGAACTCGATTGAATATGACAACATGGTTCAAGTCCTGTTGCAAGACGACTCCGTGTACAAAGTCCATCCGACAAACCCCACCACATACCTAGAAAAAACCACGAAAGCAATCATCACTAAATCTACCCTTTCCAATGAAGTAAAGAAACGCCTAATTCCGAGAGAAAAATCCTCGGCGATAGCCAAGTTCTACGCACTTCCCAAAATCCACAAAAATCCATTAACTCTAAGACCCATTGTCTCACAACTAAACACCCCAACATACAACCTCTCTAAATACCTATCAAACTTTCTTTATCCCGATTCTATACAACGCGACTCATACATAAAAAACTCCTTTGACTTCATAGAGTTGATCAAAACAATAAAAACCAACGAAACAGACCTGTTAGTAAGCTTTGACATCGTATCCCTCTTCACAAACATTCCCATAGATGAGACACTTACAATCTTAAAAGATCGCTTCAAAATACCAAAAATGTTTATTGACATGATAGCCCATTGCATGTCCAACACTTTCTTCTCATACAAAAGCACAATATACAAACAAGTATCAGGTGCCAGTATGGGTTCATCCCTATCCCCAATACTCGCCGACTTGTTCTTACTAGACTTCGAAGAACGAGCACTTAACCAAGCTCAATATAAGCCCACACTATACAAACGATACGTAGACGACACCTTTGTCATCTGGTCCCACGGAAAAGAAAAATTAGATGAATTCTTAATCTACCTAAATAACCTACATCCAACCATCAAATTCACGATGGAAATAGAGACCGACTGCCAACTGCCCTTCCTCGACACACTCATTCGCAGAAACCCTGACGGCACACTAGGACATAAAATCTACCGAAAAGCAACCTCCACTTCGAGATACCTCCAAGCAGACTCTCATCATCACCCCTCCCAACTGCAAGCGGTCGCCACATCTTTGTTCCACAGGACTGTATCCCTGACAGATAACACACAAAGAGAAGATGAAGAACGCGTTCTTACCAAAATCCTAAAACAAAATGGGTACTCCAACAAACAGCTGAGTGCAGCTAAAACACACGCATCCACCCCTAATCTGTCAACACCACCTAACGACAGGTACCTCGGCACTTGCAATATCCCTTATGTCAGAGGCGTATCTGAAAAGATCGGCCGTATACTCAGGAAAAAACATATTCGCCCTGTCTTCTCAGCAAACAAAAAAGTTTGCACAACCTTACCTCTACCTACTGATAAGATCCCCAACGAACACCAAGGTGTATACCAAATCCCTTGCAAAGATTGTCCCAAAGTGTACATAGGCAAAACGAATAGGAAAGTCTCGGTCAGAACCGAAGAACACAAAAATGATGTCAAAAACAAAAAACCTTCATCCACCCTCGCGCTACACACAATGACCGAAGGCCACAAAATAGACTTTGAAAACACAACAACACTACATAAAACAAACCGCGAATCACACCGCATACTATATGAAGCAATTAATATTGCAAGAAGATCACATACACTTAATGAACGCGATGAGAGTTTAAAAATTTACCCCCCGTACCTCCACATCATAGACCAAATTCCACCCACCCACCCCACACATACAAACACTACCGCCCACACCCCACAAACACAGCTCCAATCAAACACCACAACCTCCAATTCAACTACAAGTTCCGCCACTGACTCAAATCCATCCACAAGTACCCTAACAGACAGTATACCTACAAACACATCTCGCAATAGCGCGCGTTCCACGAGACAAAATACGTCATAATCTGCTTAGCGAGTCAACGAATAACACCCTTGTCTTGTTACTGCAGATTAATTTTTCGGCGTTATTACTTCTGTAATACGACGAAAGGCTGAAGATGGAGTCTCTGATGGCTCCGAAATATATACCATCAAACCAACAAACTAACACCTTCAATCATGTTCCAAACAACATCGGGAACAACCCACAACGCGACTGTATCCGAAACAATAATTTACATATTCCGCGTCGCGAAAAGCTTTATATTAACATAATATCACTTTACGGGAGTGGCGTCAAACAAGATCTTGACCGTTTCGAGAATTGCAAGCTAAAACGAGTGAAGTGTTTGAACGATATTACGTTCTTAGTGAGGTGCCGTGACAATAAAGTGATACCGACATCGTTCCGTCTCAGGTATTACAAGCAGAATACACATACCAACCGTATTCTACACAAAGCAAGCCTAGGACTGGTGCGAGCGGAGATTGCTGAGAAACGCCGCCTACTAGATCAGATAAGTGAAAACTTATACTACCAACATCTTAAACTGTCTTCCCTCATTCACCCTCTATTATGGAATCAGTTTGATGACATAATACAAGAACGACTCGACACAGAAAACACAACCATTAAAAATACACACATCAGGAAGTTCAATAATCTCACTAAACACCTACAACCACGATCACATACACCAAACAGCGACAACCAAAACCCCCTCCCTACACTCGCACACACAGTGCACAACTTATCCAATGAAACCCTTGACAAAAATGCCCTCTCAATCCTGTCGAAAGGCTTCAACTTTGCCATATCTCCCTCACACATACCGAAAGAGAAAATCATAGTCAACCTAGAAACTTCCTTGCAAACTATCCCAGACAAGACAGCTGAAGAAATCAGACAGGAAGTCTGCACTATACTACGTAAATCCAAGGCCCCCAAGTCCAACACCACGCACGCTGAGCGTGAAGCCCTCAAAAAACTTAAACAAAACCCCAACATTGTCATCCTCCCAGCCGATAAAGGCAATGCCACCGTGGTAATGAACTCGATTGAATATGACAACATGGTTCAAGTCCTGTTGCAAGACGACTCCGTGTACAAAGTCCATCCGACAAACCCCACCACATACCTAGAAAAAACCACGAAAGCAATCATCACTAAATCTACCCTTTCCAATGAAGTAAAGAAACGCCTAATTCCGAGAGAAAAATCCTCGGCGATAGCCAAGTTCTACGCACTTCCCAAAATCCACAAAAATCCATTAACTCTAAGACCCATTGTCTCACAACTAAACACCCCAACATACAACCTCTCTAAATACCTATCAAACTTTCTTTATCCCGATTCTATACAACGCGACTCATACATAAAAAACTCCTTTGACTTCATAGAGTTGATCAAAACAATAAAAACCAACGAAACAGACCTGTTAGTAAGCTTTGACATCGTATCCCTCTTCACAAACATTCCCATAGATGAGACACTTACAATCTTAAAAGATCGCTTCAAAATACCAAAAATGTTTATTGACATGATAGCCCATTGCATGTCCAACACTTTCTTCTCATACAAAAGCACAATATACAAACAAGTATCAGGTGCCAGTATGGGTTCATCCCTATCCCCAATACTCGCCGACTTGTTCTTACTAGACTTCGAAGAACGAGCACTTAACCAAGCTCAATATAAGCCCACACTATACAAACGATACGTAGACGACACCTTTGTCATCTGGTCCCACGGAAAAGAAAAATTAGATGAATTCTTAATCTACCTAAATAACCTACATCCAACCATCAAATTCACGATGGAAATAGAGACCGACTGCCAACTGCCCTTCCTCGACACACTCATTCGCAGAAACCCTGACGGCACACTAGGACATAAAATCTACCGAAAAGCAACCTCCACTTCGAGATACCTCCAAGCAGACTCTCATCATCACCCCTCCCAACTGCAAGCGGTCGCCACATCTTTGTTCCACAGGACTGTATCCCTGACAGATAACACACAAAGAGAAGATGAAGAACGCGTTCTTACCAAAATCCTAAAACAAAATGGGTACTCCAACAAACAGCTGAGTGCAGCTAAAACACACGCATCCACCCCTAATCTGTCAACACCACCTAACGACAGGTACCTCGGCACTTGCAATATCCCTTATGTCAGAGGCGTATCTGAAAAGATCGGCCGTATACTCAGGAAAAAACATATTCGCCCTGTCTTCTCAGCAAACAAAAAAGTTTGCACAACCTTACCTCTACCTACTGATAAGATCCCCAACGAACACCAAGGTGTATACCAAATCCCTTGCAAAGATTGTCCCAAAGTGTACATAGGCAAAACGAATAGGAAAGTCTCGGTCAGAACCGAAGAACACAAAAATGATGTCAAAAACAAAAAACCTTCATCCACCCTCGCGCTACACACAATGACCGAAGGCCACAAAATAGACTTTGAAAACACAACAACACTACATAAAACAAACCGCGAATCACACCGCATACTATATGAAGCAATTAATATTGCAAGAAGATCACATACACTTAATGAACGCGATGAGAGTTTAAAAATTTACCCCCCGTACCTCCACATCATAGACCAAATTCCACCCACCCACCCCACACATACAAACACTACCGCCCACACCCCACAAACACAGCTCCAATCAAACACCACAACCTCCAATTCAACTACAAGTTCCGCCACTGACTCAAATCCATCCACAAGTACCCTAACAGACAGTATACCTACAAACACATCTCGCAATAGCGCGCGTTCCACGAGACAAAATACGTCATAATCTGCTTAGCGAGTCAACGAATAACACCCTTGTCTTGTTACTGCAGATTAATTTTTCGGCGTTATTACTTCTGTAATACGACGAAAGGCTGAAGATGGAGTCTCTGATGGCTCCGAAATATATACCATCAAACCAACAAACTAACACCTTCAATCATGTTCCAAACAACATCGGGAACAACCCACAACGCGACTGTATCCGAAACAATAATTTACATATATATATATATATATATATATATGGAAAGAATTCCATGATTCTCTAAGCTTTCATTATACCTTGTAGAATGTAGAAAATAAACATAAACTTTAATGTGAGGTTACTCGTTCAATTCCCGGTTAAACCAATTTTTCGGTAGGAACATATTAAACCGATGTATTTGCTTTTCTGTCCCCGAGACAAAACACATCAGTTCCATCTTCAAGGATTATCAGGTCAGGAGTAAAAGAATTAGGTGAAGCTGTAAGACAAATTCTATGGCAATGAAAGATGTGGGTAAACAAAATTATTCACTTTATTTCTTTCAGCATATTTGGTTTATAATGTACCTAAGTGTATACTTTCCTTGATAGTTCCTACACACATATATCCCTACACCCCTATAGAGTTGTGGGTAGTATATGTACCTACCTATAAAATATTTGGGTTTCTTTTTGGGGAGTTCGTATGTAACACTGCCATACTTTACGATAGAGCGAGCTGCTGCATGCGTGTCTGTGCGACCTGTCAATCAGGGACAAAGAAATGTTGATATTTATAAATGATTTTTCCAACCACTGCCTATTTTCCTGCACACTGGCGTAACCATAATATTCTCATAGGGTGAAAACGCTGATTCCGATCGGCGCAAAGAATGTTTCTATGGTTTCAATGCATTTGAATGGGCATACCAGAAAGCAGGTTCCTGTTTTGCGAATGCATACAAAGTCGCGTGATACAGTCATGTTGAGACCATGCACAACTGCACATTATTTCTCTAGTATGATTTCTTCTCAATCAGTACCTACTGATGTCCGAACAAAAACCCCCCATTGATAAAGTTTCTGGAACGAGCACTCATCCAAGATGGGAACACAAGGGTTCTAAGTGCAGTTAGAGTTAGCATTCCCCAATCAAGTAGAGAGACCCTTCGGGACGATCGCTCAAAAGATGGCAGAACAGCTTTTGGGAGTCCATGTCTCTGGAAGCTGAGGTAGCACGAAGCCTTATAAAATAGAAAGAGAAGAAAAACATCGCTAGCCTCCTGGTATTCTCTCCATATTTTTATTGGTTTTACAGATACAAATACCAAATACCTACTCCAAGTACTCTTTGTCTACCCTCTTCAGGAAACGGCGTGATGTGTAGAAAAAGAAAGCTTCCAAATGCCCATATAGTAGGTACGTAACGTATAGAAGAAAAAGTAAGTCAGTTTAAATTTATATAAAAAAGACACAACCGAAATAGTACTGTACCTACTATTGTTTTCAAACAAATTGACCGTGTTTACCCAACAACCTGACAACAATAACAAGACTCCATCAATAGGTTCAAAAAGGCCCTAAATATTACAAACAAAGAACAAAAAATGAAGGATTCTTGAAAATTCATTATGCCTCATCAACACTGCACAAAACCGTATGAATAACGGAATATTCTAGGAATAATCTCTTCCAGGAAACTTCCACGCTTTTGTTTGGCAAAGCATTGTCTTTTACAGAGACGTGATGCACCAACGCGCCGTACATGCAGAAACTTTGGTTTAGGTTTAGCAGATAATCTCTTTGTATTGAGGGTTTTTTACCCATCACGCCGTGTCCCGTAAGGGGTAAGCAGAAAGGACGGACCTCCACTCTTTTCTATCTAAGCACACTTCTTTCGCTTCTTCCACTTCTTCCACCGACAAACCGTTACTCATATACAACCTCTCCTACTTCTGACCTGGCCTTCCTTGGGGACGGAATCGATGTGTTTGATCAACGTTATTCTCAGTCGGCTAAACTTTCTTATTGAGCATTTTCTTTGTTATTCTCTTCATCCATTCCTTCCACATGCCCCAACAACCTCAACTTATTGACTTTCATCTTTGTCACAACACCACCTTCCACACCACATTCTTTCCTAAAATTTTCATTTCTTTCTATATCCCACAGAGTCTTTCCACATATTCTTCGTATTCCTCTCATCTCTACTGGATGTATCGAGTGTGAATGCCAAAATAAAGAAAACTTTGGGTTAGTCATCACCCATCACTCCGTATTTCTAAATGGGTAGACAGAGAAAACAAACTTCCAATCGATTTTCTATTTAATAATAGGTACTTATTAACGAATTGAACGTGCATTCTTGGTGTAATTATTTAAATACGGTAATTTAAATAAAACAATTTATTTGTTATTCCACAAATTTTATAACCTGACTAGTTTCGCAGGCACAGGTCCTGCATGGTCACAGAGGACTCAGAAACGTTTCTAGAATTTTGACATAGAATCATTCGAAAATGTCAACCATTGAGAGTTTCGAACCGTTTGCTCATTATTTGTATGTAATATTGAGGTGGTTGATAGACCAGCGGTTACGACGCCGGCTTTCGCACTGTTTCGTGCGGAGGTCGTGGGTTCGAATCCCAGCCGTGTGGACCATTCTCCGCTTTCACGACACAAGCATTTGCTTACTGTGAAAGATGTCAAGAGTGTATTTGTGTTCACTTCGAGTGAGCACAGATTCATTGTATATAAAAAAAAAAATTTGTGCCCAATCAGGTCCCTTCGACGTTGCCTATCACTTGGGCAAAGGCCTCCATGTCTCTTTAATGGGTCTTTGAAAACTGTCACGCATTTTGTCTTGTTTTGCTCGAATATCAAACAAAAAATATAGGTAGGTACACCACTGTAAAATTAGGGATGGATCTTCATATACAGGGGAGTGCATTTTGAATAAACAACATATTATATAAGTGGGATACGGTTATTGTACGCAATACAACCACCCTGTTTATTTAAATCAAACTGTAGATGCGTGTAATAGAGCTACGCATTGTTTTGCATTTTTGCTCCTCTCCACGGTGGGTACAATATGCTAGTATCTTCACTTGCAAAATGTCTATAACAGTTTTAAAGGTATATGTGCTAAGGGCAAACATAACTCCCATCTAATACAGAAAGATTCTCAGAACTTCTCCCTACAGACCTCTAGATTCCAGATGCTGAAGCCATTGGATCCTGTTATTCATTCTGGAATACGTGTATGGGGAACTCGCCTATGGGTAAGAACACGTAGAAAGCCGATTTTGTGGTTGATATAGGACACTAAGGAAACAATAACAAGCAAGAACTAATTACTGTGCGATGACAGATTAGGTTTCATATTAACGATCAAGAAAGTATACTCTATACTATATGCTCTGGCTCTATGTTCGCTTGGTTTAAATGCACCCTTCATTGTTTCATTCAGCCTTATAAATTATAAATTCTTTGTTATTCTATTTGCATCAATTTTTCAACAAAAACCATCTCAACTTATTAACTTTCATTTTTGTCACAACCCCAACTTCCATACCGCATTCTATCCTAATATTCTCATTACTTTCCAATTTTCTTCCACATATTCATTTGTCTTGAATAGCGGAATTTAAGCACTTTTATCAGCCAGTTTAATTGTAGATACAGATTTATTTATTTATTTATTTTATTTATTTTCAATAATATACGGCCGAGGCCTTTTACAATTACAATATAGTCACAAACAGAATACATAGTTGGCAAAACACAATCGATATACATTATAAAGTCAACCAGTAGTAAGTAGTGTACCAAAAAGATTACAATATAGGACACTGAGACTTTAATTACTTTTAAAATGGATAAAGCTTAATAGTTAAATTGAATATTTATGTATGGGAACCATACCTAACTTTTCTTAATTTAGTACAAATTGCAAAAATGTAAATACTATCTTGTTATTTGAATGCCAAAATGAAACTATAAGATTTTTAGTAAGAAAAAGAAAAAAGAATAATATTATGTTATTGAATAAGTAGGTAGATGTATAATATGAAAATGCGTAGATAAGATTATACTTCTTGTAAAATGTCATTGTTATTACTAGCATATTATGTAGTTTATAAGATTACTAGCATATTATGTAGTTTATAAGATTTATGTAGATTTTGCATATTATGTAGTTTATAAGAAGTTTGAAATTTAATGAATGGAAACCTGTTGACAAGACCGATTATTGTTAATATCTTTGAATGGAAAAACAAACAAATAAAAAACAAACAACAATCAATCCGTCCACAAACAAGATACATAGAGAATTTCCAAGCCACATAGAGAATTTCCAAGCCAAGATGATGTGTATATAGGTATTTTTTATTTTATTTTACACTTCTTTAAGTAGGTATACAAAGGTGTCAGTAAGTTTAGCCGGCGGAACTTATTGCCTGAGACAATATCTTCCAGTCAACCGGTCCCATCCAATCTGAGACAGGCCATCTCCGGGTAGAAATTCCGAGTGAATAAACACCGAAAAACTCTGACCCGACCGGGAATCGAACCTGGGAGCTCTTGATCCGAAGGCTAAGCCTCTACCACAAGGCTATCAAGGTCGGTAGTAGGTATGTAGATCCGTACAAACACGCATACCTACCCAAATATTTCCCTTCTATTTGAATAGAGAAATTCATTGATCAATAATATTATATCGATACAAAATCATGATTAACTGCCGAGTAGGTTGGTAGGTGTGCGAGACGTGTGCCGCGCGTGATACGTTACAAACCAGTGGTTGGTATTTGTCCTAACTGTGATATGACATGTTGCAAATATAAAGCTACTCTCTTTCAAAAAAGTATTGTTTTTTTTTCTGAATATAATAATAACATCTAAGTATATAATTATTCAGCTATGTACTTATTTTCGAATTTTATCACATCACGCATAAACATCAGCCGATCCTTGTAGATATACCTAACTGTAGTAATGTTGGATAAAAATTATAAGATTCCCGTGAATATAAAAGTATTTTACAATTTCTAAAATTACCTGTTCGTCATTGTAAGATTTCATTGAAACAGGATAGCTACTTTGCAATTTTAGATAACTCTAAATACATATGTTTTGAAAATGTAAAACAAGACGGCTTGATGTTAAAAAATACAAGATCGGAAAAGATTTATACGAAACGGGTAAAACTGAAAGAAGCAAAATAAATGTGTACTTATATTAGTAAAAGTAAATTATCTATATTACACATCATTCCATTTCCTTTAAGGTAGGTAGGCAGAGAGAACGGACCACCATTCTATTATATCTAAATATCTTCTTTCGCTTATTCCCCAGACATTCTTGCATCTTTTTAAAACAAGTTTCAAGTGCATCATCAGGAAAGAAAAAATGATCGACTGACCTAAGAGCCGAAATGAACAGCGTCGTTTGTGTTGAGGTGGTACCATTTTATTCCCATAGTTCATCTTTTGCAGCCGTTTTGTACAAAAAGCCTATAGTATTTCGGCAGATACCAGATTGCAAAACAATGAATCAAACATTTATATTTTTTCATCCATACATACTCTTAAAAGCCTGATTTTATATATTTAATAAGATCTGGTAGGTATTTATTTATTTATTTACATACGGCAAGGCCATTTACATATTTATCAATTATACAGGTATATAAAATAAAATATGACAGACACAATAAAAGTACATAAAACAAACTTTAAACTCACATCCAAAGAATCACAGATGAATAAAATAATATCAAATTAAGACAATAAATTATAACAATTAAAATGCATGAAAAATGAACAATAATCAGAACTAAGCTACAAGGTATGGAAGTTAGTGTTGTGACAAATATGGAAGTCAATAAGTTGAGATGGTTTGAGCATGTGGAAAGAATTGATCGAACAAGGCCAGGTCAGAAGCTAGAGGAATAGGTGAAGTTAATTCTTCAAACACGTTATTTTCAACTTTGTAATACTTAGACATTATAAATGTTTATAAATAAAAATAACTTTGCAGTATCACAATAGGATTTTTTTCCGAAAACCTATTGTAATTAATACTGCAAAGTTAGTTTTATTTATAAACATTTAGGCGAAGTTATATGAGAAATGATATGAGAGTATAAGATATCAAAGAAGTGTGCTTGGATAGAAAAGGGTGGAGGTCTGTTCTCTTTGTCTCTTACGGAGCAGGACGTGATGTGTAAAAAAAATTGATCTTTAAATTAAAAAATTCCAGAAATTTGTCCGAAAGTCTCACAACACGCCATCATGCCTTCATTGAAAAAAATCACCCCATGTCCAAAAATGCAAACAATTGGGACCCCAACTGCATCGATATAGTACATAGGTGCAGTAAAGATGAACCGACAAAACATTTACCATTTCTTTCACTCATACTAAAAACATCCCGTAATTAGAAAGAGACGAATAGGTACGTGTTGCTTGAAAAAAAAAATAACAATAATTATTATTTCGGGAATTTCAATAGAAATAATATATTTATGACTTTTTGCAAATCCTTTGAATTCTCGTTACATCGAGGGGGAGTCGTCCCGTCTCTTTTCAACCCTAACACAACAATAGCCGAAGGAGCGAAAGAGAAAGCACCGTAACAATGGACAATATACACACAAAAAAAAAATTTTGGTGACAATACCAAAAACGGTATGTCGTGCTAAATAATAATAATCAATTCCAGAAACGTGTCAATTGGACCCCTGATTAGTTTAATTTTGACTTTCGTGCTGTTAACTTGTGCGTTCTGCTTGACCGAGTTAATTTTTTAAAAAAATATCTATTTATTTTAATTATTATTGAAATGTGAACTATTTTATTTATTTATTTTTTGTGTCATATTGGTTGTATTCGTGTAATAATGGATGGTAATAATTTTTATTACAACAACAATGAAAGCAGTTATTATAATAATCAAAATTTTAATTCGCAAAATAATTATAATTTAAATTTTTATAATCAACAATATTACTATGGACACCATCATCAACCGCCGATAAGTTATAGCAATAATAATTACGGTCAGTGTTACAATGAACAGAGTGTTGATAATTGGAGTGATTATAATAAACAGAGTGTGGTTTCAAATTCTGGTACGAATAATTCCTCGCCACCATACGGTACAACAGCAAGTCCTGGATACGTGGAGCAAAATGTTCAGTTGCCAACAACGTCGGGGGCCAGATCCGACGAAGGTGAGTGCCCCAGATTAAGGGCACTCTTGACAAGGCCAAGCGGGAGAACGGAGGTGCCCTACTTTGTGCCCCAATCCATGGCGGTCACAATGGATGGGCGAAGAGGACCAGTCAGGGAGCTGAAGGATTGCAAGGCTGGCAATCCTGAAGCTTCCACTCTTTCAGATTTAGAAGCAATTCTAAATCTGGAGAAATTCGAGGAGTCCTCAACCTCGACAGGTAAATATACTTAGAAATGATGAAAGAATTCCAACCCTGAGTCAAAGAGAAAAATGTTTTTGAAAAGTTTTGACCCAGCCGGGAATCGAACCCGGGATCTCGCGGTAGCGTACGAACTAACGTTCTTACCGCTACACCAACGAGATCGGTGACGTTGTTGTCGTAAATTGCTATCATATTGTTTTTTTTTTATAACCAGAACGTATATACCTATAGGAATTTTGTAAATTTTAATTCTATTTAATCGAAAATCCACCCCTACAATAAGTACCTAGTATTCTGCGTTAGTGTATGTATAACATTTGAGTGGAATTGCAAAACTGTACCCGTATTCCAAATTTTATCGGAAGGTAGTCACGGAAGTACATAAATTGCTTATTACGATACATTTTGTTTGGAAAACGTGTGTAGGTACGTATCGATTTCGAGATTCACTTTTGTTTCTATAAATATCCTTGTGGCGGCGCTATATTACGTTTTCCACATAAAAAGTAACGTGAAATATACTCACTTTACTATCGTGATTACTTCCCGATACAACTTTGTGTAATCTGATATACAGTTACGTAAATTATTATTTTTATTTACTTATTTTATTTTATTTGGTTCTTCAACAAATTTGGGCGTAAATTCATTTTTGATCAATATTTTGATAGGTATTAAAACTTTACGGCAATAATTAATGGTTTAACGAAATTATATGCAGGAAAAAAAATGGATTAATTATTATATCCCATTTTTATATGCCCTTATGATTTGTCATCAAATTTTAAATTCTTATATTATGTAATACTGATAGGTACCTCAAAGCAAACAATTAAAACTCCTTTTACACCCCACTTGGAGGCATAGGAAGACAACAAGAGCTCCATTATTTAGCCTGATCTTGCGCCATTGCAGGAGGGACGCAAGCTGCCTGAGTCCCTTCCCCTCTGAGGCCCCCGATAGGGTCCAGGCGTCCAAGGCTTATTTCTTGCGCCTTTTCTGACCTTTTGGGTTTTATTGGCGTTAGGTGGTCAACCTCAGGGTCCCGGTCTGATTTTTCTCTCTCCTGCCTGTTACAGGATGCTAGAAAAACCAACAAAAAAGCAGAGCTGCTATTCTTAAAGTGAAAACACGTAGAACTCCGATTCAGACCGGCGCAAAAAATAAGGATAAAGCACAGCAAAAGCAGGAACCCGCTTTGAAAACCTTGAAAATTCCCCAATGCCTATTTTTCAGCAGGTATCTACCCAAAAAAAAATATTGATGTTTTTATTTATTTTCTTATTCCAGTTCCCGCAGAATCGTCGAAATCGAAAAGGTTCAGGAAGACCTACTCCCGCGAAGTAACCCTGATTCTGGAAGCGGAATTCCGGTCAAGAAAATACCTCCCCAAGGACGTCCGCTTGGCCTTGTCAAAGTCCTTAAACCTGACGGAGAGACAGGTCAAAATATGGTTTCAAAATCGAAGAATGAAACTGAAGAAGGAGATCGAAATACCTAAGCCGATGAGTTCCAACAAATCTGAAGAGCAACCGTTGCCCTGGTCCACCCATGCCTACCCTCAAAGTGTTGTTCCAACAACGAGCAACTATTGTCCACCTCAGTTATTGAACCCCAGTCAGTTCGGCCACTATAGTCATTCGTCAAAACAAGCCAATAGCTGATTGTGAATATTATTTATTTTCTATTACTCATTATAATAATATAAATGGATATTTATTTTTTATATAAATAAATTTATGTAGTAGGGTAGGTACCTACTTGGTTTTTCAAATTTATACATACGTACTTACCTACCTATAAGTTACTACATTTTTTTTCTCTATGTAAACATATATATTGTATTTTATTATAAAACATTAACTACTTAATAATATGCTTTTTTAATTAAGTATTACTTTTTTATAAGAATTTAAGTTCCACAGATATATAAATGTTTCTAAAATGTAAAAAGTATTAGTTTCTTACATAAACCTATTTATACAAAAAATAAAATAAATTATATACCTACATACTTAGATAAATATTTTTATAGCAAAATTCCAGTGTCACTTTTGTACTTTCATAATTAAATATAATTTTTACATATTAAAAATATTTTTTTATAAGTAAAAACGTTATTATTTATATTTTGAACATATAGCATTGATTCTTTACCTTTTAAACTCAAAAGATTTTTTTTATCAAATTATATGTTTTTTTTCTATTTTCAATCGTATTTTGGAATAATTTCATATGTATCACGACACCTAAATATTTAAAAAAGTACATATATAATGGTGAGAAAAAAGTTCCTGATTAAATCTATAAGAATGTGCCAATTTTTTTTTTGTAATGATAATTTATTTATTTATCGTATGGTCATAATATTATGTACATCACATGTTTACAGGTGGAAACAATACCTACAGATAATTATATTAAAATATATTACAAGCATCAGTTGTAATGGCTTGCAGTTTCTTGTCTCTATGATGTGATGTACGCCAGGAGATTGTTGTTAATGTTGTATAGTTATAAAATAGTCTATGAGTTGCATGTCTAAGGTGCTAAAATATATACATAAAAATGTCTAAAATATATTAAAAAATAAATAAATATATATTATAAACACCAAAAATAAGTACCAATTGTATAAAAAAATATTAAAGATGTGTATTTTTTATGAATATATAAGCATTTTCTGACCAAATGAACTTTCTAGTCAGAAACATAAAAAAATATACTTACTCTATGTACCTACATCGTTTTAGTAAATAAATAAATGTTGAAATATGTATGTATAATTATAAGGTTGATAATTCATATAAGTACTTACCTAGTTTAATATAGACATTTATATATGAAATACATAATATATATTTTTTAAATTGATTTAATGTTTTTTTTTTTCATTCAACAATAATTTGGAATTGCTTGGCAGAAAATTCCACATTATGAGAAAAAATCAGTTCTTGGTAGGTTACACTGATTTCTATTGTGTGTTCAATCAAAATGGACTTCAACCAGTCAATCTGCTCGATATGGATATACTAAAATATTCGATACTTACTATATTGACATCAATCAATCAATAAATGCCTTATCTAGTAGGTACCTATGTTTTAGAAAATATTTCAAATATACCTAACATTATTATTCCTATCTAGAATTACCTACTATTATTATTATTTTTTGACAGAGACTCCCTTGGATTTCCATTCTTTCCTATCCAAACCAACCTCTTTAGCTTCCTCCAAACGCATAACATTCCGCATACATGCTCTTCTATTCCTTTTGCTCCTGACTTGGCCCTCCTCTAAGACGGCACCGATATGATCGGACCATGTCATTCGAGGTCGGCCTCGTCTGCGTGCACCCAATCTTTCAGATTCATACCTATATCCTTTTAGAACTCTTGATGGGACACTACTTGTGCAGTGGGTAGGTACCTACTTAGAATCTGAAAAAAACACTATGGGATATGGAAAGTAATGAGAATGTTAAGAAAGAAAACTTGGAGTAGGTAAGTAAGTATGAAATATCTTATTCTCTGGTACTGTGATACTAAAAAAGTCAGGCTCTCAGAAGGCCACTATTTAATAGTCAATAAAACACGATGTTATTATAACTGAACACTGATTTTATTTAATTACATTCGGTGCACATATTATTTTAGTTCATCACGCCATGACAGATACAAAGGGAAGTGCTTAAACAAACCAAAGTCACTTCCTCTTCTGTGGGCCATAGACAAACATCTTATAACAATAATTGTATTACCAACAGCCACTACTGATGAATTCCAAGAAAGCAAGAAGACAGGTTTTGATCTGCCGAACCATATCAGCCATGAAGACAATTTGTTACACTGGAGGATATTCGTTATTTTGAACAAAAGGTGCTTGGTGATAGTCCATTTAAATTAAAAATTAAAGAATCTGTATGAAAGAGAGAAATTATAGCGGTTCAGGCGCCGAGTTTCATTCTAAAAGGTCATGGGTTCGATACCCGATGCCTATATACCATCTTGCTCTTTCACAATAATTCCAAACTTTGCTTTCAATGAATGATATCAGAATTGTATTTTTGTGGTCAATTCCTTATAAACAAACATGTACCTACCCATACAGAAAATCGCACTTAAGAATATTTTGGAAAAAAACGGCTATTATAAAAGAATGCTAAGTGTTTGAAACCCTTTGGGATTATTTTCCTTTCTTTCTTGATTTTACCGAAGAAAAAAGAAAAAAATATTGTTATTGAATATCGATGACAAATTATTATGACGTGTTTTGACGTAAACATATCGTTGACCATCATAGACAATGACGTATTGTCAAAACGTTAAGCAAAAAAAAAGATACAGGTAGTAGAAAATAATATTTAAATAGCGCGGTATGTTTAAATGGAGTTTTATTGGCTCCTATGGGACTTGGAAGGAATGAAAGGGTTCAGTTTGAAAAAATAATCTTTTGTAGGACTTGGTAGATTTGCAAAGAATTTTAAAATTATGTTTTGTGATCGAAACTATTTACTGTATTTTCTTGTACATAACTTATTGAAAATAAACTGTCAAAATCGCCTATCTTGTTTTCTTTTTTATGAACTATATGTAAAACTTATGCTGTTTTTGCCGTTCTAACGCAAATAAAAGAAAAATTTATACACCTTTAAGTCACACACATCCTTTTTTATTTACCCATCACGCCGTTTCCCGAAGGGGGTAGGCAGATAATTTTTTAATTAGATACTGCTAATTTTATTTTCTCTTTTCTGGATATCGAATTTCCGAAAAGACCTTATTTTAAGGCTATGTCCGGGTCAAAAATGTTCAAAAGTGGCAATACTGACATGTTCAAACTACTAAGTAAGTACAAATATTATTAGAGAACTTTTTCATTCAACAGCCACGTGACTGAATATTAATTATCAATAATAATTCATTTTTACTTTCATTCACCAGCACAAGACAGCACAACAAAACCCATATAGGCACTTTCTTAACAAATAAACTCTATAGAATGTAATCTAGAAGAAAAAAATATGATTAAAACATAAAATTCCTCTCTGTAAACGCTTCAAAATATTAAACATAAAAAATCTAATGCCCCACACCGTTACCGACAAACGTCACAGTTTGTATGAGTTTAACAGCAGTCACGTGGTACTATCTGTTGCAACCACGCGCAGAAGCACATTATTTCCCCAGTAAAATTTTTCTTCTCATATGTTCAAATAAAAAACCAAGGACTGCAGGACTTGAACTCACTCACTAATAACGTGATCCAATTTCTTCGTTTCGGTCCCGGAATGCATTCTCTGGAGTGATAGTCAACCTTGGGGCAACATGACACAGAAAGAAGAAGAAGAAGAATAATGGCTTCGGCCTCTACAGGTCAATTTGTAAGCACGGACAAGAGGAAAAATATCTTTCTTGAAAAAGGTGAGATATGTAAAAACAGCATTTTTCTACTTCCTTCATGTCTAAAATATATAATAATATTCATATAGGTACAATAAGTCAATCTTCTATTCATAGTTAATAATACTCTTGGGACACAATGGGTCGACTCAAACTGTTGTTGTCGGCAAAAAAGAGTTAACATGTTACAAAAAAAAAAAGCTTCCCGTCTTGAAAAAACAAACAAACACAGAGTCATAAATAATTTCAAATTTGACAAATTACCGTAGGTAAATATTTTTGACAAGTTATCGTATTTTTTTTTGTCATAGACACCAAGGTCCGTTTTCGAAAAGGCAGGTAGGTAGGTACCTACGAATTCTTTGAAAGAAGCGTTTATATAGCTGTGTTTTTATTATTACCATGGATTCACTTTCCAAAACTGTTTTGTGAACTGTTTTTTTTTTACTTTTTGATATGAAATACAGGAATGTGTATAGAATACTCCAGGCCATTTTGATAGTGCTCCTTCTTTTTTGTAGAACACTGGTAGAACAACGGTTCCTGTATTTACATACCTACTTTAAAATAAAAGAAATAGGAGAGGCTGTATGTGTGAAATGTAATGTCGCTGTAATTAGCAAAGGTAATGTACACATACATACATACTTAAGTCCTTGATGTGGATAACACTTTTGTGGGCAGACCGATCGATCTATCGACATAAAAATATTGTCTCAAATCATCAAGGCAGCTTCAATATCAGGATGTCTTTAAAACTCCATATGGAAAAACCCTGATATGCAAATTAACAGCAAGTTGATTTATAAAACTTATGTTAGACCAATCATGACATACGGGTTCGTGTCCAGGGCCGATACCTATGTGACCAAAAATGTGCTGAAAATTTCAGAAATGAAAACTATCAGGAGTAGGTACAGCCGGGAAGGCTCTCAGAAATATAGTCAGAAATACGAGGGTACGGGAAGTGTGCCAGGTTGAGGATGTATGTAGAAGGATGGGGAAGGCAACGAAGAAGATTCTGGTATGCCCATGTGAGGAGAATGGACTCAACCAGACTCCCTCACATGGCATTGCACGGCCAACCCCATGGAAAACGTCTCCCAGGCAGACCACCAAAGAGGTGGAAGGACAGCTGGGAGTTAACTTCGCAGAAGCCAACCCCACCTCTTGAATTACAGGCCACAAAGCCTAAATTAAGAATAAGAAGAAAGTACATATTGTGCGGGTAGCTGCATAATTCCTAAAAGACATGCCGTATTCGTAAAGGGGTAGGCAGAGAGAACGGACAACTTTTCTATCCATGCGTATTTCTTTCGCTTCATGCATACCTATATATTGCATTTCACATACAATCTCACCTATATTCTTTTTGCTTATGACCTTCACTGATGACGAAATCGATGTTTTCTTTCAACCTTATTATTTTGTTATCATACATGCATCTAATCTTTAAACATGCCCAAAATTTTTGGCGTGGGGATAGAATATTTCAACTAAAATACCGAGCTAATAAAAATGAACTAACCAAATAGATATAGATACTTATTATAAAATGGGATTTTTAATTATCTAATAATTTATTATAAAGCTTTTTTTCATATGGCAACACAATACCTTCATAGTTCGAACTACGGATAAAAGATGCAACCATTATAATTTTTTTTTTCTATGAATTCAACGTTCCATAAATCGAATTCAAACTTTCTATTCTATTATAATATTGCGAAGTCCCCTCTACTTCGTCCTGATGAGATAGATAAACATATGCAACGAAAGATAAGTGCGAAAGAGACAGTGCACCCTTTTCAAAAGATGCGAACATCTCCTGTTGCATTTTATAGTAAACTTTTATTGTATCGCTGCGCATGCGCAACGGACTGCAGTTTATTAAAGATGGCCGCTAACCGTGCGAGGTTATGTCGTGTAAACATTGAAGTTAAAAAGTTTGTTAATTGTGAAGAATATAGTGTTTTTTTCGATTGTGCTTTGTTTAAAAGTTGACATTAGTATTTATTGGTAAGTTCATATTTATTTATTTCCAAATATACTGTCATATTTTGCGTTAAATGTCTTATTTTGCGTAAAACATTCAGTCATTTTTGTTTGGCCCGGCATTTGGGATAATTATTTGAAACATTTTAAATGGTACCTATACCATATTTTTTTATTTTATAAAATTAGATATTTAATGTTTATTCTGAAAATTGATATTTTAAATAGTTATTCGTGTAATATTTTTAATTTGACACTTTCTATGCCTGTCATTCGACAAGTTTTGTTGCTTGCAAGAGATGATAAACAATTAGATATATCTAACTAAATGATGTGGTCACTAGCCCAATGGTATCAGTCGAGGGATTTCGTACGTGCCGGTCGTGGATTCAAATCCCGGTACCGACCATTTTCACATTCACAACACATGCTTTAAATTTATGTGAATGATTTCGAATGTGTATTTGTGTTCACTTTTGTTGAGCCCAGATGCATTTTTATTTGAAAAAAATTTTTGTTAAAAACCCCATTAATAACGACGCCGCACAGACAGGTATTTAAAGATTCTACGCGGCCAATATTCAGAAAATGAAATCTGAAAAAAATACTTTTTCATCGACTTCCTGAGGTAGAGGAAACCCCAACGAACAATATGCTGGCCTGCGGAACATCCAATGTTGCACCTGCCCTAAAAAATATTAGTCGGAACTTGATCATTGAAATTTGCGTACATGTTTATTCTCTGCTACTTTCAAATAGATTTTGTTTCGTGAGAGAAAATATAATATTCTGCGGTTAACTGGTGAAAAATGGAGATGGATTCGGAGACTAAAGGTATGTAACAATAAAAATAAATTATATTACCTTAAATAATTGTTCATTTAGTGTTCATACAACGTTGGAGACATAGCGATTAAAATAAGTTTTTTTTTTTTTGAAATGTATCTTAAATGGGAGATTTGTTTGGGAATTACAGTAGATCCCATAAGTTTGATTATTTTCATATAAACTTTAACACTCGTGTAAACGAATGAAGAAAAAATTTACCGCGGAATACCGCAGATGCCTAAATGGGGGTACTTTAAATGTTATAGGGTAAAAAAATCGAAATTTGTAAAAGAAGTATTATTTGAAATTAAAACAATATTTATTTGTTCAAGGGTCAGAAGGGACCTCAGGAGTGAGGATTGTGACTCGTCAATCCTTACTGGACATTATGAATAAAGAAAATTTGCTTAGTTTGGATGAATAACTATGTTCTTTGAAAAACTATATATTCTCGCGTGAAGAGCTTGCAGAGGACAAATTAAATAGTAAACTGAAGGCAAATTTTGCACATGTTAAGTGTACAATGAAGCAAAGATGGGCTAAAGCGCACAAAAAAAGACGAAGTTTTTTTTAAAAAAAACAATCGTCTTTGGCTTGAAGGTACATTTGAAATACCAATCACATCACCAAATCGTCCAGGTCGCGACAGTCGTCCCATTGGACAACTGTCTGAAGAAGCAGCAGAGGCACGCAATAAGCATTTCAGGGTATACAGACAGGATTTTTCGAGAAAATTTTCTAGAGAATCCTGTAATAGAGACATACTAAATAGACTTCTCTTAAGTTCAGATCCCTTGGTTAGTGGCTAAAGGATTATACAAAAAAGAAAAAATAATTCCTTTTTGTCTGGAACAATAGACATGCTTTAATCAGCGCAGCCATATCTCTCAGACATTGAGAATGAATAATTAAAATGAATATTTTTTTATGAAATAACTAGCGGGCTCCCGTGGAACTTCGACACACCTGGATAGCGGGATAGATAGATGCGTTCTCAATTCCCCCTATAGCCTAGGCTCCAGTTCCTACACCCATTTCACCCACTCTCAAGTCAACATTATATATTCGCTAGTTACCAAAAATAACAATTACTTACTCCTATCAACGTTTTTTTTTACATTTTAACATTTTACCCTCTAACTACCCTCCAAGGAGTGGTATTGAACTCATACTCCGCTTAAACCTTCCCGGACATTAGTGGAATAGTAATTTCTATTTCTTAAATTATTGCGATTAATGGTGTCTTTTTATTTTTTTATTTTTTTTTGTCTATGTAATTTTACAACGGTGATCTTCTTTAAATGCACCTCGCATGGCTATTGAAAATCGGTATGGCTGCTTCTCTTGCTTGGCCTCCATATTACCTATTTGCTGACAGGAGACTGAAAGGGCCCTTTACACCTTTTCAGCCTCGCCGATTGATTTTGAATTTGTCCTGTTTTGCTTTTGATTCATTGCTTTGCTCTGTCTTTTGATTTTGTTTTGTTTTTCCTTCCTTTTTGTATTTTTTTTATCATTTTTATGCCAAATATTTAAAAAAGATGTACAAACATTGACGAATCCAAGTGCTTTAAAGAAGCCTAAGGATGAGAGTTAAAATAAATAAAATAAATAAATAAATAAATAAATAGATCACCAAAGTTTCATTGAAATACGTTCATTGGTTTTTTAATCTATAAGACATACACACACAAACATTCAGTTTTATAGATATAGATAAATGTGCATGTACTGAAATGTCTTATTTATTTTATTTTCATCATCAAAAACCTAATATATCATTAATATAATTTTGGCCGCGTAGATTCTTTAAATACCTGTCTGTGCGCCGGCTTACGTACACTACCTATTTCGTGCTGAGATCGTGGGTTCGATCCCAGGTGCCGACCATCTTCCTCTTTCACGACACAAAATCATTAGTAACTTATAGCTTACTGTGAAAGAGTCAAAGAGTGCATTTGTGTTCACTTTGAGTGAGTACAGATTCATTTAAAAAAAAAAGAATGAATTTATGAAAATAAAATAACACAAAAACAATTTAAAACTATCTATAATTACCTACCTACCAAATTGGCTAAAAAAACAAAAAAGGTCATGCCTCGTATAAATATGAGTGTTAGGTAGGTACTTATATTCAATTAGGAAAGAATGTGGTATGGAAATAAGTGTTGTGATAAAGACGGAATGTTAATAAGTTGAGATGGTTTGGGCATGTGGAAAGAATGGATGCAAACAGAATGACAAACAGAAATCATAAGGTTGAAAGGAAAAATGTAAGAAAGCGAGGCCGTTCGAGAATAACGTGGATCGAAAATATCGATTCCGTCCTCAAGGAAGGCCAGGTAAGAAGTAAGAGACATAGCAGAGGGTGTATGAGAATTTCATGTCAGTGGAAAAAGCGAATGGAGTATGCTTGGATAGAAAAGAGTGGAGGTCCGTTCTCTCTGCCTACCCCTTACGGGACACGGCGTGATGGCTAAAAAATTAGGTACCTATACCGATTCCAAATAACCTACTTGTCTTCCCCAAAAGAGATGTGAAGCTATGAATGGCAAGGTACCTACTTACATAGCCCAAATTCCGTCTGTTCGAAATACCCACTATCTATTCGAGCGATATAGACTGGGTGCGATTTTTACCTTTTGAAGGTTATGTTATTGTCGACTATATAGGTACCTACATACCTTAATTCTTTCAAAATATACAAACCATCATTAGACATATTGTTCCATACATACCTACCTGCGCATATATAGATTACTTCAGTGGCTCTCAAAGTGTTATCGTTTTTATATACTCAATAATTGCTAATGATTGATATTATTATTATTATTACATAAATATGGCATTACGTCACGTAAAGGACGATTTGTGCCAACTGGCAGCAAAGTAAGACTTACTCACAGACGAAAAATAGACATGGAGAGAAAAAAAAAAAAAAAAAAAAAAAAAAAAACTAAACAAAAAAATAGCTATCTATAATAAAATCATATTTTTCTCTATGTACACCAAAATATGTTTGTATATGCTCTTCGAAGGAGTGGACAAGAGATGGGTCATATTGATAGGGAGTTGAATATTCATTCTATTGTACAATTCGTATCTGTCTCTTAAAGGACAGTCAAAGAACACATGGTCCAAGCTCTCCAGATCCAGCTCGCACTCGCAATATGGACTGTCGACTAGATTAATTTTGAACAAATGACTGTTCAGTCTATGGTGACCAAAACGCATTCGGCAAATGTTAACGATTTGAGGTCGGGTCAACTTCAAATTATGATACCAGGGTTTTTTGGAGATATTATTTTTGATAGCTTTGTAAAGAGATCCCTTGGTAAGGCTCTCTCTATCCCAGAAGATTTCCCATCTTTTAAAGGCTGCCTCCTCCATAATGCGCCTACGGTCACTTATAGGAAGAACAAATCTCCCAAGAATGGTCCCAGAAATAGATGCTGATCTCGCTAGAGAATCAACTTGTTCATTATATTGTATACCCTTGTGTGAAGGGATCCACGTGATGACTGTCTCCTGGTGGTTATTCATTTGATCAAATAGTTCCTTCTTAATTTGTAATAATATCTCATTATCCATACGAAATGGGTCTGAGAAAGAGAGAGATTGGACCAATGAGAGGGAATCTGTGAATATAACCGTTTTATCGAATTTAAGATCACTGACGATGTCAAGAGCCTTCAGCAACGCAACACACTCCGCCGTGAAAATCGATGCTTCTGGAGGTAACTTGATTAGAACTTTTATGTCGAGAGAGGGGATAAGGACTGCTGCACCCACGCATTCCTCGGAAGTAGTTTTGGAGCCATCAGTGTAAACCTGAATATGCTTTGGCCATTTAGACTCAATTTGAAACTGAAATTCACTGTTTATTTGTTGGGCAGACATCAAACAAGATTTGTCTAAACCCATGTGTGGAACGGTATCAGGTCTAAAGATTAAAGCTTCGAATGGGAGGTTGTATATAGGGGAGGGAAATGGGTATTTTTTTACATGGAAGTTGATGCTCGAAAAACTTTCACACAGATTAGGTGGTTGTCGTTTCAACCAAAATCTATCATTTCTTACGATGTTATTGAGTACAGCAATTCTGCTGGTTAAAGGATGTCCTTCGTACATTATCTTTTTCGAGTAATAACAATCCGACAAATACCGACGTCGAATTCTCAATGGCATATCAGCACATTCGACCTGAAGGGCGTTATTTGGAGTAGATTGCATTGCTCCTAGAATCAACCTCAGGGACTTTGTCTGAATCCTGTCCAATTTAGACTCCAAAGTTTTTGGGAGAGGGTCAAATAGGAAACTCGCGTAATCCAAATGACTTCGGATTAAGGCATTATAAAGTAGCTTTAATGTGGAAGGGTGTGATCCCCAGGATATGTTGCACAGAGCTCTCAACATATTGATACCTATTTCACATTTTTGAGATATATGATTAATTTGGGAATGCCATGATAGCTTCCTGTTTATGAAAAGGCCTAAAAATTTAACTTCCTCCACTTGAGGAATTGGAAGACCTTCAGATTTTAGTACGATTGAAGGGTTGTTATGTTTTCTAGAGAATACTATTGATTGTGATTTATGGGCCGAAAGTCTCAAGGAATTATCAAACATCCATTTGTTGATCTTATCAATAGCAGAAGATATGCACTCCTCAGCAAGGGAGAGATTTTTGTTTGACGTATATATTGCGATGTCATCAGCATATTGGACAATAGAGCAGTTAGGTGGAATAAGAGATTCCAGATCAGAACAGTACAGGTTAAATAAAGATGGGCTCAAAACGGATCCCTGAGGAAGTCCCTTCCACACGCTTCTACTCACATTTTTCTCACCATGATTGACGACGATGGTTCTTTCCGAAAATATGTTGAAAATTAATTTGGCAAAGGGTTCCGGAAAGGAAAGATTTATCATTTTTTTATAAAGAGTGTAAAGACAAACATTATCATATGCGGAATCGATATCGAGGAATACTGCGATAGTAAACTCTTTTTTGGAGAGAGCTATATGTACGTCGGAGATAAGTAAGCTAAGATTATCAATACAAGAAAGGGATTTACGAAAACCGTATTGGGATTTGGGAAGGATTGACTTATGTTCAATTAACCAATCAATTCTATTTTTTAGGAGGTGTTCCAGAATTTTCAAAATACAGGACGAGAGGGCGATAGGTCTGTACGAGGAACCTAAAGAAGGGTCTTTTTTTGGTTTAGGTATTGGAATGATAAGTTGTTTTTTCCAACTTTCAGGAACAGAAGAAGATATGAGAATTTTATTTACAAAAGACAAAAAATATTCTAGGAAAGATGGTGGGGCCTTTTGGAAAAATGTATATGGGATCAAATCTAAACCTGGAGCAGAGTCTTTTACACGCTGCAGACAGCATATTAGTTCCCCCATTACGAAGGGTGAAATAAGAAAAGAGAATGTTTCTGAGCTGGAGTAATTTAAACAAGGAGGAGAAATTTGATCAATACGTGGCGCATATGGGGGAGCCACGAGATTCACAAATTCAGGTAACCAGGTCTCTACTCCTTCCTTAGGGAAGGAAGGAGAGAAAGAACCCTTAAATCTCTTAATCATGCTCCACACGTATGACGAATGAGAATGGGGAGACAGCGAAGAGCAGAATTTCTGCCATCCCTGTCTCTTTTTTTGTCTTAATCTTCTTTTGACTTTAGCCTGGATAGACTTAGCCGTTAAGAAGGCATCCAAACTAAAATTTTTCCGAACTTTGCGCATAGCCTCCTTTCGATCTCTGATGAGCTCAGAACATTCTTCATCCCACCAAGGGGCATTTCTTCTAGGGCGATTATTACATGCCTTTTTAGGAATGCTTTCATCCGCAGCTGAGTAAATAAACTCTAATAATACAGTATTTTCTTCATCCACATTTGAACATTCGTTTCCTTTTGAAATTAATGATGGAACGTTATTATCTAGATGTCTAGAGAAGGCATTCCAATCTGCTTTGTTCAAATTGTATAATTGTCTTCCGTGAGGAGAATTTTTGATAGGTTTAGTATGAAATTGAATCACAATTGGATAATGGTCACTGGACCGAGGGTCATCCATAATCGACCAGTGGAGGGAAGCCATTAAGTTATTGGTACAAATAGATAAATCTACTGCGCTTTTGTTCTGGCCTGGAGGGGTCATTCTAGTTGGAGAACCATCGTTGACAATACATAAGTTATGAGAATCTAAAAACGAAAGGACAGAATTCCCTGCTCTATCTGAGATAGAGCTCCCCCAAACGTTGGAGTGACAGTTCAGGTCTCCTAAGATAACGAAAGATGAAGGAAGAAGTGCGACAACAGCGTCAAAGAATCCGACGTCGAAGCCGGTGTTGGGAGGAATATAAACTGATACATATGCGATCCCATCGACAAGGATCGCCACTATTTCCAAGTACGGGTTTTGTGGTAAATTAATAACAGAGTGAGGTATTCTATGATCAACTAATATGGCAGCTCCGCCACCTCTTCCATATAGTCTATCTGAACGCGAGCATACATAACCTGGTACATTAAAATTGAAATGAGGAAGGAGCCATGTCTCTTGGATCAATGCGATATCAATGTCCAAGTCATGGAGGAGTTGAATTATTTCGTGTTTATTTGATACGGCACTTCTGCTGTTCCACTGTAATAAATTTAAATGATCTCTTTTGTTTTTATTGTTAACTTGTAAATTTGCCATGATTATTATTTTATTGAAATATAAATGTATAAAACGATCGATTAATGCGTTGTACTAAGGTTGTACAACACATCATTCTCGCTCTCAGACATCTTTTCAAATACTTTTGTAAGCATAGGGAGAATCAAAGGAATAACATCATCTTTAGGACTAGAAATAACTAGTGAGAGAATCTGGGAAAGCATTTTAAATAGTTGGTTTTTTTCTGAATCGTATGAAAGCGTGGAAGGAACGGTTTCTATATTTTTAAGAGCGCAGCCATTTTGGAGATTTGTGGATTGCCCATTGGAATATGAAAGAAGGGCCTCTGTGGCTCTTTTATCTAGATTTGGTTTTACCACAGGACGTGTAACAGGGGTGGTAGGTTTATTTTTTGTAGATGAACCATACTGTTTTTGTGAGGACGAAACCACCTCACTGTAAAATTTTTTTGAAGGGGGAGTTTGTTTGACGGCTTCAACAAAAGAAATATTTTCAGATGCCATAATGTATTTTATTTTCTTTTGCCTGATGAATTCAGGGCAAGAAACATCTGTCGTCAAGTGTTCTCCCTTGCAATGGGAACACTTTGGAGGGAGTTCTTTATCTGGGCAAGATTCACCAAGGTGATTTTCACCACAACGGAAGCACTTAGGGGAAGAGGTACAGTTCTTTTTAGTATGTCCAAATCTAAGGCAACGATGACAAATATAACATGGACGAGCGTACAACTCCACTTTGATGGAGTTATAGAACAAATATGCTCAGGCAGGGATTGGCCCTCAAATGATAACAAAATAGTGGTAGATGGTTTCCATATAGTAGTCCCATCTGGAGCTGTAATCCTTCTGTTTAGCCTTCGAAGTTTATTGAGCTTTCCACAAGAAGAGGGAACCTCAATATTCTCAAAGATTTCTTCGTCTTTAAGCTCTGTTGGTATTCCGCGAATGATTCCATGTTTATACAATTTATAGCTTGGAATGAATGCATTCAAATTGTATGTAGATAAAATATCATTAGAAATGAATGAGTTCGCTGAATTTGCAGATGAAAAAGTCACAGCTATTTTATTTCTACCGTCTGAACGCACGCCACCACTTACGATGCCTTTAACGCCATTCTTAGCCACTAGACCTCCAAATACCATTGGGTGAAGATGTTTGTCAGGGTTTTTATTTTCTACTATGACCAAAAATGGAGCATGAGAAGATTGAGGGTACCTGGCCGGAGCCTTTCCTTCGGGGTTAGGTTGGGCCTCGGTACTCGGAGAAGGTACTGATGAAGGAAATTGAGCATCCATGATTGTCCCAGAATCGGACATCAGAGAAGAATCATCCGTTCTTCTTCTCTTGGTGCTAGAGTTTACATCGTCTAATCTGATTTTATCAGGGTCTTTATTAGGAGGGTCTCCCATGATGCTACATTAGTATTGGAAAAAAAATAACAACAAAAAAAATCTAATTTTAGAATGAAAAAGAGAAAAAAATAAATGGGTACTTAAACCTACTTAACACTAATAAGTGAAAAAGAAAAAAAAAAAACAATAATATTATTATTAAAGTGAAAAAATAATAAATGGTTTTATAAATATCTGTTTTTTCCCAGCAATGTTTCAATGTAAATAAATGACGTAACCACTGAACACCTGCACAAGAAATAATAATAATAAACGTAAACACACTCAGAGCCAGAGAGACGACCGTCCGCCACGAGAAGCCGAAGCGAAAAAAAAAAAGTAATGATTGATACTTTTATAAATTATTGAGTAGGTAGGTACTTAATCTAAAATTACAATATACCTTTTATCCATTTCTGGAGGGAATTACCTATCGAAAAAAAAAATCTTTGGGATAAGTCCGCCCTTTTTCATCCCAAGTTTTTTTATCGTCAAATTGTACCTACTTAGATAATATAAAACAATTAAGACAGCTAGTTTCAGTGGTCATCGCATCACGCCTAAAGGGCTGGACCGATTTTGCTAATTCTTTTTTTGTCGTGTTGGATTTCATCAGGAGAAGGTTCTTTATGAAAAAAAAAATTAACAAAGTTGCGTGAATAATTAGAAAATTTAAGAAAACTTTAAGTAAGTAACGTTTTTACTACTTTTTACAATAAAATTAATATTCCAACTTTGAAAAATTGAAATTAAATTAGATAGACAGAATGTCGATGGAAAATATATGGTTTGAAACAGATGCATCGATCTTAATTACATTGGTTAAAAGGTACCTAATAAGGTTATCATTATATAAATTCGAATTCAATATTCATAGTTAGGAACAGAGGACAACGTCAGTCGGGAAAGCTAGTAATTTAATAAACTTCATTTATTTATTTTATTGCAATCTTTGTGTGCAATAATAATTATTGCACAAATCCGGCCTTATCAATTTCTTCTATATTTTGCGGGCTTACGATAAAACATGTTCAACAATTTATAAATTTTATAAAAAAATATTTTTCTGGCGTAGGTACCTAGACATCAATATAACTTAATAATTTACAGTTTGAGAAGCACTGAGTCTAATATCAATTTATTTATCATCAAACAAAGTATCAAGACACTTTGAATACCGTCCAACATTGACGGTAACCAACCAAAGCGGGGCGACTATTGTATCATCGCCTTTGATGCTAACACACACATGTCCGCTAGTAGGTAATTTGTGAAGTTAGGTTCCTTTATTTCGTATTTTATTATTTCTTCTTTGCCTTTATAAAAATTCAAAATATGTAGACATGTTGAATTTGATGATGGCAATTAATCATTCATCAAAGAGTCTGATTGATGTCTTTGTGCTTTAGAGAATCGCTGGTTACCCACCCCGCTTGGAAAATAATATCAACCAAAAAAGGTGATGGTAATATTATTGCATATAGAAATTCTTTTCTTTTAAAAAAGAACTACATCAAGTACTTGCTCGCATACTGTGTTCCGCTCCATTGAGACAGAGCTGAGAGATTTGGTCACGGTGTGGGAGGAGGTCATAAACTTAGCGCAATGGGAGCTCTTGTTGCCTCCTTATTCAAATAATTGGGGTTTACTTTAAAGGGAGAAGATATAGAATACGATAATAAGATCGATTCTTTAGCAGTCCTCCTAAAGCTTATACAATCTTCTAAAAAAAACTATAAAAAGTTTAATATAGATCAAATTTGTATAAGAAAATAATGGAGCGATAAGTACTGTAACGGTTTCGCTAAATTTTAGTTAAGATCCTCTAAAAATAGTACCTACGAAAAAAATTGTGTTTTTACTTACAGTTTCGCTAAAATTGTTTTAATTCCGCTTTTAGAATGCCACGTACTAAATCAATTTTAGCATTTCACGTACTACCGTTTTTATAAATTACAATAAATTAATTTAACACTTTCTGCATTACGAATACACATTCATCTTTCACTATCAATTCTATTTAACGCAGTAGGTTTAACCTTTTTCTCCTATATATGACGAGCATTACTGACGTAAAGTGACGATATTGAGACAAGTATCCAAACAACAGTTCTGTTGGATACTCGAAAGCTCACATTTTTTTTTCAATTTACAGTTGTTGTTGTTATAAAATAATGTTGCATAATATTTAGTTACGTTTCCTTCTATCAGCAGTGATAATGAATTAGACATTCCAAAATGCTAACATAGAAAATATATTTGTTTTTAATAACTTATCAAATCTTCAACTCATTTCTGCTGATCAATCTTCATCAATAGCTAGTTAATTATAGACACCAGATCGACGCTTCTTCTAAAGATGAGTATGAACATTATTTCATTAATAAGAAATATTGTTAAAATTCCTAAAATCTGAACATGTTAAAAAAGCATATTTTAACAAATAGCACACTTGTGTTGAAAGGGTCATAAGTGAATCTTGATAGAGGTTTTTGTAGGAAATAAATTCCATAATTATTAAAATTTGAATGCTGATAAGTGTGTGCTATGAAAGAAGGATTGATACAAAGATGACAGTTTAGAGGTTGCAACGGTTTGGACACGTTGAAAGAATGAATGCAATAGGATTACGAAATGAATTTTGGTGAGACTGAAAGGAAAGGTGTAATAATAAGACGTCTTCGCCTTAAAATGACGTAGATCCATCAACTCACTGCATGTGTACTGCATTATTCTCTTTTCGACCATATCCAGGTTTCACATCTATACATCATTGATGCTTACGACAGTATTGCATTATCTACGAGTTTTTTTAGCTTGTAGTGAGACGTTGTTGTTTCTCATGTTAGGTCTTAGTGCACCGCCCACCCTGCTATCATCCACTTTCCTACGTCAGATTCCTTTTCCACACTTTCCATCCCTATTTAACATGCTTCCTAAAATTCATACACATTCACTTGTTCAAGGAGTTCATTTTCTACGATCGTTTTACAATTTGTTTGTGTTTCATCTATTTCAAAAACAAAAACCTTTGTTTCGTCAACGTTCATTTTACGATGGAGATTTTGAGAACTTCATTCCCCTTTTGACAAATTTTTTAAACTTTAAATTTTTGGAACTTTGCCCCCGATAACACCGCGACCTTTGGTGGGTCTATTGTGTTTTGGACTTATATCAGGTCTAAGGAATTTTTATAATTTTCCAATACCTTATAGGTATTTATATTTTTTAGAATTATAAAAGGGAAACATCTAAACCTCAGATTTCACTTGTTTTATCTAGAGTTGACCAAAATTATTTGGCACAACGTTCCACCTAGTTGTGGTTTCTTGTGTCCTATATCAGGACTAAATCTTAACATGTTAAAATATAAAATTTCATTCATATTACATACAGAACTAACGTCATGTTAAACACTCCCATGATTAAAAATTTCAGGAATTTTGACAAATTTAACCACCTAAATGGCGAACGTTACCTAAAATGATCACACTAATCCAGCCTTTGATACAGCGGTAGAAAACGGTCGTATGCCCGTAGTGGTTCTAATTTGTAAAAAAAAAATCTAATTTAGAGATAAGTATTCCATATATTTTTCAATTTTTTATGCTTAGCAGGTGGATCGACACAGTTTTTGTTGTGATTTTTCTATAACTGGAATTATTCAACTCGAGTTTTATTGCGTAAAATGTTATTAATTTCTTGGCCACTCTAAGATGATGAGGATAGAATCACCCAAAGACCTGCATCATAAAACTCCCATTAGCACGTACACTTGCGCGGCAGAACTTTGATGAAGACATCTTGATAAAACGACCGTTCTCTCCACTGTATGGCATGATATATGGTACAAATGATTTGACATGTAACCTTCATAAGAGTCAGCCGTGGTATACGAACCAGCCTCCACTAGCAACTGGTTATAATTCAGTATGTTTTAATATTTCTTTCTGAAAAATGGTTAAGCTGTGTTTCTTTCAAAATCTACAAAACAACTCAGTTTTGTATTGGTACTTATTTTTCTCTAGGTATGACTCAGTCATCGCATCACACACTAATGGTCTGTTTTCCTACAAATACGGCGCTACTATAAACAACGCCAACGGTGAGTATGTCAGTTTAGAGAACATTGTTGATAATGTTACCGTATAGTAACAAACAACATTGCCATACTTTTGAAAGACTCCCGTCTTGTTAGCCGATGGGCCGTTCCCCAGGAACCAGTGACATTCGACTTCAAACCTTGATCGATACATCTAGAAATTATAACTGTAGTAATGTCAGACACAAATCATTCAATTTCCCCCAATATATTAGCTACATTTTTTACACGTTTTTAATGACTTGATATGTGAGGTTGACCGTAACAAAAATATTGCAATAGATTTTTAACTAAATCCCGAATGGCTTGAAACTTGTGAAATACCATAAAATGAGAATTAATACAAACATTCTGAAAATTTAGATCATTTACTAAAACTTTGCCCTTATCGGGATTAAAGGCGAGTTGAGCTAGTATTACTTAAATTGATATTTAATTATAGCCGTGGATAACTATGTCGGACACTTCGCCAATGTAATTATTTCTTAATAAAACCATAAGATTGACAGATACCGCCTTTCACCGCTTCATCGTCTTTGTGCTATCGACTGATTCTTGCAAAGGTACCTTCCTTCATACCCGTTACACTACTTCTTCTTCCTCAGTCATCTCTCCACTGCTGGATATAGGCCTCTTCCATTCCTTTCCACTCTCCTCTATCCTGGGGTTTTCTTATCCACCCTCTGCCCGCGACTGGGATAATATCATCGGCCCATCTTTTTTGGGGTCGGCCACTCCTCTTCTTTTATCCCATGGTCTCCATTTCAGGATTCTGGGTGCCCATCGCTCCGTTCCCTGTCTGGCGACATGTCCCGCCCACTGCCATTTCTGTTTAGCAACAAGGTCCATGATGTCCATGACTTTAGTTCTGCGTCTTATTTCTTCGTTTCTTATTTTGTCTTTTAGACTCACGCCTAACATCTGTCTTTCCATGGACCTTTGTGTGCATTTTAATTTATGTACAGTATTGGCAGTGAGCGTAATGGTTTCCAGGCCATAGGTGATTACGGGGAGGATGCATTGTTCATATACCCTTCTTTTCAGATTCATTGGTATATCTTTATTTTTTAATATATCTTTCATTTTTCCGAAGGCTGCCCATCCTAGTCCTATTCTCCTGGGGATTTCTGCTATTTGGTTTTCTTTCCCTAATTTGATTTTATGTCCGAGATAAATATATTCCTCAACAGCTTCTATTGTTTTATTATCCATGATGATGTTGCTGTTGGATGGGCTCATGATCTTAGTCTTACTGATGTTCATCTCTAGACCGATCTTTATGGAAGGGGGTTACGTTACACTACATGGACTTACAAACAACGCTAATGTTTGAGGTCGTCGTATTACATATTAACAAACCTTCACAGCGTCTTCCTGTAGCGAGGAAGGATTCATTTACAGATTAGGAGGTTTAGAATTGTTTGGTTAAACGCACTTTTCCTAATTCTTTAACATCTTTGCCCTGCAGCACTTGTCAAAATTCAATTCCAGATAACTTTTCTGCAGTATTTAATGATTTTTTCAATACCTCTAAGTACTTATCAATCTTTAATCAAGTCTTTAGAATATTTTTAACCCGTTTCATGTTTGTATCATTAGCATATAAGTTACTCATAGTGTTTCAAACAATCAAATAACATCAATTGAATAGTAAGGGACCCAAAATAGACCCTTGAGGCACTCGCGAAGGCAGGTACTTGTTCTTCCTCTTTATTCAGAACTATGACTTTTGATTTTTCTAAAAATCTCCTAAACAGCAAGCCTATTGGTAGAAGACCACCAGGGCTGATGGACATCATCGCTCGGGACCTAGGGTGTAGGAGATCGATGGAAGTTCGTAGCGCAGGATAAGCTGGCATGCAAAAAAATGTTCAGGAGGGCCAAAATCTGCAAAAGTTGTACAGCCATCGGAATTCATTATGATTGTTTGATGAAATAAATTCGTATTTTCAGAACGGTAGAATATTAAGATATTTTGAAATAATAATCGCAGCACCCTCAAAATTATATAAAATGGTCAACCCCCAAGCGATCTGAAAATCGTGACATCGGGGGATGTTTTACTTCTTTATTACAATAATACGGATCTGCGTGTGTATTAAGGTTTTATGAGTTGGTAATCCACCCTCTGACAGATGGACCAAGCACCCCGGTGCATTTTGAAGGGTGGATTTCGTATTTAATAAGTTGTACAAATAGTTTCAATGTCCATTCACAGTTGGGTAAATTCTGCTCACAAATCACAGGGACTCCTTATTATGAACTAGATTCTTTTGACTTTCGTGTGATAGGAAATGCTCATGGGATTTTAGCTTGAAAACAATAATTATTACCAACCCATTTTTCCCGATTCAATGTCATTCGTTCTTTTAATGTCTTTTTTAATCAGGCGCTGACAGTTTTAAAAGGTTAACGAAAGAAATCCAAAGTTAGAATGATAATAGGACCTCAATTTACAAGTTTTGATTAAGTACCTATATCTAAGAGTGCTAATCTTAGAACATTTTATTTATTTATTTTATTAAGTCAATATAGACCCGTTTCTAAAGCGAAAAGCTTGTGTGAAACGGGGATGATGCTATTGTTTGTTTATCTACATCAGTTACCAAGTTTGTATTTTGGTCTCAGTACAGCTGATGGTGCTGGGATTTGGACGTTAACCACTTTCCCAAAATCCCTCTATATCTCCAAAGTTACGTGTCCAAGACTTCAATTTCTACGTCGTCGTCGTCGTCTTGACGTCACGTTTAGATCGAAATTATGACTCTCTTCTGTTCAATGATCCACCATTAGAGAGTATTTTTTAAAGCCCATTAATGCCCAAATCATTTCAACTTACTAACTAACTTATCACATTCCTTTCTATAATATTCTCATTAATTCCACGGTCTTTCCATATATTCTTCATAGAGCTCTCATCATTGCTTTATACTCCATTCCTCTTATATATTTGTTCATATCCACGTTCACGCGTTCGTAGATGCGAACCTTGAAAATCTACTCATTTATTTTTTTTATTAGTATAGGTTCTTTTAATTTACCCATCACGCGTATCCGTAAAGGTGTAGGCAGGGAGATCAGACCTCCACTATTTTTTATTCAAACACATTATTTTCGCTTCTTTCGTGCATCGACATACCTACCTTTCTCATACAACCTCTACCATTTCTGACCTGTCCTTCTTTGAAGACGGAATCGACGTGTTTGACCACACCTTCTTACACATTTCCTTTCAGCTTATAAATTATTTTTACAAATCTGTTTTCATTCATATTTTCAACATGCCCAAACCATCTCAACATTGTAACTTCGATCTTTGTTAAAACACTTCTATTTCACATTCTTTCCTAATATTATCGCTCCTTTCCATATCTCACACAGTCTCACTACATATTCTTTGTGGAGCTCTCATCTCTTCTTTATTTAAAGAAGTTACTATTTTTTGTCCATGTCCACGTTTCACATCCATGCATCCAACGGTGGTAACAATATTGATTATTTATTTAGTAGGTAATAAAAGACGCCATCAGAACACTGAACAACAAAATTAAACCAAATATGACACAAAAAACATAGAATCCTCAGTGTTCCAATGACAGGTATCTCACAAAAAGCTACCGAGTTGTTTTTTGGATCATCGAAGTAAAAAAAAATCTAAACTGTTTAGATTTTTTTCAATATACCAGAATGTATGTATTCACTCATAAAAATAATGCAAAATCCTTCATCCTGCACTAAATACACCACCAGACATACCTTTCTGAGATAAAGAGAAAGCTTCAATATGCTCTTCTCTTCTAGAAACTCGAAGCCATTAGCCATCAGCTCCCGTCAATCAAACCGTTAACGAAAAAAATTGAATAACAAAAAAAAAGACGAACGTTTTAACACAAAAGATGACGACAGATGATCTATTGATCTATACCTAATAATAATATGGCGTCTATCCTGTTATAATGGGGGTTATTCTGAATATCCGACACTATCGAGTTGTGTGCGTCCCGATAGTGTCGCGTAGGATCCAACTTTTTGTACAGGCTTTTACTAATTACAAGTCACATTCGAATGAAACATCGGATAACCGGTTGCATTCGTCGCAACACTATCGGATGTCTACTCAACGCCCATTTCGCTGTCGCTTGCGATCCAACCAAGTCTTTACTACTGTTTAACCATCTTATTTTAATTTATGTGTAAAAAATTGCACAAAAATTAATTATTTGGTAAAAATTTGGAAGAATTTTAATGAAAATTGTTTAGAAAAGTTCTATCTAAGAGTATAGACATCATGTAAAAGATTGCTTACATTTTGCGGTTAAAAAAAAAATTAAGTAAAAGAAAAAATAATCATTGATAGAAATAACAAATTATTAGTATTGTTAATTAAAATAGGCGCGTTTTTATGTAAAAAATATAGTGGAATATTTTAAATTAGTATTACAAAATTATTATTTTTGTCCGTCAAGCTATTGTATCGAGTCCGATGCAACTCGATCGGGTCGGATGTTCAGAATAACCCCCATAGTTCCATTGACCTACCCTCAGCAATATCATTAATCACTTTCAGGGTAGACCGTGCGCCTGTGTATGTATTTGTTACACCATACACTCAAGCAAGTCCATTATGCTAAAGTTTCCTACGGCACCTTTCCTGTGAATTTACGTAAGTAGGTATTTATCAAAAAAATATTATATTTTATAATCGGTAAGTTCGTCTGTAACTCGGCTTTTTCCCGAATATACAACAACTAATGACTCTAACAATTCATTACTGATTTTTTTTTAAAAGGAACAAACCTCTACGGGCTTAGGACCGTCTTCTACTGTTATTTCGAAAGCTGGCTTAGCGTGATCGCTTTACGTTAACACCGTTCGCCATTAGCTGGTAATGTTTAAGTCTCCGAAACTCCTAATCATGAGAATTCACGACATGGTCAACATGTCGAAAAATCCCATGTACCTATACAACAAGTAGATATTTAATTATTAATGAAATATAGAGATAAAAGTTGGAAATTATTGAGAAAAGAGAGCAACCAAATTTAAAGACTGCGACTGCTGTCATGTATTTGTCGCCAGAATATAACTATATCCATTTTTGTTAATATCTCACCTTTATTGTCTATTCAATTTGTTGGAACACTCTAATTATGTCTAGATTCTTGTGACCATTTTTCAGGACTAGATCTCAACGAATAGGTATTTTCGATATCGAATCGGTATTTAGGTACCTACGTTGAAAAGTTACTTTAACCCTCCGCGCAATATTTTTCACACCTACCATTTGTTGGTAGCTGTGACAATAAATAGTGTCCGCGAGGAAATATTATAAAAACAAAATATGTGGAAGTTGATCAGAGGTTCATCTACATACAACTGTTGCTACGGGATGATATGTCGAATTGTCCGCAGTCCCAAATGTGGTAAAATAAAATTGGGACGCTTTAAGGGACCATATTATAATTGACCCTTAGAACTATCAAACAATTAATTTATGTCAGGTTTTGCTGCTAGTTTAAAAAAAACTATAGTCTACTGGTTTTTTAATGAAATTGAACACAAATATCTACACTTTTGACAGCTTTCACAGCAAAGCTTGCGTTGTGACCGGGAATCGAACCAACGACTTAATCTACGTGATTCGGCGACTGATTATCAAAGCTATACTAACCAACCTTTGATAGATTTTTAAAATCACTATTAATAGTTTTAATACAAAAGTACGTAATTATAAATGGCTTAATGGGGCCCATTTCACTTGCTGCAATTGTTGTTCTCTATGTATACATACATACATACATACATACATACATACATACATACATAAGGTAGGTACCTATCATATAACAAAACTTATTGAAATTTTTTAACTGTACCTACTTATTGAATTTTTATAAAAGAAAACATAAAATCTAAATAATATAATTTCAACTCTTTGTTATCTTTAACGAGGTAGAATAAAACTAAATAAAAATAAATTTCAAACGATTGACTAAAAGATAAAGTTTGTTTCAAGTTTAATGAAACTAGTTCTCTCAGGACCTTGAAATTGGAGATTGATGAGAGAAATTGGACCAAAGATAACGTCGTCGACCAAGTTCCAGGATCTTTATATTAACTCCGTCTCGGATATAAAGTAAGGTTGATATAATGGCTAAGATAAATGTTAAGAATAAAGATTTAAAATTTAGTTAAGAATTAATATTAATAAGCTAAAAATTTTAAGTTTTAAGATAAAATTAAGATTTAAGATTAAGCTAAGATAGAAGGATATTTAAACGAAAATAAAACTGGGTAAAGAATTGTTAAAGAATTCCCCAGAATAAGTAAGAATTCCTTTGAAGAGAACTGTCTGTCAAAATGTTTGGGAAATTGTTTACTCTTCAAATGGAACCAACCACTCGCTACTACAACCGTTTCAAAATATCTCAGGGTGCAATGCAAGTTTAGAAAAAAACGAAAAAAATCAGATCTCTGTAGCCGTATTATCAAAATATCCCTGATTCTATTACAGTATTATTATCAAAAGTGTTTTTAAATTTAAGTCCAAAGTTGGGACGATGTTTTAAATTGGACGGGGCATGTTGACTGGTAGACATCTAACTGTTCCGCTGGTTATACACGGGGAACCTAGTATGTACGGGGAACCAGATTCGCACCAATAGAATCCTTGCATAAAGTGCGCATGCGCGACACTAACAGTAGATATTATAGTTTTTTGACACCGCTAGCAAGTCCACAATGGTCCTACGGTTATAGTCGCCGCCGTTGATATTGATGGTTTTTGGTTCGAATCCCACTGCGGACGGACTTTTTTTTCGTTTTTTTTTCTATTTATCCGTTTTTTTCTGTGAAAGATGTCTAAAGTGTATTTGTGTTCACTTTGGCTGAGCCCAATTCATAAAAAAATAGTTCGTTAGCCTATTTTCATGACTAACAGTCATGAAAATAGGTTAGGTTAGGTTAGAACATAATTATTTAGGGGGGTTTGCATACATCTTCACACACACCCCCGAATCCATTTTACCCTCTGCAAACCGAATATATTTTAATTTTAGGCGCATTTGAATTGTTGACGCCATTTGAATTTTTAGCGCGAATCTAGTTCCCTGTACATACTAGGCTACCCGTTATACACGTCCAACTTTCTAAAAAAACCGACGTTATTTATTTTATGATCAATAGAGAATTGAAAATTGGCGCCCTTTATAGTGAAAGTTTAGTAATTGTCATTTACCATAATGAGATCCTTATGAGTGCAGGCTTTGATGCCTGTCATTCTGGGTTTTTCCAGGATGAGAAGATGTCCCCATCTTTGCAGATACTGTTTATATTCGTTGCATAGCATTTAAAGATGATCAACAAATAATATTATGAAAATTGCCTTTTTTTTGATAACGTCATCCCCCTCTCAATAGTTCGTCGTGCCTAAATACATGATTTTGGCTGAAGTCAAAAGCAAAAAAATGTAAGCTGCATGAGAAGTGATGCGTTGATTATATAAATCACATATATAATCTTTGCCTACCCCATTCGGTTGTCAAATAATTGGTTCTTAAGATAGTGGTCACCCTTCTCTCAGAAGAAATAGAAACACAGTTCGTTCTGAAAATTATTCCAGTACAAAACCAACTGCCATATGAAATTCCAAATTGTTTCTGACTGACAGCTTCACCCCCAAGAAACTACACTAGCCCCCTTCAGCCACCCTTTCCTTATGTAGTGAGATCTCACCCCGCCGCGCCGTCTGGGTTTGGAGGGAAAAAAATATCATATTTTCTATTTTTCGAGAATATCGAAAAAAACATCCAGAGAAAAGTAAAAAACCGAATCAACTATTATGTCAGTTTAACATTTCCATTCGACTTCGGAAGTAATCAAAAGCTTTCAAATGTTAAATAAAGTTTAGATGTAGATTTTAAGTACAAAATAGAGACAAGACCTGTAATGTTGTTCGAATCAAAATGCTGGACAGCATCCAAAAGCGCTAGAAAACGCTATAAAATAAGAATATTGCTCTGGGTAGAGATGTTAGATATCCAGACTTGGTTCAGGAGATCAAGAAATAATTACAGGTGGCTAAAAATGTGAGGTGGTTCGGTGATGTTATAAGAATGGAAAGAGATTTTCATAAGAGAACAGTACTCAGCTTACCCAAAAATTTCAGAGGATGACTTGGTAGTCCACAATCGAGAGAGAGTTGGTAACACAAAATTTACCTCAATCACAAACTAAGCGAAGAAGATCCAGAAACTTCCGAACAAGAAGATCCGCCTTTAATAAACCAGAGCATATGGACAGTGCAATGAAGCAGAAGCCTAGATGTTTCATTTCCTTAAAATGATGATCTTATTAATGCCTATCTAACATGCCTTTTCTCGAATTTTTACAGATTTAAAATGGATCACTCGTCAAATTTCAATAGCAATGGCAACCATCTATGCTCCTTCTAACCACTATAAACAACGCAATGTTGGAAGTGATAGATAAAACAGGCTGATTTGAAACTAAACCAAGAATTGAACCTGCTCTGACAGCTCTTGCAGTTATGAAGAATGGTATGTGTTTTTATATTCAATGATTTTATAGACTGATCAATCCCCTATTTAAGAGAATGCCCGAAGAAATCAACAAAATCCCTGCATTTCACTGAATTTTGCGCAATGTTAATGATTTACCTTCCACAATGCGTCAAATGTCCATGTCAATATAAAAATGAAACGAGTCTTATATAGTTCTGTCACAAATTTCCATGTCCCTCAACTCAATAGAATACCTCAGAGGATCATTATCTTTAAAGGAGAAATATTGGATTGGTTTCCACTACTAAAATAATAAAACAAATCTCATAAATTTCTTGTGGAAAATTTCACATTGATACTACCATTATACTCTAACCCCATCTCTTGAATTAATTTAAAAACAATTTATTGTATTATTTCTAGGGGCTTGGTTAAAGGTTCCTGTATCATACCGAACTTGTCAAATCTCCTTAGGTTTGATGTATAACCTGATAATTGTCACTGCCACTTCCTTTTATTTTCGTGACGTTTGATCCCGCGTTCTCCTCCGTTTCCTATTTCTTCTTCAGTTTTTCCTTTTTTAAATCCCGTCCATAAAGGCGGGTTATTTCAAACACAGCGTATATTTTCGAAATAATTATCTACTTGCAATGAACATATTTTCAATGTATTCGAAAATACATAAATTCGGTTGACAATTTTCTCAACTGCATCTTACCTTCCCAACGCGATTTTTTGTTTCTCGATTAAGTCGATCATTTATGTATTTTGATTGTAATTACAGAAAGTAATGTTAGATTTAAAGAAATGTAAACTGTTTCATGTACTTATTATATTCCACCAAAGTAACTCAGAAGAATTTTGGGTATAAGATGGTACAATCGACCCAACAATTCCTCCATTATGGGGAGCTGGATATGGCTTAAATGCCGAAATACAATCCTTGGAGAGCGCTGTTCTACCTTCCATCGGGGACCCAAAGGCGAGAAAGACCCTCTCACGCCGTCTTCCGTTCCTTGGAAGAAAAGTAGAGGGATTTGCACATGATGATTAAATGCCTTTTGAAATATACGTATTTTACTTAATATTTTTTAAACACAAAGTTTTCTTTTATCTGCCCGTTGCCACTATTTCATGTGCAGGATCTGTCGGATCCAACATTGATTCAGATGTCGTCGCTTCGACTTCGATAGGACCGCTTGGGAACATTTTTTGTGCGGAGGAACAAAAAATTGTTGCCGGGTAAATATGAAAAGTTCTCTATTGTAAATTTTCCGTGATATTTAAGCCAGTGTGAAGTAACAACATTTTGTATGAAAACGTTTATAGCACCTCTGCAAAATATTATTAGATAGTACCTACCTATATTATTATATTTTTGTGTGCTAGCTGGATTCTCTTCATAGTTTGAAATAACCCGGCTTTAATCATTCACAAACCTCTCTATTTCTATATCTCTCCGCTCCTTTCTTGGAATTATTCCTCTCAATTTTAACCCATGTTCTCATATCACTTCAATTAAGTGTAGGGCATATTATTATCAAATCATTTCACGAAAATGGAATTCTATGCCATGATTTGTTTCAATAAACTTGTGCAAATTACGTCAATGTAAAAAAAAATATTTATAGATTTGAAATATCACAATGAAAACTGTAAGCATATACTTTATGTAAATAAATGAACAATCACTTTATTTCCTTATTAGGTCATTTTATCACCCAATTCATAGGCTTAATACAGTAATTTTTAAGAGGCTAAATTTTGGGACAGTGTAGACTGTACTGAATATGTAGAAAGACTGTGTGGGATATGAAAAGGAATGAGAATATTAGGAAGGAATAAGTATAGAAGATAGTGCTGTGACAAAATTAACGATTTAGCAAGGGAAGATAAGTACCTAGGGCATGCACATTGAAAAAAGTCATCGATGCTTTTTGTTTTGAATTAACAATTCAGAACAAAAATGCATTAGTTATTCAAATAATCAAAACCTTAATACCTTTTCAATATTTTCATCCCTTAAATATTTGTGTAGGTACTAGCTATGTTACCCGATTTAGCAAACCGACTTGAGGGATATATTCAAATCCTGGCGCCAACTACATGATGGCAGTAGCCGTATATAAAAAGTTAGTTACTGTAGTTATTCTAAAAAAAATCCAACAGATGCCTCTATACTCATTAGAATCTACTTGTTGTATACAAGTATTATGAAAGAATAACTAGCGTCGGGCCAGCTGGCCCAGTGGCTTCCGTCTCTACACGAGACAACTAAGGACGCAGGTTTGAATTCTGGCCGGGGCATGGGATTTTTCCACAAGTAGAAAATACTCATAATTATTAGAATTTTCAGGGATTTAAACATTACCACCTGATGGCGAACATTTTTAACGTGATCACGATAAGCTAGCCTTCGAAACAACAGTAGAAGACGGTCGGAAGCCCGTAATGATCTGTTCACACCATTTAAATATCGAACAGTATTAGTGAATTGTCAGAGTCATTAGTTCTTCTCCTTATAAAAATCCTACACACAAATCAACGTATTCCAAAATTATTAATGCAAGATTGTTTTTCTCTTATGGGTTAAAACCTATTGATACAATATTATTTGTGTAGGTTTCTTCTACTATATAGGTACACTGGTGACTGGGGCTACATAAAGTAACAAGGGAATGTAGGTCCCTGGTCTCAACCCAGAACCCACTGTTATTCAACGCAGACGAAGAAAAGCCAAACACTTCAAAGCGCCATGCCCTAGAGTGGCGTCTATGGGTATGTTTGTTCCACTGACGGAGTACGTCGATTGGGTTCAACAAACATTATTTTTGCAAAATAAACTTCGTTGGATCAAAAAGACCTTATGGTGAGCGTCCCTATATAGATAATTTTGTCAAATTACTAATTACCAAAAGACTGAGAGACTGAATTTTTGAAAAATTACTAGTTAACCAAATCGTAGTTTTGTATACGTACAATGTCGAAAAATCACGAACAGAATTTAGTATCGAAAGTTGTTGGAGCCAAAGGTTAGCCTTAGGCAGCAGCTGTGAAAGATTCAGGAATGAAAAACGTATCTGGGATATAATAAACTTTTATTCAGAGAGCAAAACAACGACACCATTACATCAGCCACTACACGCAGGAAGAGAAAGAAGATAGACAAAAGGAAACAGAATAAATTACAACCAAAGATAATAATAAAACATGTCACTTTACACTGACCATAGAACAATATAATTATGTTGACAAAGCCTTTTCCAACAAAAGTGCTAGAAATTTGTATTTGACTTGCAACTATTGGGTTTTGCAAAGCTACCTTAAGGTAGGAGAAATTCTTGACACCTTTGTATTTTTCTACAATAAACTACAAACGTGCCATTGATCTCAGATTTTTAGATTATTTAATCAACCTTAGTAACCTACCATTCTGTTTGTCTCTATTTTATTGCTCTCTAAATGAGGTAGATGTTCAGTAAATGTCGCGTGATTCTTGGCTTTACTTCCATAACCACTCAATTTTTGTTTCTAATTACTTATCTAAAAATACTATTTTCTAACCGAATGTCCATTTATCAATACTATACCTGATACAACCTTGAATATCTTGCTTTGCTGATTCTTACGCTCTTCGTATTCCTTTGTAATCTGGAACTGCTGAATATAGAACTGCTGAATATAGGCTAAGCATCTTTATGTTTTTTTTGCCATTATTGTCGACTTCTTTCTTGCAACCGTGGTTAAATATGTTTTCAGCAAATCCTATACTGGGATTTCTAAGTTTAACCAATTTACTATCTTATCTACTGTCTTTTACAATCCAGGTTTTCAGAGATCATCTTGCATTATTTTAGTTCATTTTTGTAATTACTCATTTCTTGTAAGCGCATCTGTTTGTCCAGTACCAAACGTTTTTTAGCACTTCCAATCTTCTTCGAACGATTTAGACTATTTAGAGAGTTTAAATCTTGCAATAGATTTTTTACCATCTTGCCAACTTTTAGAATAGCTCCGAATGCGATGACAACACATTTTCGAAAACTTTTAGCTGTCTTGAAGCAGAATTGATTTATGGATACCTGTTATCATTTAATTTTCATAGCAGCAATCGACTTATAGAGTAATGTTTTTTTATACCCATCACCCCGTGTCCCGTAAGGGGTAGGCAAAGAGAACGGACCTCCACTCTTATCTATCCAAGCACATTTCTTTCGCTTCTTCCAACGACAGCATTTCTCATACAACCTTTCCTATTTCTCTTACTTCTTAACTGGCCTTCCTTGCGGACGAAATCGATGTGTTCGATCCACGTCATTTTCTGTTGGCCACGCTTTCTTACACCTTTCCTTTCAGCCTTGTATATGTTCATTGTCATTATGTTTTCATCCATTCTTTCCAGTTTCCACATGCCCGAACCATCTTAGCTTATTGACTTTCATTTTTGTCACAACTTAGTGTTGTTCCATACCACATTCCTTCCTAATATTCTCATTCCTTTCCACATACCACACAGTTTTTACTTTTCTCACATATTCTTCGTAGAGATCTCATCCCTACTGCAATTATATATTACATTCTTTCTTTTTTCGTCCATGTCCAGTGTCCCGCGTTTCACATCCATACATCATTGATGGTAACAGAATTGCGTTATGCACTAGTTTTTTTTTCGTTATGAACTAGGAATAATATTTCCCGTAGTTTGCCAATTGTATCAATGAAAATTATTTCGTGTAAGGTTTCAACGACTATACTGAGCAACGCATAAATTTACCAATTGTTATTAAGTATGGATTCTCAAGAATGTTTTAAAATATTGCTCTTTTTATTATTGTATTTGTGTGCGACTCTATGGACGTGCATATCAGTCAGTCAAACCCTATATAAGTAAAAGTTTGCGGGGTCGGTATTTAATTTGACGTTTGTGGGGTGTAGTATACCCTTCAATACACATCTCTGGAGGGGTGGCAGAGAGGCCGCGTTCAGTGAGAGTCGGGGGTGCGGTGTTGGGACTGGGGGCTGTAACTGAAAATAATAACACTAGGAATGAGTGGGTGATCGCTTCAGTATTGTGCAGTCCCGGGTGGTTTTTAAGTTTGAATGGGGTGAGAAAGAGAGAGATGTAAATTTTAGACAGAGAGAGTGTTTAGAGTAACAAGCGATTATCCGCTCTATTCAATTCAAATTATTGTTAAGTCGTATGTCGTATGTTTTAAATTTAGCTTTTTATTGAATTGTTTTTATGTTCACGTTGCCATGTTTTTTTTTTTAATTTAGTGTGGAGAGTACGATTTTGAAGGGCTTGAAGCGTGCAAATATTGTTTTAACCAACAACAAACAATCAAGTCATTTGATCATATTGTATGGAAGTACTTTCGATGATCGTCGGGATATCGAAAACTTATACTAGAGTACAGTTTGTTGTTTTACTCGACAAAATTATAGCACTTAAGCTTAGCTGCTCTTTGTAGCGCCTTCTGATCATTTAATAAGGTTCATTTTCCATATTTTACTCATAGTATATGGAATATACATGAGTCTTGTGATCGGACTTCAAAAAAAAAATAGATTTCGCTGAAATTAATTTTCTCGACGTTTTCGAGGATGTAGATTCCGAAAATGTTTTTTTCAAAAAAAAATTTTTTTTTAATTTCCGCGTACCCGTACGCGTACGCCAAAAATGTGTGCGCACCCATAATTCATAGTAATTCTTATCCGATTTGATTGAAATTTGGTAGAACGGTTAGCCCCTCGATGTAGATGAGTCAGTAAAATGTTGAGATCTGTACCTTCAGGTGAACCCTCTTAAAGTATCCAAAGAAAATTTCACTTGTTCTAGAAAAAGGGCTAAAAAAGAAAAAAAAAATTCTTCGATTTTAATAAAATTTGATATACGGGTTGGTCTTATGCTCCTACATAAGCACGTAAAATTTGAGGTCCATTACTTTAGTGGGTCCCCCTTAAAGTACCGATTAATATTGAATATGTAGTTCTAAAGCAGATAATAAAAAGCTCCAATAGTTGATATCATTTTAAAGTTTCTATAATAATTCCAAGGATAAAATTCATTTTAATCGTAAAATTATGAATTTTTATGCAAAGATATGTTTTACACGAAAAGGCTGTTATAATATACTATGAGTTCTGGGCTACTCTAGGTTAGCAGCTTTTTTACTAAAATGTACGACATTTGTACGTTTCAGAAAGCATAATTATTTTACTAAAATGTACGACATCTGTACGTTTCAGAAAGCATAATTATGATAAATCGAGGAAGGTTTCTCCGCGGTTTTTACGCCAAGTTTGTTATAGTTTTTAGTAGAAATTCCCTCCGAAAAATCGGAATTTAAAGAGAAAAACTCGTGTTTAAGAACGTTTTATTTCCGAGGTTTTTGAAATTTTCGCCTATTTTTTTTTTAATTTTAATCATTACTTAATTCATCAGCATTTAGAAAAATCTATTTTAAAGGTCACAAAGAGAAGCAATTATTACATCATTTTCAGTTTTAGATAAAAAAGGTGGAAAATTGAATGAAAATAAAGAAATTCGAAAACCACTCGAATTTGACCCCTAGTTAATGGGAACAAAATTATCGCAAATTATCTGTAGTAAAATCGCTTTCGAAAAATTGGTCCAACTACCAGTCAACCTGTTTATAATTCTACAATGAATGTATTTCTTCTTTGGCACGAATTCGTCTATCATTTAGAATAAAAATTGGTTGGTAGCATTGCATTCAATCACCAACTACCGTTCTGAAGATCGAAGGTTTGATTTCCTGTGCAGACCATCTTCCTGTTTCACAACACAAGCATTGCTCACTGTCAAAGATGTCATAAGTTTGTGTTCGCTTAAGTGAGCCTAACTGGTTTAAAAAAAAGAACTCCCCAAATTCAATAAGGGTATAGCAGCTAGTTGTAGGTATTATTGAATACCGAATACATACAAATACACATAAAAGATTCTCGCATTTTGAAAGCCTCTGACAGATGTGTATGTAAGTAATTGATTATTTTATTTTTGAAAATAGAATTAGCACACCATCTCTTACTATACCATTAATTTTAAAAGTAATGGAATCTCCTATAGATTTTATATTATTCCATTTGACCAATATCATAAATAAACTTTTATAATGCTAACCTATCCATATAAACAACTTCTTAGCTTAGGCTTTTTGAATACATTGACTCCAAGATGTCTCCCAACCTATGTTGTGGTCCGCCTGGAAGCCTTCTTCCAAGAGTTGGTCGCTGAATAAAAAAGGAGTTTTTAAGCGAACATTGCATGCTAGAACCAGAATCATCTTTTTTCTTTACCTTGGTTTGGCATATTAATTCCTCCTCTTCTGTGTTTGATCCTATCTCTGGGATAATCAAGAAGGGGAAAATATTGATTGATTGATTGATTATAAAGAAGTTCAATCGTAAGATCTTAAAAAAACAAGCAGTATTACCATACTGTTAAATGAATATCATTCTGGGATTGGAAAACATTTTTTTTACTCATTACGCCACGTCCTCTAAGGGGTAGGCAGAAGAACAGACCTCCACTCCTTTCTATCCGAAAACACTAGGTACATCTCTCGCTTCGTCCAAAAGCAAAAGTTTCATTTCTCATGCAGTCTCTCCTATTTCTTTTACTTAACCTGACCTTCCTTGAGGACGGAATCGCTCATTCTTCAGAATTCATCCCGTAGCCACAGCTATAGCTTTGTATGGTTAGCGCCTTTTTTAGGCTCCTGGTGGACAATTTTGGAACTGGGCTTATCCTAGACATGATATTATTATGATCGCTGTGCTATTTCCATTAAGTATAGGAACAATATTCCCAGCAGAAATCTATTAATTGATTGTCATTGAAATCATCAACTCATTTGGATTGTGAAATGAAAAATGTTTTTTTTAATGAATCTAGTCTAACCCATGGAGAACACAAATACAATGTTGACATCTTTCATATAAAGAAAAGCTTGTGAAAGTGGAAATGGTCTGCATCGGAATTCGAACCTATACGACCTGCAAAGTACGCTGTAGATACTTACGAAAACTGACTGATACCACTGGTCTACCAACCACTTCACATGTTTATTTTATAGAAAATACCGATTTAAGAACAAACTAAAATATATATAACACTCTTCTATACACAGGTGTCAGTATAGCAGACGGAATGTAATGCTAAATAGAAGCATTCTCTACCAGTCAACAGATCCTGTCTAATCTATGACAGGATTCCAACCACGACTAGAAATTTCGACACATTGAAAATCTCTGACCCGACTGGGAATCGAACCCGGGATTTCTTGATCTGAAGTTGAAGCCTTTCACACTAGACTACCGAGGTCGGAGAACTTGCTAATTATCTACAAGATACCAATGGGATTTTTTCATAACTACATTTAATTCGACTGCAAAAATTGTTAAGTCGATAATAATAATTATTAGATAATTAATTTCTTTTCTTTTTTTTTTGTTGTTCCCCCATTTCACCCCTGTCGTGTGATCATTGAAGCGTGCACAGGACCGGATCTCCGCCATTAACGGATTATCACAGGCTCAGCCGACATACACATTGTACCAACATTATTGAATGTTACTCTCGACTGACGGACCTGGATGACGGCTGAAGGGACCCTGGAGTATGGGGAGATCCTGGCTTGTGATGTTGGAGAAGGTCTGATGGGGAGGGATCAGGATAAGGGGGGAGAGGTAGACGTTTGCTCCAGATCCATTTCATTCAACCTGTCTTGTATATATACAGTACAACAAGTCAATGCGAGGTTCAATACTGAAGAGGTGAATTAATTTCTATACAAATAGATGTTTTTTGATCGAATATTAGTTAGTAAGGTACCTATTGGTTAGTAGAAACTAAACGTAATTTTTGTATTGTTTTAAGTAAAATAAATAAAAAAAAAAGATTGTTAAGATCTAGTCCTGAAAAATGGTCACAAGAATCTAGACATAATTAGAACGTTGTGTACCAACAAAGCCAATAGGCAATTAAGATGAGATATTAACAAAAATGGATATATTCATATCCTGACACCAAATACATACATGACAGCAGTCGCAGTCTTTAAATTTGGTTGCTGTCTTGTTCTCTGTGATTAATTAATTGTCATTTGACCAATGTTATTCCAATGTATATCCCATAATATGCATTCTGTCAATCGCATCAACTATCTAACAAATGACAATTTCTGTCAAAAATTCAAAATTGGAATAAAAATTATATGGACAAAGTAAGGTTGCCTACGTAGAGCTTTCTTTGATTTTCTAATTTTTCATGCAACTTTCTTAAAAAAAATTTCATAAGAACCTTCTCCTGATAAAAGCCAATACGACAAAAAAAATATTAGCGAAATCGGTCCAGCCGTTTAAGCGTGATATAAAACACCGAGGCTCCGTATCAGAGAAATCTGGGAACGTTAAAATGTGATTTTGTGCCGACGTCTGTGGGACTCAGAACTCAGAACAAAGGCAGGGTGGACGCTAAATGGGGTGAGTCTGACCCCGGACTTATGACATAATGAATGATGTCTCTATAAATGTATTTTTTTGATAACTTTCCTCAGTACATTATTGTGCTTTTTTTCATATGTACATACGAATCAACTATCTATCATAATATTTTTACACGATTTTGTTAACAGATGTGTATGTCATTGTTTAGTTAATATGGATGTATCTCTTTATGTGCTATTTTTAAAGAACGAATTATCCATAGCTCAGTGTAAGATTATCAAAATATTATAAAAATCGTAACAACCCTGCTGAAAAGTCTTTCTCGCCCAAGGCGTGGCGGAAAATTGGTTTCAAAATAAACAAGCTTTCCTGACAAACGTTGTCCTGAAGTCGTTAATATTGATTACAAATTTGTTATTTATACAAAAATATGTTTGATTGTTAAAAAAATATTTCTGAAAGCTCGAAAGAATTCTTTAAAAAATCCGCGTGCCAATACTTTGAAACTCGTTGGTTGTCAAGTAAATAAAAAAATTGTTTTTATGGAATTTTTCACAAAAGGCGTTCTTGTTAGTAAAAAATACGTTCCACGTGATAAGTCTCCGAAACTCCTTATCATGAGATTTTTCGACATGTTCAACATGTCGAAAAATCTCATGTATAGGTACAACAAGTACCTAGATATTCAATAATTAATGAATTGTAGAGATGTTGGAAATTATTGACAACAAGAGAGCATGTTGGAAATTATTCTGTTATCCGGAGCTGAGAAGAATCCAATAAACCAAGCATCAAAAAATGTGTTAGGCCAATCTCGATTGTTGTAGTTGTTGCACGTTTCTTCTTCTTTTGGTGGCCTGTCAAGTCCTCCCGACGCACGTTAACGACCACCTCTGCAAAAGCCACTCGGTCCTGCGCTGCTCTGAAAAGTTCAACTCTTGATATTCCGGTTCATTCTGGGATGTTCACAGCCAGGATATCTGCTTCCTGCCCGCTCCCACTGTTGCATTAAAATAATAATTAATTGAATCACTGACCTCAAATAGACATAATGTACCTGCTTTTGCTGCAAAAACGTCAGTTTCCCTTTATGTATCATTTACTTGCTTTCTCTCAATTCCCCAGATGTCCATAAAATTTTGTTTAATTTCGTAAATAAAAACATACTTCTGTTGTAATTTATTTTTTCTTTTTATAAATTATTATTTGCTTTTGTTTTGACTTAACATGACAAGAGTCTGGCTGTATCATCCTTTTTTGGATGCAATGCCAAAAAAAAACTCCACTAGGTTAATAAAATTAGGAGCTCCCGTATAAACTGAATACAGTAAAACTAGTTTCCTAATATTATTATTAATGAACTTCACGTCTATTATGTGTGCTTATATGTTGGATGTTTGTATCTATATGTATATGTTCGAATTAGGGACTATACCTAACTTATCAGCTGGGTGATTTTTTTTGTTTACTGTGAGACACAAGCTTAGAAACTGACATAAGATACTTTCTATAATCTAAATTGGATTCAATTGAATCCGGGAAACGAATTGAGGTCCTCTCGGTCGAGAAGTTCTTCATCCAGTATTCATTGTTTTCTCAAAATAATGATTTTTTTCTCAATGTTTCAATCAAATGTCTCTTTCCTCTTCCAGATCTGATGACCAGGGACATAAGACATGACAGCGTCCCAGAGATAGACAAGGACGGACATGATGATGCTGGTCAACTGATGGATTTATAGCCTGCGAGATAGGACGGGACAATGGTCTGACCAAATATGTACCCATTGGCATTCGCATGGACAAAAAAAATGTGGACACAATCGCATTAAAAATTACGTTAAACTGCATAATATCGGTTGCGCTATGAATTATTCCAATTCTTCGACAGAGGTCGACAACCTTTTTTTATAAATTGTTTAAGATTTAATTAAAAACAATATCTATGCTGTATGAAAAGTTCATTTTTTTATTCCTTTAACCGTCTAAAATAAATAAAATGAAAAATGTGTAAGAAAACATATATATAGGTATATTCTAGAAGAAAGAAGGAGATTGGTTATTAATGATGGTCGATCTATGAAAGAGAATCAATCACGATGGTCTTGGAAGAGGAACGGCGCAAGAGGCCTCTAGATACGATGCTCAATAAGATGAAAATCTCCATGAACAATTTGAAAGATGCCACTATAGATATATTTTGTTCGCAGTGAGAAGAGAGGCATTTTACAGTCACATTCTTTTACCAAAAACGTATATTGTAACAATAAATTATAAAAAATTAATATTTCGACTATCGATGGTTGCGAATCCCTGATGAAATCATGATATTGTTTGCATACCAGCCTGATTGACTGGCGGTATCTCCATACCAACATTGTAATTATGGTAAATAATATGTACCTACCTTTAATGCATTCATTTTTTTAAATATTCACTGATCTTTGTAGAAACGTCGATCGACTCTTTGATCTCGAAGCATATTTAGACGATCCCGAAAGCTTCTACTTAGGTACCTATATGAATTTTGTAATTTAGTATTTTTAGATAATTTTTTTTCTCACTCGAGATCGGGTGCATTCCCGGAAAAAAAGAAGAAGAAGAGATTTTTTTTTAATATTAGTATCTAGGTACCTACACCTACCTATTTTTTATGCATTTCCACTGGGTACCCCTAATAATTATTAACCTAGTGGTGGACAGTGCTCGAAATTGGACCATAAATAATTTTAATTAGGTATAAGTTTGAACATATATATATATGGTTCCATTGTCAAAGAATGAGCGAGCGCTTTTTCACAATATCCTTTCCAAAACAATGACATGTATACCTACGTCAAATTTGAAATGTTGATATGTAAGTACCTACTCACAAAGTTTTTCTATTATTGTTAAAAACAACCAATTAATATATAGGTACCCAATTTGACCACAGATAAACATTTTTTACCCATCACGCCGTTTTGCGAAGGGGGGTAGGCAGATAGTACGGACTTCTATTCATTCCTATTCAAACAAACCTCTTTCGCTTCTTCCACACGCATAACACTCCGCATACATGCTCTTCTATTCCTTTCGCTCCTGACTTGGCCCTCCTCTAAGACGGCACCGATATGGTCGGACCATGTCATTCAAGGTCGGTCTCGTCCGCGTGCACCCATTTATTCAGATTTATACATCCTTTTAGTCATTCTATCTTTGTTCATTCTCTCTTCATGCCCATACCACCTTAATTTATTCACTTTCATTCTAGCGCAAGTCACTACGCTAACATCCACTCCACATTATTTTCTAATATTATCATTCAATTAGATAAACATAAGAATAGGTTTATGAGTATGTGTCAATGTCAAATATATCGAAGCTATCTTTGTTCGAGACTGCTAACTAAATATTTCTAAATAACTATAGGTATCTACATGTTTGAAAAGATTCTAAGGGAAGACAGAACATTTTCAAATTAGTTGATACCTTCAATTTATAAACAAGAATGTCAGACCTCACAACTCTGACATTCTCTACACATGTCCCAGCAACGTGTATACAATGTCCTCTTCATAATGGTAGAAGCGATGCGAGACTACACCGAATGTACCGGTGTAGGTATAGGTTCAGCGTCGTTCTTGATGCAGTGGTATAAGTACAGAAGAATTGCCAATCTAATAAGAATCTAACAGGAGTATAGTAGTAGGTATATACTGACTAATCTTATATCATAATTGGTAAGTTCGTTCGTAACCCAGTATCTTCTTTGAAATATTATGAATGAAATATGTGATAGATACTTGATGAGAGGTTCTAACATACAACTGTTGCTATGGGAAGAAATGTTAAATTGGCCTCAATTCCTACGTGCATGTTAAAGAAAAATTGGAATTCGTTCATTAGAGGACGATACCTAAATCGATTTATATAGGACAATCAAACAATCTATGACCTTTTTCTATGCTTGTAGTCCGGCAGGCTTTGCTGTTTGTAATCAATAATGTCTTAGAGGCATCACAATATTGTTGAAGATTATGTTCTATATTTTCTATACCTACCTATTATAAAAATGGAGAGCTATTTTGCGTTGTCATCGCATCACACCTGAACGGCTGGACCGATCAATTTCACGTACCTACCTATAACAAAGCCTGTGTTGTGAAATTGTAAATTTATTTGTATATTTTCATGAATAAATTGTGGTTGGTTAGAAGACCAGTGTTATCAGTCGACTGCTACAAAAATTAGTGGGTTCAAATCAGATTTTATCAATCCGGTCGTGTAAAGTATAGCGCAAGCCAATTTTGCCGCCCTTCTAATAGAGGCGCCCGGGGCGGTCCGCCCCTCCTGTCCCCCCCCCCCCCCTCGGTACGCCACTGAACTTGGACATGGACGAAAAATCTGGAAGTTGGAATAAATGCTGTGGAAATGAGGTCACTGCGTAGCATATGCGGAAAGCGACTGATTGATAAGGTGAGGAATGATATAATATTAGAAAGGAATGTGGAGTGGATGTTAGCGTAGTGACTAGAATGAAAGTGAATAAATTAAGGTGGTTTGGGCATCTAGAGAGAATGAACGAGGAGAGAATGACTAAAAGGATATATAAATCTGAAAGTATGGGTGCACGTAGACGAGGCCGACTCGAATGACATGGTCCGACCATATAGGTGCCGTCTTAGAGAAGGGTCAAGTCAGGAGCAAAAGGAATAGAAGAGCATGTATGCGGAATGTTTTGCGTTTGGAAGAAGCGAAAGAGGTGTGGGAGCGTTCAAGTATTACGTAACGCAATATGGGGGAGGGGGGGTGGGGGTTATTCTTGTAAAACGTTACTATTGTATTACCGGAGCTGCAACAAAGGTATTTAGTGACTTTCCAGTAATAATTGTAATTTGAGGCATACATAGTTGTACCTAATATGTGCGTTAGCCAACGTTTAGAGAATGGGAAGAGGGGTAACAAAAAGCATTACGATGCATCTCGGGGGGGGGGGGGGGGGTCATAATGTTAAAAAAAATGCGTTACGTAATACTTGAACGGTCCCTTTGTTTGGATAGGAAAGAATGGAAATCCGTACCTACTTTCTGCCTACCCCCTTCGGGAAACGGCGTGATGGGTAAAAAAAATTAAATTAAAGCTTGAGAGGAACTGGCAGTTGTTTGACAGTTGGTGCGATAGACTTAATGTCGATGGAAAATAATATATATGGTTTGAAACAGATGCATTGATCTAAATAATTACATTGCTTAAAAGGTAATAAGCTTATCATTATACAAATTCGAATTCAATATTCATAGTTAGGAAGTGGAACACAGGACAACGTCTGTCGGGAAGCTAATGGTTAATAAGATGGAATGTTGAAAAAATGGATGTAATTAGAATAAAAAAGATAAAGGCTGAAAGCAAAGGTGTAAGAAAGTGCGGAGAGCGGGGAATGACGTGGATCAAACAAGTCGATTCTCAAGGTAAGAAATAAAAGAAATAGGAAAGGTTGTATAAGAAATGCTGTCGGTGGAAGATGTGCATGAGCCTTTACCACTAAGCTATTATTGACATCGGTAGTCAAGTGCAATACGCGTTGGATCTTCAGAATCCAGAGGTCCCGCGGGTTCGATGCCCGGTCTGGCCAGAGTTTTTTCACTTCAAATTAGGCCAAAATTGGACGGGATCGGAAGACTGGAAAGAGTTCCTTGGTCAATGAGTTCAGACGTCTATACTAGACACCTTTGTATAGAAAAGACAATTTTTTTTTATAAAGGTACTTACAGAATGAATCTGGGCTTACCCTAAGCGAGCACTACATTTTTGACATCTTCAATACGCTGTATGCACGATAGCCTTCGATTGATACCACTGGGCTACGAACCACATAATGTATTTATTTAGGAAATGAAAGATGATTCCAAAACGATTTTAATAATCCACCAATCGGGCTAGTACGAATTTGATAGAAAGCTAATAAGCGCTTATCAACGTGCAAATAGTGTTCTCAAATGAAAAGATCGAATCATTCGATCATTTTAGTATGAAAATTTTTCGAAACTCTTTCGATGATCGTTTCGATATTCGATCATCGAAAACTTATACTAGGGCTACCAGTTTATCAAAATCGTATTGGAATTTGTATGGATCGGAGTGGTTTATTTTATCGGTACGCTGTTGTAAGCAGTATGTAATTTTATTTACTGAAAAGTCGATTCAATAGTCGATCGAAATGGGTAATTTTAATACTATGCGAACTGTCAAAAAGGCCATCTCGTTTTACTTTCATTAAGACATTTATTATAATGATGCTGCGTATTATACTTGATTATAGGTAGGTACCTATCCCCATTCATTCCAACAGTTATTTTTTATTCTATACCTATTAGCTGACTAGCCCGTCGATTTTCGACCTTACCCACAATAAAAATATAATTCTGACTTATTACTTTGGTAAAAGGAAGTTTATCGAATCACAACGACAATTTAAAGGTAACCTTAGTGTACCTAAGCGACAAAAACCAAATTTTACTGATCGGGGATATTTTGTTAAAAAGTTTAAAAAAAATCAATGACATTGAATTTTTGCTATAGATACATAGTCATAAAAAAATATAACTAATCAATGGGAGGTATTCTAGGGAGCTTCCGACAAGACACACTAGGTGGCAGCGCTTCTAATCAGGTCTATTGTCAAATTATGACAGCTGTCAAACATACCATATAGAATTGGCTGATGAATATTATGCTAATATATCTCCTCTCTTTTTTGTTTTCTCAATTTAACGTTTTAATTATTGATGATTGCAAAAGAGGCTTTTTCTAGGAGGTAAACCATAGTGTGTCCTTTTACACTACACACAAACAAAAGCACTATAATAGGTATGTATTTATCTTCAAGGGTAGATTTGCAGTAGGTACCTACTGTTCTTTGGGAAAAAATCTCAGTGGTGCTGTTCTGTATATTCTTGTTTTCTGTTACGGTATGTTAGGTTGTATTTAGGTAGATATATAAAAAAATAAAATAAGATAAACAATTTTATTTGTAATAGTAGGTACCTATGTAAAAAGAAATGTACAATGATTATTCTAAACGTATTGTAAGTTATCTTATTATAATATACTCGTAAGTTGTTTAATTTGAAATAAACTAGAATGATATATAGTTTTTTTTTCATTTTCACTGTAACACAAAATATAAACAAAAAATTAAAGTATTTATTTACGAAAGACAAAACGGACCATAACACATTCATATGGTTGAGATTATAAACGTTAATTTTACCAGTGTTGCCAACGCCGTTTTTCAAACGCAAAGTAGCCCAACTGAAAATTTGGTATACGATCATTCCGAAAATTTTTGTATCCGAAGAGAGGTGGGAGTTCACTAAAAAAGGTCATTTAGTATCCGGAATGGTGAAAATTCGCTAAAAGGGTAAGTAAGTTCCAGATAGCCCAAACGGCAGTAAATCGCCCCTTTGGCAACATTGAATTTGACAATAGACCGGATTAGCTAGGGCGCCTCTGGTGGCACAAAAAGGAAAAAAAACACCCCATTACTTTTTGCTGTTAGGTAGGTAGGTAGGTACTCATCGAATAATTTAAATAGGTAGGTAGGTACACATGACAGACAGCTATACATCGAGAGTGAATATTATTATTTAGCGTCGCTTGCGATGAAAATGTCAGTTCCGGCAAAAGTGTCGCTTAGGCTAAATATTATTTCTGCCTGTCGTCTAGACAAATTCAAATTGGCGTTCGACTACAAACGAAGATTACCTACGTCAATGTAGGTATAGCGCGAAAAAAATGAACTGTCCACTGGAACATATAAACAATTATTTAAACCTAACAATGACACATCACATAAAACTTTTATGTGAAGTGTTAAATTAAAAAAGTGGATAGTTAATTTTCTTCCTACTCTACATTGTCGAAGAATTCGTGTGTAGTCGATCGCCAAATGCAATTTGTCTAGCTATAGTTTCTCTAAAAAATATTGACATTATAGGTAGAGGTAACAATTAGCAATAGGTAAGTAGGTACCTACTAATGAAAATAGTAGACAACGCATAGATCATCCCGTTTTATCGCTATAGTCACAAATGCTAATTGCCTATTTATTTATGCTAATAAACATGAGTATAAATTAATTAATTATCTATATTTAATTTAAATAGCCCAAAGACATTTAAAAACACCGGGGTGGTAGACGCATATAAATATCTGCATTAATGAAAAAAAAAGTTTATTTTTAACCGTATCAACTTTTTACCGATAGAAATACGATATGTGGATACCTACCTATCTATAGAAAATTAAAACCTTTAAAAATTCGACTTTGAGCAGCTGCGTAAAAAAGAGACCGCACCGTTGCGCGGATACAAACACAATAACCGACACTCGTTCGTATCCCGGTCAGGACATAAAAGCCTTATGAAAAAAATCCCATACAAATGTTTACATTGACTTGGTCACCCTACACATCCCCGCGCCACTCCCACCTCCTCCTAGACCCCGCCCACCTGACACCGAGCGCAAGCGTTCATTGGTGCGAGTGAGAGAACAAATACACAACACGCAATTATGATCTTTATTCACGTTTAAATACAAGTTGAAATGGCGTGTGAAATTAGTTGATGGAATAAAAGTTGAGCTTTTTAAAAAAGTTTTGTTCGAATTGTGTTCTTTGTTTTATTTTATATATTTTTTAGATGTTTTATGTTACATATTTTTAGTTGTTTTATTTTATATATTTTTTGTCGTTTTATTTTATACAGATAAGTATCAATCAACGTTGATGATTTTTCAATAGTTTTATGATGATTTTTCAAAAGGTTCTATTTTGTAATAATATTTTTTTATTCCGTCTAATTTTGTAATGAATTTTCATTGAGGTAGGTAGGTACATATTTTATTCAAATGTCGTTATAAAGATCGTGAAAATGATAGGCAACCGACTAGCAGCAAAACCTGTAGGATGACAAGCAGAGAAATGGGTCATTAGTTAGATAATAAATTGTTCGTTTGTCCTACAAAACAAGGGCTTTACCTTTACTGCGTTCCTAAGTGAGGACAATTTGACATTTTTTTATCATAGCAACAGTTGAAGGTTCCTATGTATGAACCTCTTATCGAGTAGGTAGGTATCACAATATTAGGTATGCTATAATACCTATGTCCGCGGATGTTATTTAGGTAGGTACCTACTTATTATCTACCTATTAGGTAATTATTGTCATAGCAACTTTCGACTTACAGACTAAGTAAGAAGTAGGCATAGGTAGGTACCTACGTAGGTAGGTATGAAAAATATTTCCCGTAGTTAGATTTTTTGTACCTAATTTTTATGAAATACACAAATAAGGGTATTATAGTGTTTCATCAAAAATACCGAGTTTACGGACGAACTTACCATTTATAATATATGCAGGACATTCTAAAACAGTTACAAGTAAAACTATTCTACCTAACACTAAATTAACATAAAAATTCTACCTAATTATTTAAATAAATAATGTAACAAGATCCCATAAAATGGTGTTAATATTCTTATTTATTATATCTTGCGGTATACCCACACAAGAGGCACTTGTCCAAAATCCCTCCTTTCGAGGCCATAAATTAGGGTGCAGATAGAGGCGAGGTCCCGGGAACGAATCCTGCCCGAGATAATGTCTTTTTAATAGCTTTATTGCTATACAATTGAGTGGTGGACTACCTTCCCTATGAATACGGCAACAAGTCGCCCAGTAGGTACCTACCTACCTCATAAAATGCGATAAATAATTATACATAAATATAAAAATAATCGGTTTTTTATTAAGTGCTAAATTCTCGCCTTTTTAATAATTCTTTATGCTCAATTATATAATAAAATGTATCAATAAATTACTGCAAAATAATTGTATCTAATAGTGATTATATGTTTATAGCCATTATTAATTGGAGGCACCTAATTGAAGGAACACACCACTGTTGGTACGGGAAGAAATGTCAAACATTCCACATTCCCCAATAAAAGTAAAATAGCAACCCTTTAAAGGGACGTTAACTGATTTAGGCCCCTATATTCAAACAATTTCATGACTCTTTTCATAGCCTGTCGTCCGACAGACTTTGCTGCTAGCTGGAAATATTCGAAGCCACAAAGATGACAATTATATATGAGATATGATTTCGGCATGCTGAAAGAATGAATGCCTAATAATCTACCTTAAAAGAATAAAAAGATAATATTCTTCTGAATTTATGAAGAAAATAAATTAAATTTCAAATTTACAATAAAATTGTGCATAATTTAATTTCTATAAAATCATTTGATATCTTAAAAACTTCGACAAAACGGAGGCAATCGATAAAACAATAAAAAGAAAAACAATACAATAATTAAAATAATCGTAAAATAAATAAAATGATAATGATATAAGAAAAGAAATTAGCAGAGTGAGAGACAAAAGTGACGAATTGATTTAATAGACAGGGTTGAACAGTTCCGTACATTATCTAGGATACTTTTATAGCGGGCTTACGAATTGACGGAGTACAGGCGAGGTGTGTGTATATACACGTGGTATCATATCATACCGAACAGTTGAACGCGAGCTATCGTTCCGGGCAGGTCACGTGATATGCGTTACGTCACTTGGATGTAGTTTGTCATTTCATGTCGATCTATCGCGAAGGATTCACCTATCCGCTACTCCGTGTCAACACAATCTCGATAAATAAACAAACAAAAAAAAATTATATCGTTAATTTCTCGATTCGATGAAATAAACAAACAAATCCGTTTAATCAATTTAAAAAAAAGTGTACAATAATTAAATTGAGTGCCAAAAAATACAATAATAATAATAAAAGTGCGTAAAAAATATGTTTTAATTAAAATTGTTGTTAATTATGCTATGATTTTAATTATTTAATTGTTAAATAAGATAAATTTTATATTGAGCAAAATAGTAATTAATGTGTTTGTTAATGTTTTATTAGATTTTTTTTAAATTTAAATGTATCTTTTAATTATATTAGTACTTAAAACATCTGTGTTTTTTATTTTTTACGAATAACTCGAGTGAAATTTTAGTAGAGTTGAAAAAAAAGCACAAACAAATTTACCGCAATTTTCTTTCAAACTTTTTACGGTTGTTACAGAAATTATTGCGTGAAGAAATAAATCATAAAGGGTTGAATTATTTCTCAACCATTTCTTTATAACCAGATTATATTTTTGTAACTTTTTAGTTTAATTTATACACAATTAAAGTAGGTATATAAAGTCTGTGACTAGAAGTCAAAGTATTCCGAACAAGTTTCACAGGAAAAAAAGTTCATTTCAACTGTCAGTAGTTGATACGTAAACAGTTGAAGTTTCGTAAATAGAAATCCTCCTAAAATTTAAGTTTCGAATAATTGTGTGTTTCAATGTTAAAAACAAAACAATATAATTTAATTGTGTTATTGAAACAATTGCTTGGGAGGGTTTAAAAAAAACAAAAGAACAGCAAAAGTTTAAAATAAGAAGCAACAGTTTATTTGGGATATACATACTTATTTAAAGGAAGATTTTCGAGTTCATGTGGGGTTTATTTTTATTATAATGTCCTTTCAGGCGTCCTGTGGTCTTTTGAAAACACGTGTCCTGAATGTAAATCATAAAATTTTGACAGCTATATAGGCAAAAAAAAAACACATTTGAATGGGCATAGTCCACGGTTGATGTGCGTAGAAGAAGAAATAAAAAAATATATATCCTTTTAAATACTCAATTATGATACAATTTAAGAAAATTTTTGCATAAGTCATCCGTGACAAATTTGCCGACTTCTGAGAACAGCGAAAAATATTGCTCACACATGCCGACAATTTAAGAAAAAAAAAAAAACAATACAAAAAACACCGCAACAATTTTCTTTTATGAAATTTGATAATAATTCAAATCAATCGTTTATTTGTTTGTGCCTTTTTTATTTTAACAAAATTGCTTAATGAAGTTTATCTTTTTTTTTTTAACAAAATTGTGTTATTTTATTAATAGTGTTCCAGTTTTGAAAAAATAAATATTCCAAAAGATGGATATATATTATTTTCTACGCGTGTTTATTTTATTGGTAGACAAAGGTGGATTAAGTGATGTGTCATAGTAGAAAACAAAGATTAATTAGAATTCGGTATAATTTATACTAACTATTTAACAGCGGGACAATTGTAATTACCGCGATCGTAAAAGTCTAAATAGTATAATTTATTTGTAGAAGGGAGGGGATGGAATATTATTTGTCATAAGAAAAATTATTGCGCCTAGTGATGTGATTTATTGGAAAGAGACAAAAGTTACGCTATTGTGAAAAAAAAAACATAATAAAATAAACATAAAATAAAAATGTATAAGAAGTTAATGATAATTATTATTTAGTTTTTTGTTGTTGTTTTTATTGGTGTTGGATCAGACTTTTTTTGCTGAAAAGCTGCTGGAAAAGCCGCAATACTGGAATTCAAGACGGAAAGTGACTTCAACACTGGACAGATGAATGATCTGAATTACAACGCGGGGATGAGTTCCTACCAATTCGTGAACTCTCTATCCTCGTGTTATGGAGGTCAGCAGCCGGGAGCTGCAGCCGGAAGAGGAGCGGATCCGTCTCTTCCAGCACCAGGAGCTGACTATTACAGTCCCGGTGGAGGTTATCCAGGAGGATGCTATTCTCCGGGACAAGGATATCAGCAGTATCCTGGTGCGCAGAGCTTAGCAGACTATACTCAATTACAACCAAGATCGGCGGCTTTATCGCCTGCCCTTCTTCCACCGGCACCTCCTCCTGTTCCACCTGCTTGCAAATATGCAGAGTCATCATCTTCAGCAGGCGTAGCTTCTCCGCAAGATCTCTCAACAGCCGGTCCTGGGAGGAGTTCGCCTATCAATACGAAACCTCCACCGGCGACACCGTTGGCTTCGCCCAAACCTTGTACAGTTTCAAGTCCTGCATCAAGCACGTCCAGTACTTCTAGTCAAGAACCCGGAGCTGGTGGATCGGGGAAAGGATCCAAAGGAGGCTCAGGAGGGAATCCACCGCAGATCTATCCATGGATGAAACGAGTGCACTTAGGACAAAGTAAGTAACCTTATTCAAAGCATCAATATAGGAGTATTCATGAAACGATCTAGATCTAACGGCCTCGTTTGGTGCCGACACCAATTCTATATCGGTTGCAAATCTGCAAATGCCGCGAGTACTTTAAAAAGTACCACTACATTCTTCAAAAACTACTGAAATAATCATTTATTTAAAAAATAAATTTAATAGCCAAAATGATCCATAATGGAATTTGAATATGCCAAGGTTTTAATCAGATCGAATTTAGACCGTTTCATGAATACCCCTTCAGAGTTCTGATATCAGAGCCGCCATATTATTATTATTATTATAAATGACAAGTTGTTATTTGACAAGTATTCAAATCAAAAGCCGCATTCTAATTTCGAATTTTTCTTTTTTATTTTGTTTGTTTGCAAAATTTTGAACGTGGAACGTTTCCCTTTGAACCTTCACTCACCCAAATAGCTCTGCGTTCGATTTTTGAAACCATCAATCTCCCCGGAGTAGGTACCTACCTCCTGGCCTCCCTACTGCTGGCAACACCAAGTGATTAATTTAACGTTTTATTCAGATATTCATATTTAGAATGTAACAAGGTTCTCTTTTCAAAATAACACTAATAATAATTCCATAAAAGGATATTCGAAATTTATTTTGTTTCTAAGTAGATATTTGACATTAGGACATTTTTATAATTCATGCTTTTTTTTCTTTTATCTCCTACGTACCTAAATTCGGACCAGTAAGTATGTACCTATAACATTTTTTGATTACTAAACCATTTATTTATATTTCTACGAACATTTTTTTACAGATTTAAAATCGTTTGTTTTAAAAAAAATCCCAAATATTGATTTTCTTCCCATTTAACTATGTGCAAAATCTTTCTAATATAAGTGTTATTCTATACCTATTCATTTTAAACTATTATGTACCTATATATTTTTCCCTTTTTTTGGCATTTCATCCACAAGGGGGATGTTTTGGCCATTATAATATATCTATAGAAACATGTAGGTACCAACATCCGGTGTCCTGGAATGAAACATCTTATAATTTTGTAACCGAAAAAACGATGGAAATAGTTCTACAAAAATTGGACAAAATCAAATACCTATGCTTATTTAAATATATTGCTAGGTAGGTAGAAATGAAAGATTTTTGGTGTAGGTTGATCCATGAAATTGACTTATTTATACGGTGATTAACAGAACTACAAAATGTATTTTTCCTAATATTTGAAGCATAACGTTTATATTTAGCACTTTGAACAGTGGGGCTAGTATGAGTTTTATTGAAAGCTATTTGCACACAAATAAGCGCTTATTAGCGTGCAAATAGTGTTCTTAAATCAAACGATCGAATCATTCAATCATTTTAGTATGGAAATTTTTCGAAACTCTTTCGATTGTTGTTTCGATATTCGATCATCGAAAACTTATACTAGGGGCTACAGGTGCCTACTTATTAAAGGTTATAATCTAAGTAGGAATAAAAATTAAACAAAACTTACAGGTACCTGTTTATTTAGTTATCTAAATGGGTAGGTAGGTTTGTATCGGTGGCCAAAACTAAAAATTTTCGATATTATTTTCCCCAATATTGTACCTAGCGTAAATTTACTGAACTAGTATTTTGTTGTTAATTGTTACAATTATTGTTTATTCAATTGATTAATTAGTTTAATAAATCCACTGAAACGGTACAAATAAATATTTAGTTATTATTAATTTATTATTATTAAATATAATATTCCCCCCTTCAAAAATGCGTAGGCATTTGTGTGAAGTTACCTACCTAATATAGATTCGTCTTATGTATTAAAATAATAAGTATTAGATTATATTTTCCTAAAAATAGGTAGGTAGGTACCTTAGACTTAAAACTCAGGTAAATTTATCAAAAATAAATGAGAATAAATCTTTCTTAAATAATAGAATATAGATGCGTGCATGCCTATACTTTTAATGTGTGTATTTTATTATGTGCATTTGAGTTTTTGACCGTTTTTAATTAGTTAAGATTGTCAGGAACTGAATAACTTAGAATAGGTATCTAAATTCTATTGAATGTATAAAACATACTTACCTACGCATGATTTGAACAATCGTGCAAAATCTACAAACAAAAAATATTAAACTGTGCAAAACTAAACAAAACTAAAAATTGAATGAAGGTAGTAAATGATTTGTTTTGTATTAAATGTAGGGACTCGCCTACATGCTTAAGTACCCACTCGGATAAAAATGAAATAAATCATTTATACATACATTTTCTTGATTTATTTTTGTAAAATATGTTGATTACAAATTGAGTATAGGTAACTAAGTAGGTACCTACATATTATTATTATTCTCATAAATTGAATCACAGTAATTCCAATCTAAGGTTATGACGTTGGATTAAATAGGTAGGTACCTTTATTTTATTTTGTTACTGTTTAATTCACTTTATTAATTTAATTGTCAAAGGCATTTCGGTCATAAGACTATATTTTATCATTAAGTACCTACCATTAATACCTTAAAAGTTAAGTACCTACCTACATACCTTTTTAAAAATAAAATAATAGACCATCAATGAAGTGGGTTTTACAAAGTTACCACCAAATAGGTACTTAAGTAAATTAACATTCAGACATTAAAAATTTCCAAAGTTTAGATACTTAGAGTATTGAAGGTTGGTGCTTAAGGTGAAATATATATTTTATAAGTACCTAGGCACTTATTTTTCTTATGAGTATTTACCAGTTATATTTTGTTATAGATTCTGTAGTAGCGAAGCGTTTGTTGTTAGTAGATAAATAAATTAGAAAAGCGAATTTGTCGTAGCTTTAATAAAAAAAAGTCAGAAAAAGTTTTCACTAAAAATGAAGATAATATACTAGGTATCTACTGATTAACTTTTTTCACCACAACTTGACCATTGATGAAAAGTACCTACTTAAATATACACAATATATTTTTAGTAGCTAGATAGGTACCTAGACATAATGTAACAAAAAAAAAATCAGCCATGAACAAAATTTTATAAATATGAAAGAAATAGTTTCAAAACACAATTTAATTTAATAACTTAATTCTTCCTAATGTTAAAATAATACATTTAACCTAAAAATAACTTAAAGCGCGCGAAACGATAATATATCATGATAAATACTAACGTTTTCTTGTCTTTTTTTTTTTTTTTTTTTTTTTTTAAAAAATGAATCTGTGCTCACTCAAAGTGAACACAAATACACTCCTTGACTCTTTCACAGTAAGCTACTGAAAACTTGTGTCGTGAAAGAGGAAGATGGTCGGCACCTGGGATCGAACCACGACGTCCGCATTACGAAAGCCGGCGTTGTAACCGCTGGGTCACCAACCACTTCATCTATATAGCCTAATCTAATTAGTATTATCTATGATTTTTATAAAACGCATCAAAACACATAATATCTAGTCTATGGATTATTCCTGTTACAATATAACCTAGTATCAAATAGGTGATGTCTAATTAGGTAGGAACTTTATAATAATAATTTATCTATGGTATTGTTATCCACGTAGGTACCTCTAATAAGTCTATAAAGTCATGTATTGGGGCGTGTCTATGACACGGTAGACCCCGTAATTTTATTATAATCATATTTTAAATTTAGAATCATTGTCTATGCTCAGTCTACTGGGTTGCCCGCATTCAAAAACTATTAGTACAGTAGGTCCTCCGTTAACGAACAGTTCGAACTACGATGTTTTATAATAGGCATAAGGAACTATTTAATATCATAGTTAATTATAACTAAGTGTTTGATTTTACGATTTGGATCATTATGAACTCGCGGTCGCCTCCTATTACTAGTTTCAGTAGGGTTATTCTCGTAGCGGTCTTAATACGCTCCTATCTTGATTGACAATATTAAAATGGCGGATTGGTATTCACAAAACAAGATATCTAGCAGATATCTCAAAAATTCGTTATGTTTGAAATATTAGTATGAAATTCTATGTAATCGGCATTCCCGTAACTATCTTACAAACGTCAGATTCAAGGGCGACCTGATTGCGATCATGTCTTAATCTTATCGTTAAGTGATTTTTAAATGCGATTATGATTACGGGAATAAGGCGCCAGAGGCTGACTTAATGTGATCACTTTTAAAATGAATATGAAATCCCATCATGTGAATCTTCAACATTTTCAACATGACAAGAATCTTTAAAAAATAAATCTACAAGAAATATAATGTGACTTCCAATAACGAGATGCTATAATTCGACTAGGCGCCTACTCAGAAATAGCAGTAAAAGCGAACGTAAGCTCTTGGTGGTCAAATTGAAAAAAATAAGTAATATTTGTTTCAAATAGTAAATACCTTATGCAGAAAAATGTTCGTTTCATAAACTTTCATCGAATCTATGAGGATACATTTTTTTCTCAGTTCATGGCGAGTTAAGAGATAATATTTCAAAATATGACTCTATTACCCCGTTGCTTTATATGGACGTGAATAGATGTTAGAAGAATTGTCTTATGATTGTATTAAAAAACTGTTTTGCAATTTTTAGGACCTTCCAAACAAATTAACCAAATCCGATCAGTGATTATATACCTACCAGACACCTACAAGATATTGTGAACGAGAATAGTATTACAAATACATAAAATATTCACAAAATACTTTTTGTTTTCGAAAAATATACAAATAATATTCGAATATCGAACAAATTCGAATTCAATAGGTATGCCTTTCGTCGAATCATATGTAGGTATAATATCTACTCTCTGCATTTTTTGCACAATTTTTTTTTCTTATTTTTATCTAGGTACCTACCTACCGAAACTCGGTTTCCGACCATCTGCATGATTATTTTTTCGTTTTTCTGATAATATTATGAAAATTCAAATAATTTAAGCCACAAATCTCCTATGTAGATCTGACAATTTCTGCAAAATGTTTCCTAATTTCTTAAAAAAATCATGCAAAAGTTAACGAGGACATTAAATTTTTTTTTGTGATCATTAAGATCGTATACCTACTTTTAACCATGGTTTGGGCATGTGGAATGAATGGATGCAAACAGAATGACAAAGAACATTTATAAGGCTGAAAGGTGTAAGAAAACGCCGTGACCGACCGAGAATGACGTGGAACGAACACATCTTTCCGTCTTTAAGGAAGGCCAGGTCAGAAGTAAGAGAAATAGGAAAGGTTGTATGAAAAATGGTACATCGGTGGAAGAAGCTAAAGAAGTGTGCTTTGATAGAAAAGAGAGGAGGTCCGTTCTCTCTGTCAACCCCTTACGGAACATGACATGATGGTTTAAAAACAATATTTATAGTATCTATAAACGTTAATTTTAATGGCATATTATATGGAAAACTTCTTCTTCTTCTTCTTCAGCCCTCTCTGGTCCACTGCTGGACATAGGTCTCTTCGATTTTCTACCACTCTTCCCTGTCATTTGCCAGTCTCATCCACTGTTTTCCACCCACAGATGAATATGGAAAACAAATTAATCAAAATGCGAAAAAGTCTCCGTCAAATCGATACCCGATTTACGAACCTTACCTTGTAATGGATTAAACTATGTTCGTTGATCGATCATCTACTGTACAAAAATTAAATTAGTACTTATTCTTATAGTCAAAATACTTCTTATCTTTATTGTATGTGCGTAGTATAGTCATTACTCAAGTATTTATTTGTCTACAGGAAAAAATAATTTGTACATCGAGAAATAATGTCTATACTTTGAGTGGTGATGCATATGATTATCTTGTAAATAATATTTTCATGTTTTAAAATCTGTAATAATATTCTAGTTACGTTATGGATTTATGGCAACACTATTTCGATATAATGACCTGCGTAGATAGATACGAGTATAAAGTGTTCGATTTTTAAACAGCTGTCATTATAATCAAATACACCCAATTTCTTTCAATTGAAAGATATGCAATGAAAGAACAAATGAACATTTTTTTTCTTGTTTTTTTTTCTGTGCTATGAAAGTCGGGTCCTTGAAATACTTACCCTATGCATTTCGTGGGTACCTAAGTCGATGGTTTCTATGACAATCCGGAAATGTTGAAATGCTTACACCTGTTGTTATGGGAAGAAATATTAAATTGTCCACAATTCTAAGATAAAACTCCATTCGGACTTTAAGAGACGATGTAACTGATTTATAGGACAATCAAAGTATGTTAATGACACTTTTATAAACCTGTTGTCCGGCAGGTTTTGCTGCTAGTCTATATAGTAAAGAGATGATTTGTCGAAAATATTTGTTAATTTACAATCGAATTTCATTAAAATATGTTAAATATTTGATTAACGAATTGAATGAGATTTTCTTTATAAATACTGTATTTTTTTTTCATTTTCACGGCTGGTCAAACATGGTCAAAGGTTTTATGTCTCCTATGACCATTTACAATGTACTTATGACCATGTAGGTATAATAAGTCAATAACTTCGCATTTTGAAATGTTATTATTTTTTTGTTTTATTATTGCTTTAATCTAAGATTCTCAAATACCTACACGCTAACATCCGCATGCACACACAAAAAGACTTTATTACTTACAATAATTAATGTAGATACTTTGGTTTTACCTTAATTAATTATTATTGATTATTAAATAGCAAAATACTTGTTGCATACTTGAGATTTTTCAACATGTTGAGAATTCTCATGATTAGAAGTTTCGTACCACGTAATGGCGAACGTTGTTAACGTAAAGTGATCACACTAGCCAGCCTTTGAAATAACAGTAGAAGACGGTCGTAAGCCCGTAGTGGTTTGTTCCATTTAAAAATCGAACGTGAATTCTTAGAGTTATTAGTGGTTACATATTCCATAACTAATTAGAATCGGGCGCAAAGAATAACTTTTTATAACCATTAGTATAGTGTCACACAGAAAAAATTAATATAGCCGATTAAATGGATACCTACTAAAGTAGGTATACTTACACATAGGTATACAGGTAATTACACATGAAATCTCGATTCAAAAAAGGCATTTTTTAGTTTCATAAAAAATTCAAGAAGCTTAGATAGGTAGGTACAATAAAACATTTTGAATCAAAATAATTGAACAATAGAACATTTTGAATCAAAATAATAGAACAATAGAACATTTTGAATCAAAATAATAGAACAATAGAACATTTTGAATCAAAAATTTACATTCACGTAGGTAATTTATAATAAATTTTAATCCAATCCAAATCCAAACTCCCTTAAGATCCCACTTAGGGGCATAGGGAGGCAACAAGAGCTCTATAAATTTTAATACCGATAGGAAATTATTGATAGCTTATTATATTATAAGTCTATGGTGAGTGTTGCAATGTGTATCAAACTATTTTTTAAACGGCCAACACCAATTAAATTTTAATACAATTTTAAATATGATTATAGCTGTCTGTCATGCAATTATTGAGGTAACTGTCAATTATCTATGCCCAAATTTGGACAACTCACTACTAGTCATAGATAATTATTTTACTTGTACCTAACGCAGACCGGTGTGTATCTGTGGTATTTAATAAAACTAAAAACAAGATGGAATTAGGAATTCCTAGAAAAAAAATGTCTTCCTACGCATGTATCAACCAATTGACCTTACCTATTTTAAGCACTGCACAAGTATCATAATAGGCTAGGAAACGTTTTCAAGAACTCTTGTAGCCTCATATTTAACTTATTTGGATTCAGAAACTGTGAAAGACCATAACTGCGACGGTAAATAGTTATAACATAAATAGATTAGGTAAGCTAGCTATAGGTTTCTGAAACACCTCTATGGGTTTTGCAGTAAGTACTTAACAACAAATCATTTTAACTTTTTCACGTGAAATTTCTATACATATGGGGATAACAGCATTTCTCTGATTGGACGGAACTGGTTGACTAGTAAATGTGTAAGTTTTGACATACTTGCATACATATAAATAACATCCATGGCGCTACAACCCTGTGTGGGTTTTTGCCTCCTCCAGAAGACATCTCCATGCCAGCCTGTCCTCCGCCATGCTCCGCCAATCGTCCACCCCCAGCAGTCCGAGGTCTCTTTCCGCTCCGTCCAGCCATCTCAGTCTGGGTCTCCCAATGCTCCTCCTTCCAGCAGGTCTCTTACAGAAGGACGGACTTTTCGCTCGATCTTTGAACAAGGCCCAGCCAGCGAGGTCGACTAAGCTTTATGAATTCAGGAATCTGTTTTCAACGCTGAAAATTTTCTTGATTGAGCCGTTGGCAAATTCCATAATTTCCAACCCTAGGTTATGATAACTTAATAACGCAGGCGTTCAAAAGGTGACTTTTAATTTTGGTGTTGAAATTTCTGGACCTCAAAATCTTTTTCATATCACTGAATGAAGAGCTGACTCGGGCTATTTTTATAGAGAGCTAGCTTTTTTTTGCTACGTATATCCGGTGTTACATGCACTCCTTAATATTTGAAGTGGTTGGCATTTTCTCTATAGAGTCACTTCCCAATTGCAGATTAATTTGGTTTATGAAGAATACATTTTGAGCTTGGTTTTGGTCCTGTGAACATTCATTTTCAGGCCTATGTTTCTTAATTCTCTGCAGAATTTCCGTCACGAATGGTGCATCTTTCTCAAGGATGACCACGTCATCGGCAAACTCAAAGTCTTCAGTAATATGGCACCGTAGAAAGACCCGCCAAAATTTTAGAGGAACCGCATTTCTGTCAAAACTACTCGTGTAAATTGTTTTTCAGATATCTATCTTAAAAATAACTATCAAAAGAAAATAATTTAGGTACTTTCAGTAAGAATATTGTTGTGTTCTCACAATAATACGTTAGGAATAGTGTGAAAATAATTCTTGATCAAGATGAATAATGAGAATTTTGATATTTGCGTAAAGTCTCTTTTATTTACCTATCACGCCGTTTCCCGACGGGGGTATGCAGAGAGTACCTACGGACTTCCTTTCTTTCCTATACAAAAAAACCTCTTTCGCTTCTTCCAGACGCATAACATTCCACATACATGCTCTTCTATTCCTTTTGCTCCTGACTATGGCCCTCCTGTAAGACAACACTGATATGGTCGACCTTGTCTGCGTGCACCCATTCTTTCAGATTTATATTATATCCTTTTAGTCATTCTCTCTACATGCCCAATCCACCTCAATTTATTCACTTTCATTCAAGTCTCTAAGCTAACATCCACTTCACATTCGTTCCTAATATTATCATTCCTTACCTTATCAATCAGTCTCTTTCCGCATATCCTATACGCGGTAATCTCATTTCTATACAGCATTTATTCCAACTTCCAGATGTTTCGTCCATGTCCAAGTTTCACTCCCATACAACATGGATGGAATCAGGATTGCATTGTGCATCAACTGTTTGGATTTAAGAGATACGTTCTTATTCCTCATTAGAGGTCTTAGTGCACCGCCAACCCTTCTACCAGCCAGTTTCCTTCTTTCAATCTCTTTTTTACACCTTCCATCTTTGCTAATTTGGAAATCATTCGGTTGAAATCACTTGCAGAGCATCGATCTATTTCCTCGAAATATCGATCGTACTTATTTGTTGAAATCACTTGAGATTCATTACAGGAACTGATACATACCTAACAACCTACCAAGTTCTGTGAAATTTTTTTTAGTTACTTGTAATTTTTTTTCAGTGTTTGTATTATCATTGTTATTAACTCGTACATATACTTCTAAACAAATAAATTTTCTATCCGTCTGTCGGGTGCAGTTTAGAATAAATAAAACGTGATTTAATTTTATTTATTTATTTGTTCAGAGATACAACGGCGCGAAAATAAATTATAATAATTAATTACTGGTGTGTTTTGTATATCTATCACTGGTTTATTCTGACTACCTAGCTAATAGGTACTCACCTAGACTATAGTATAGAATGAGAGATAATTAATTTGGGACATTGTGTCCAGTGTCTTAGTAGAGTGTTAGCCAATCTTTCATTCCAGGCTATTTTCGTTTTGAACTCTTTCCCAATATGTAGGTATGACACGTAGACAAAGCTGCTTGGTTAGAAGTACACGGCATATAGCTTCAAAGAGTTTTAAAGCTCATGTGTAAAGAGGTTCCTAAAAATGAATTTGAACTGAACACACCTACACTCTTTGACTATTTGACAGTAAACTTGTGTCGTAAAAGAGGAAGATGGTCGGCACCTGGGATCGAACCCACGACCTCCGCACAAAACAGTAGGCATAGGTAGGTACCTATACGAAAACCGGCGTACCAATAGGGTATATTATACTTACAGTATTGGATGATTTTAATAAAAAATGTCTATGGGAAATTTAGATTCTACAATCTTCATAAAATTAACTTATTAAAAAAATTAGTAAAATGCCTATATTTCCTTCAGTAGATACTCTTTAAGACTGTTAAATATGAATTTTATTTTTGACACACTTTAGGGCGGGTGCTAAATTAAGATAGGTAACTATCTAGATAATGCAGGTATAAAAAATGGTCTAAATATTATGTACCTAATGTAGTAATTAATCGTAAAATATATTGGTACTATGGTTATAATAACACACCAGCTACGCGGTTACACCGATCTAACCATTAAGCTGCCAATATCTTAAGGGTATGAGAAAGCTTTTTTGAGCGATTTTCTTACTTATTTATGGATAGTGTAATGCCGTTTTTCTTTGCCTGCACCTTAAAGCAAATAATTTTATAAAAGAAAATTTTTCTTTCGGTCACAACCAAACGTCTAGATTTTTAGAAAATTAGTCTTCACATTCGAAACAAGGTATCGCACTTTTCTAGACAATTGATCTACAATCTTTGAATACTTAATGCGTCATTCAAAGATTTTTGGGCCTTGATCTAGATGACCTTTATAGCAAAATTCCCTGGTTTATGTACAGTGGTCATACCAATTCAAGATTCGTCCTTGTAGCTTACAGCTCAAGTCAGTGACTTCCAAATTGTCACAAATGCGTGAAGTGATTTTTTGGACAATGCAAGACACAAATAAATGATAGAAAATTGGTCCTATGCCAAAAAATATAATAATATAATTAATTAGCATAGCAATGAATCGTTGGAAGCACCGCTATGATCTTTTATATTGTAACAATAAATTAATGAGCAAATAAACAATTAATAAGATACGCATTTTTGTCGGGAAATACGCCCTCAATTTGAAGTTATATACCTACATAATGTTTTCAATTTTACATAGGAAGTGATTAATTTTCTATTCGTGTTTCATGAAAAAAAATATATTTCGTTTAAATTGAATAATTACATGATTTGTAAATAAAAGAATAAAGCTTTCTAAAGTTATTTGTTAATCTATCGCTATGAAAATTAACAGAAATTTGGAGCTAAGTTAGAAGAAGGTATAGACAATGCGTTTCTCTTAAAGTTATTAAATGCACAAATGAGTGCCAAACTTTAAACATGTCATACATGTTCGAAGATCAGTGGGATCCGATTTTTTTCTTGAAATATGTGCATGATTAAATTTCTACGTAGGTACATTTAATAAAGAAAAGTGTATTATTTAAAAAAAAGTTTTATTTACTTATCAAAAATTCCAAGTGATACGCCACTGACGTTTATTGCAAAACCCGCCATTTTGTTTTGGCAAAATTTAAACACGAACACGAAGAAAATATTGCAAATGTTCGTACCTACCTACCAACATTTAATTATTAAAACAAGTACTCAAAATTACAATAAAAAAGTACTTAAATATAAAATTAAAATAACTACCTAGGTATACATGATAACATAATATTATGCACATAGTATGTTCGAAATTGGTATCGATCTGCGTGTTCTTCATGCATCGATTGACGGTCAAATTACTTCTTAACCGATCATTACGCGATACATCGTATTTCATAAATTATCGTGTTTTTTTTTAAGTAATTACGAATCGAGAAAGCCTTCCCCAAACGTATTATTGGATATTCAAATCATCCAAAAGGATGCACGCAACTTTGGTTATCAACATAATTACAGAAAAGAGGACAATTTTACGCCATTTTGAAATTTTCTTTGTATTGTTTTTTATTTTATTTATTTATTCTTTTGTTGAATTTTCTTGTTTTTAAAGCTGTTTATATATATATTGCTCAACCAACCCAAAGCCCTATTTGTGCAATCGTAGCAAGATAATGTTTATATATAATGTGCAAATTGCAGAACACTGGTTTGTCTTAAGAATGTAATAAGTTGATTGTATTGAGATCAATAACGGGTTTAAAATACCAAGTAGGTGCCTAGTTCAAGCGGAAAATTGTTCCTTTTGCAGTTTTGTTTTCAGTGCAGTGTATAACGTAGTTTCCCGATGTTTTCTAAAAGAAAAAGATATTGATTGAAACTGTTTAGAATATACTTATATTACAAGTTTGAATTTATTACTGGGGGTAATAATTTATAAGTGGTTGGTAGATTAGCGTTTACAAGGACGGCTTTCGTACTGGAGGTCATGAGTTCGATCCCAGGTGCCGACCATCTTCCTCTTTCACGACACAAGCTTTAAGTACCTGACTGTGAGAGAGTCAAAGAGTTTATTTGTGTTCACTTTGAGTTAAAAAAATAATAAAAAAGTTAATTAATCCCTGTTGTTTGATTTTTACCTTAAAGATAATATATGCAGTGGCGAAGTTTCCTTATAAATAGGCACTAAATGATTAGGAAAACATAAGGGTTATCAGGATCTTGCATGAAGAGGAGGAAGACTTTCTCTAATCGTGTTCCGTCCCTTCGAATCAGAGCTGAGAGATTTGGACATGTTGTGAGAGGTAGTCATAGAAGGCGCGCAAGATCAACTGCGGTGGAGGTGTCTTGTTGCCTCCCTATCCCCTACATATGTGGGGCCATTGATTGATTGATTCATCATAGCTTTACCGTGGATTTTTTTAGTTTTCATCACTGGTGCATAAAACATAACTGCATAAAACTGCATTTACTTGACTCCCTGTATAGGTAGATACTAGAAATACATAGCGATTTAATCAATAAACAGTTCCTACCTGCATATAATTACAGACACAATATATAAGCTTCTATATACCTACAATTAAAAACTATATAACTATACAATAATTCGCTATAGCTAGGTAGGTATATTAATCCTCTTTTGAATTGATAAAATTATAAATGGTCTCATTGTGTAAGAGCATTTATTAAAATAACGCCGCTAAAGGATGCATGGATCCTTACTTTACTACCCATGATTTGATATCTGATCACTGCCTTTAAAACAACCGAGAGAAAAGTTTTAGCCGTAGGTATACCAAAACTAGCTTTTAATCCATCCTTGATTTTTGGAAATCTCTCAAACGTCTTTTAATCAGCCGTTCTAATAGGACTTTATTTTTCGAATACACGCAGAATAAGCAAAAGTGCAACTAATAAAACAAGGAATAAACTATAACAAGAATAATTTCCATCCCAACTTTATTCCTGGCTACCCCCAGGTATAAAGAAGTAATAGCGACGTTTAACGAGACAAACTACCACTACACTCTTCATTTTTTGACACTTAATATACGCAAACTTGCAACAAGTCCGAGCTGTCAATGAATCGAATAGACCTTCGGAAATATTCGTACCGATTCGTACATACTCGCAATATTACGCACACGAACATTTTCGAGGGTCCAATCGGGTTCGTACGGAATGCTTAGAAACCAACCCTCTAGTATGGAAGAACCACGAGCTTCATTGATAAATGCGAGGTTGCCAAACTATTCTGCGGTATAGTTATGACACGGTACAGGGTTGATTTTTAGTAGCAAGTGGTATAAGCGATTTATGCCGTAATAACTATTCCCGTCATAACGGTGTTATAACGTAGTTTCTATTAGTACCACTGTTTGAATAATAGGTATAACTATAAAACGGACACCTTAAGGAAAATTTGGTCCACTACTAATATTATAAATAGTATGAATATAGGCACAAGTTTCGTAAGATATAGTGCCAACCACTTGTAGGTATATTGTTTTATGCTGTGAAAAGCTCTGACATATTATAGATTGCTATATTTCGCAATATGGACCGTAGTACGGGAATCTGATATTCGCTGGTTACACAACAAGCATTAAAGGTACTGGGCGTAGTAGTGAAATAACAGGATTTATTCATATAATAAAAACTTGAAGAATGTGATTTTGTATGTTTGTTCGGCAAACGGCAGTAACATTTTGTCGATATCAGTATAGCTGAAGCCTAATTCACACTAGGTGAAGTACATAGCAGGTAAATTAGTTGCTTAATCACTCGCTACTCGTCCAAAAAAACTTCACACTGAATTCGAGTACAGTCCATTATGATATAAATCACGGTTTTGACGTTTTTGATCAATTTTTATGAAATCCTATGCTTAATTTGATACCATTATCATTTGGTGTCCACACTTGTTAGCTGTTGATTCGATTCCCAAAGCCCCACATAATTGGCCTCTTTTGGGAACTATGCTATATTTATTTTAACATCGATGTGACGATGTTATGCCGAGAAGATCTTTGACATGGGTTTCCATTTCTAGTATTTGTTCTAGTATTTCCATTTCTAGTATTTGTTCTGGTATTATGAAAGTTCTAGTATTTGTGGCACTGAAGATGGCCGTATGACCGAAAGGCCTATGCTAATTAAAAATTAATGTGAAATAAACAGAGTTTTATTTAAAATAATAAAAGTTTTATTATAATTAGGTAGGTACCTATAAAATATGGGATTTCACAAAGTTACCGCCGAAAACATCAATATGTAATGGGTTTCAATGTCTAATAGCTAAATGTATGCCCCTATAGACACTTAGACCAATTCATAACTTTACAATTTATGATCCGAATTCTCGAGGATTTTTCCACTATCCTTCCATATTTTCGCATTTCAAATGCCTTCAACAGTGTATCACTATAATATCCCTACCATATTTCGGCCAAATTTGTATTATCAGCAGTTAGTTTCTTACGAAAAAATAAAGGCTTTAGATACATATAATTTAAAAATGAATCAGTGCTCACTCAAAGTGATCACATAATATGCACTCTTTGTCTACACATTAAACAACTAAAAGCTTTAGTATATTGTGGAAAATGAAGATTGTCGGCACCTTGAATCATACCTTCGATCTTCAGTGTGAAACAGTACGAAAGTCGACGACGGAACCACCAGCCTACCATGCAACCACATGTTTTTTTTTCTTTGACGACAAAATAAATGAATAACCACATAATAAAATTTATTAAATAATTAATCACTCGTTACATACATTAATGGTTTTCTCATTTATTTAATACGACGGACGGTGTGTCTTGCGAAAAAAGCTAGTAGCTCTGTATAATAATTAACAGGTACCTTATATTTAAAGGTGTTTCGATATTATATTATTAAAAGCAATTTTCTTTATAATTGAAGTTTTAAACATCAACAGCCTTCGAACCTGGTACAAAAGATAAAACTGCCGCTCACCTGAAAGCAGCTACGCAACAATATTAATGTTTCAAAAGGGTATAGGACATTTTTAAAAGTAGGCAGAGATGATGATACCTATTGTCTTTACAACAGATGATGTTTTTGTCTTTACAACAGCTCGAAACCTAAAGCAATACTCTATTTCAACAATATTTAAACGTATTAAACTAACATTTTTTATGAAATCATTGAAATACCTCAATGGATTTACACTCTTAGATCAGAAAAGATGTCAAAATTCAATTTATGAAAGTGTAACTTTATTTCCTTCAATTTCATAATAATGAACTTTCACTACTTGTTGTACATAATATGACCGCTCACTATTTGACCTCCAGCGACTGAGGCCATTAGATCGCATCATCCGTCAGTTCGTGCAAGTGCAAGTCCTACACTACAGTCCTTCTTTCAATGCGTACACGGAGCACTCGTTTATCAAACGTTCGGTTGTTTTTGTCATCCAACATGCGCTTGCTGGTGAATCCATCCATTCCCATTTATGATGTAGGTTTAAATCGGTGCAGCCTACATCATATCTTGTCCGGTTGACTTCACACCATATCTTTCTGATTTGTGTAAATAGGTACATCCAGGCTGTTCTTTTGTAGGGTCAGCTTCTAAGTTCTGGTGCCTTAATGACGATGCCGTCCTGCTTGACTCTATTTGTCTTCTATCAAGCAATTTTCAGTTGAAGCAGCATCTAGCCAGTACGGATGTCGAGATTTCAGACGGCTGAGAGGCGTATTATCTACATCAAGATGGATTGATAGATTATGGTTGGACTCCACTTTTATTACTTCTTGAAGAAAAGCTTCTTCTCATCTTACAGCCACGGCACAAGAGTTGGTTTTAGTGTGCTGCTAATGAGTCTTATCGCTTCGTTTAATTGAGTCTCTATAAGCTTTAAAACCAGAAGCGGAGCGCACACAATACTAACAAAATATACAGAAATTCAATTTAAAATGAAAAAGCTTTAAATAATGGGTAAAATATAGGAACAAATTAGCAAAATCTCATGAAATCTATTGGTTTAAATGAAGATTTATGAAATTTATTTATAACTTTATTGTTTTTAGTTATGTTTTAAAATACCAGGTTAAGTCATGATTTAGCAATGTACCTATGTGTTGCACGCCTCTGATCTTTCTCAGCATCCTGTTAATAAATTCACTCCACTCCTACATTATAAATATGACGTATTTCCTCCATAATTACAATCTTGTGTGAAATTGCAAAATTTTCATGAGAGAGCGATTTCCAAAAGGATGCGAAATTGAAAAGACTGTCATTTGCATAACTGACTTATAATTGTTCGCCTCTGGCGCCCAACGTGGGGCTCGCTCAACTGCAATTATTTTAAACACACCCTTTTCAGAATTTTACCAAAATTCCAAGATAGTGTCAAATTATCGTTAATTCTTATTTACATAAATAACATGTTACAGTATTATTACAAAAGAAACGAAAGAAATTTACCATGTTGCGTGGTATCACACTGAAACGGTAAATTTTCGAGTTATTTTTCAGGCCTGGCCTCAAATTGCCCTCCAGTGATGTAAATGCACAAATATCCTTGAATCATTTGGAAGATCGTCTGATTGACAAATCTTTTGTTTACCATTCAGCATTATCTACTGTAAATCATTGTTCGGGCGTGTTTTCTCTGAGTAGATTTACACCAAGCGAACATAGTGCCAGAGCTGGAAGTAGAGTAGATTTTCTTGATTGTTGATATGGACACTAATCTGTCATCACCCATTAATTAGTTCTTGCTTGTTATAGTTTCCATGGTGTCCAATATCAACCATAAAAGAAAGTATGCTCTGTTTCTAGATTCGGCTCTATGTTCGTTTGGTGTAAATGCATATGCACTATCGGCTACAATCGCACACGTTCATTTAATTAACTCTTTATGGACAAACCCAATACGATTTCTGTCTCTATAAAACCCTAATATGGGAAGACCAGCACTTACAACGAAATCTTCTCCGACCATAAATGAATATGCTTATAATGACTTCTCTGAAAAACATACAATTCTTACAATACAAAGGTTTACAATAAATCATTAATAAAATTTTAATAAATTCGACTCTTCATTTGTGTTAACTCTTTCCGCAGTTTTTTCCTTATTCAAATTCGAAAGGTATTATTACATGGAAAATTCTTGATGTGTCGTTTTTTTATAATCCATAAAATTATACCAAAAACTAAACCGTAGATCGAAAATGCATTCGTTGATAATCATCGGGTCTACCTTTAAAATAAAATTAGCCTAGGTAAACGATACATCGAACTCGTAATTTTGAAAATAATTTCGACATTTTAAATAACTTTTCATACAAAACTACGTACTCACCTATATATAATTATTTATTAATCTCCAAACACGTTTTATTATAAATTCCATGGAGTCTGTAAATTTGCGTCAATTATAAAAATTAAACGTTTTTATTTTAATTTAATAAAAAATGTACTTAATACCTATACATATATATATGTACTTACTTAATGTTATGAAACTGAAATTTTAAAGATAATTCGAAAAAATGGGTAATTTAACACAACAGAAAAGAAACTTGTAAAATATTTATGTTGGATCAAAAAAATACGGATACCGAACTTCATATAAGTATATATACGAAATTGAGTAGAAGGTACCAAAGGATGAATAATACCTAAACTATGTAGGTATACAATATACATACCTACTAATTTTACTAGCTGTCATAATCCGTAGTATCCTAAATTTATAAAGTTTTTCATAAATTTGGGGCAATATTTTTTGTTTATATTTACGATATTCTTTAAAAAATTTAGGAAAAGTTTAATTAAATTAAGAAAATTAGTACTTATCTATGGAACACCAAAAATTATTAGCTAATGTTTAATTTAACACACTGTTTGATTGCAATTAAAAACATCAATTAGAACTTCGTTAAATTTTATATTATTTCATACCTATCATATACTTAGATACTTTCAAAAATATTTGGTCAATAGTCAAACTACCATATTTTAGAAAAAGATTTAGGCATTTGATAAAAGCTCAAGTACGTATATCTACTAAATTATTAGAATCTTGGCCAATAGTACCTACTGTCCTTCCGCGAAGTCATCGTGTTCGTTCGTAAGTAATATTGAAGTCTAATATGCCAGACTTCAGATCAAGAGGTCCCGGGTTCGATTCCAGGTCGGATCTGAATTTTCTTTGTGAAAACTAACCGAAGCCATTAGATACATTTTGCTGGCTTTACAGTCAAATATATAATACCTAGGTGTATGTTTATTTATTTAAGCGCTTAAGACCATCACAATGAAATCCTTATATACCATTCATGATGTATGGGAGTGAAACTTGGACGTGGACGAATAATCTGTAAGTTGGTATAAATGCTGTGGAAATGAGATATTTACGCAGGATCTGCGGAAAGAGACTGATTGATAAGGTGAGAGAGGAATGATGATGTTAGAAATTAATGTGGAGCGATGGTAGCGTAGTGACTAGAATTAAAGTGAATATACTGAGGTGGTTCGGGCATGTGGAGATAATGAATGACAAAAATGATCTATAAATCTGAGAGAAAAGGTGTACGCAGACATGGCCGCCCTAGAATGAAATATGCGGAACGTTATGCTGTTGAATAAAGCGAAAGAGGTTTGTTTGGATAGGAAAGAATAGATGTCCGTAGGTAGCCCCTTCTACCTACCCCCTTCGGGATACGACGAAATGGGTAAAAATTCTAGTAAATAACTCGTCAACAGAACATACATATTTATGAAAATTTTAAGTATTTTATTAAGTGTGATAACTTCCAATAGGTACCTATATAATTTCGAATGGGTTTTATATTATAGGCATGAAATTTTAGCAACCTTTGGGCGTTCACTCCAAGGATACGAACCCAAGTAGTGTTGTGTGTAGATGTAAAATTTTGCGAACCGACCAATGACTCGGCTACAAAAGGTCGTAAATTATTCGCGAACTGTTTTACGCGCTCAAACGAGTTTTCTGCATTAATTATTTATGTATTGGAGGTGTTTTAGTCTCTTCGGGCTAGGCAGAGAGAGATGTAGGTAGGTATATAAATGGTCAAACTTTTATATAAGACACGTACATTTCTATGTTAAAATAATTCGTAAAAGTGGAATTCTATTTCACCTTGTGACGCACTTTGTCAACCGTTTTATTCAGACCTGTGTTTTTTACAAAAGATATAAGTAGGTACGTCATTTTTCCATTTCGTCAAAAGTGAAAGTCGATAATTCCGTGAAACACAGTTTATAAAATACCTACATACCCAGCTTAACAAAACTCCAAGCGAATAATCCAGAAGTGATCAGAAAAAGGTAGTCACCTATACCAAACCGTGTGTAGCCTAGGTATTGACAAAGCCGTCATAGGGAAGTGACATGGGCTATATTATGGTATCTTCTTTTTTTAGCAAATGAATCTGTGCTCACTCAAAGTGAACATAAATACACTCTTTGAATCTTTCACAGTAAGCTACTTAAAGCGTGTCGTGAAAGAGGAAGATAGTCGGCAACTGGGATCGTACCCACGACCTCCGAACGAAACAGCACGAAAGCCGGCGTCGTAGCCGCTAGACTACCTTTTTAATTCTTATTAATTATTCATCAATTTTGTTTGGTTACCTATATATTTTAGCTTAAAACAGATATAATTCAAAATGGATGTTTGTCAGCATTAAACTTCTTGTCTAGTCTAGAAGAAAAGGACACGGGTTCGATATTTGGTCGTGTTAAACTTATCCTTGTACCTATTTCTCACTATAAAAACTATATCAATTTGAACAGGCAGAATTGACTGGGAGAAATTTATGTTTAGTCCAGAAACAAAAAGAAATAGGCAATGTTGAAAAAAAAATCAATATATTATGTTTGGAAGAAGCACAGGAAATATTTCCACTGTTTCGATCTTTCTGTATACCCATTTAGGGATACTGCGAACTAAAACAATTACTGATGGCACAGAATTCATCATAATAAAATAAATATTCAAATTTATAATATTAAATACGGGTACAAACAATATTTTTTAGATATAAGTGATTACTTACTAAGATATCTACATATTATTGAAACGATAAAAATAATAAAATAAGAATAAAATTAGCATAGTATTATAATATAATCAAAGACCGCGCATGCGCACAAGGACTATTGAGGTGAGAGGTTGGTTTTCATTATCATACCATAAAACCTCCGTCCTCTGACTAATAGCGGCCGGGCAATAAATTACCATATCGAGAGGATAGACCCTTCCCACCACACATACACACATATATATTAGCAAAACATGCAAACTTCATAATAACAATATAAATATAAACATAATAAAAATATATGTAAAAGGTTCTTATTTTAAAATAATCATTTTATACTTACTTATTTTTATTTTGTTATTGTTATTTTTATTTTGTTTCAAATAATAAATTAGCGTTCGTATAATTTTAAAGTGGATCATCTTTTAATATAAGGAATTTAAAAAGGTATCTACCTATAATTTTGGTAATCATATGCTTGCATATAATGCATTGTTTCATATCAACACATTACGTAGGTATCTACATATTATGAATTTATATAATTCTAGCAGCAAATACTGTCCGAGGACAGGCATATAAAAAGGTCATTAATTGTTAGTTTGTCTTATAAGTCAGTTATATCGTTTTCTAAAACCTTCCAATTTTACATTACCACACGGGGAACTGCGAATATTTTGACATTTCCTCCCATAACGTCTGATAAAGTAGGTATCACATATTTTGTCGACATACCTACCTTAAAACCATATGCATGTACATACTTATTTTTGCATTTGATATCCTATTTCTTTGAGAAGGCCTTATGCTATATAAAATTACATAACGGCTTTAAAAGACATTATTTGTTATATTTATCACTGACTTTTATGGCCATTGAGTGTCGAGACATGCGCGTTTTGAATATTGGCATGTATATTCACTCTCACGTTAAATTAAAAATAAATAACAGTATAGGTACATAATGCTATAAAATTTTCATACGATTGTTTCAAAAATGATTTATATGGCAGAACAACGTTTGCTTGATCAGCTAGTATAGGTAGGTATCTAATAAAAATAATACAAAAATCGACACATCAAGAACAAAAACTTATACAAATCAATCCACACAGTCAATATACACCTCTTGAGGCCGACATTTTGTATTCAAAAGAGTAGTTCTATAAAATGCAACATATCATCGCATGTTTATATCGATTATTCATAATTAACGATGGAGTTAGATACTTCCTATATTTACATCGATCGACCAATAGAAACGTATGACAATAAGATATCTTTCCAACTAAAAGATAGTCATTATATAGAGAAAGATAATCTCGATAATCAAGCTAAGAAGGGGTTAGCTGTGCAAATAGCGTAAGAAAATTCTCACAAATTACCAAGCAATAAACATAACAATATAATATGCAATAACATATTTTTCTTATCATTTATTCGTACTGATGCACAAGTTCATATTTGCTATTCCGAGAAACTGCATCTTCAAATTACATATTATTTTCACTGGATTGATAAAAGCATGTATTAAAATTAGATACATATAAACCGTTTCTCGAATTATCGACATGTTATATTGTTTCATTTCTCGAAATGTCGGAAATCGTGTTTATGTTTTTCTCAAAGTGTTGATGAATTTGTACCATTTTATGTTATTCGAAAATTTCTTGTGTTACTTACTTACTTTCCTTATCCAGAACACCGTCAAATCTGTCTTTCTTTTCCTTTTCTTTGATATTGTATTTGGTGTTCTGGTGGCAGTAGGATTAGCCGGCTTTCATCAGCCGTTTCCAGGGGACGCCCGATTGCTTTATATTGTTTTATTGCTTTTTTTCTTTTTATTGTGTTGATCTTTTTTTTTTTGTATATTTGAAAACATTTCCTTAGAGAATATAATTTTTACGCTTACTTTTGATAGTTTTCTTCACTTGGAGATTCGTTTTCTAAGCTTTAAGCCATTCTTTAAAATTATCATATCATATCATAAAATTTTCTCGTTTTTGCGTTGAATAAAGATATTTTAATAAAATTTTAAGTCTTTACAATGAAAGTTTTTGTAATTATTTTGTCTGTCTACAATTTTCAAAAATAATGACGATATTTCAAGCGTTTCTCGCCACTTAAAACGTAGGTATTAATGTAGGTACAATATTTATTTTTTTCTCGACGACTCGTTCTTTTTTCGGCAAAAGCATGATCTCTATATCTAGGTAGGCACTCAAACAGAAAATCTGTTATTGGAATATTCTAAAACAGTTTATTTTTATAAAATATCAGTCAATTTATCGAGTCTTCGAACTCGTCGTATCGAGAAAATTTCCATTATATATAATATGCATACAACTTAAGTATTAAGAATATTCTGCTTCCTTGTAATAATTTAATTGTGAACTTTTCAATAACAATGGACGATATGCACGCTATTCAATTGTTTAAATAACCTTTAATTATTATTTATTTATCAAATAATACAGTATATTAATACATAATTGTAAAGTTAAGCTGAGAAATTATAATTTATATCAGAAAATTATAAGAAAACAAATCTTTAGAATTCAGGTTCCATTTTCTTCATATTATAATAGCGTAGAAAACGGCTGTATTTTTTAATTAATTGAAGTTTGATTGCCTATTGGCTTTTTCAGTATATTTATTAAGAAAGCAATTCGAAAACTTTTATACATATGGGTGTAATTTTATTCAAATGTATTTATTCCATCATAAAAAATGTGTTAATATGGATAAACCTAAGTAATTCTGGATCGTGATATTGTTTGAAAAAAGCATTTTTTACGGCATCATTTGTTTGAAATCAATTGCAGCTATATTCAATGCAGAATTATGTCTCGTTCGTGTTATATTATTTTGTTTAAAATCACCAGCATATTTGAAAATTTTAGGTACCTAGGAATTATTTTTATAGGTATATAACATTTTAGCTCCTTTCATTAGAACTACTCTACATTTTGCCCCCAGTTAAGAGATTTATAAAATAAATTTTTAGTATTTCTAGTTCGTTTAAAATAACTTGATATCTGTATACCTAATGTACATTGTACATGGTTATTTTAAAAATCGAAACCTCAAAACCAAATTCGCAATGCGTCCCACAGTGCGAAAGCTCCACAGGAGTCCATAGAAAAACGAATACGTGTGACCATTTAAAATTAGAATAATAGCAACGCAGAAACAAGATGTTCTTTTATTTCGAATTTTCAAAAATCGAACAATATTCGAATGATAATGCTCCATTGTTTCAAATTCAAGTACACGTTCTACAGTCAGTCTTTGCATAGCGCGTATTTAGCTTTAGAAAAACTATTGTAATGGGCCGTTTTAAGATATCGAGTGAGCCAACTGTGATCCTTGACTCCAAACTATCCCTCCACATGTTTAGTGGACTGCCTGGGAGCCGACTTCTATGGGGATGGGATGGCTATGCAATGCCATGTGAGTGAGTCTGGATGAATTCATTATTATCATATAATCTTCTTCGTAGCCTTATTATATCTTCGACCTCGCATTTCCCCTTACCGTCGTATGTCTTACTCTATATCTCCTTGATCTTCCTGTCTTTCCAGAGATCTTCCTCTATACTTCTGAGATTTATCATTTCTGATACTCTCTGGGAATAATCATATAATTTTTTGCATAAAAATTTTCAAACGTCTTTAAAATTATGCGGAGTGTTTCATTTCTATATTTGGTCGAAAATGCCCTTTATATTGTATTCGTATTATTTAAATGTACATAGAAAGAAAAGGCCATTATCACATTAAATTTATTGTATTGTGACAAATAATAAGTACCCTTGCGTGCGAATGAGAGAAAAGTTAGACGGGGATCTGAGAAGGGCAGGTAAAACAGAAAGAAGTGTGTTTGAACAATAAAACAAAATAAGGTCCGATATTCATAACCATTGTTCCTTGCGGTCAACAAAGCCTTTTAATCTTTTATTATTTTCACTTTTGTCAAGCAACTTTGCATACGATATTTCAGATTTAAATACACGACAAAAATAGTCGGCATTCGTTTTCATTCCATTATGGCGTCCTCTGAATTTTGAAAAACTTATCATTTAAAACAGAATTAGTAAATTTTGTTTTTTTTTTTTTAAGTTAACTTACGGTCAAGATTTATTTTAAAAATTTTAAAGAATTGTATATGGATAGACGAACTAAAATGCTGCAACATAATGAAACGCGTTTCTGTAAGTATTAAAATAATTTGTGTAGTAAAAAAAACAAATGTTTTTTCATCCTCATTATGAATAAACTACAAGGTAACATTATTATAACCAATAATATTAATTACCTCAAGGAACTCTTAAAAGATAGGCAGAGAGATAGAGAGTGAGATGGATACCTTAAGGGACATCTAAACTTATCATGAGTTTTTTAAGTCATCTTTGTATTATTGTATTTCATCCAGTATCAATATATTAATGTCTCTATGGATATAAAATAAACTAAATATATTGGTTATTTCATCAACACAAAACTAAATTAGATATAATAATAGAGTTTGTCCATAGATAGTAATGTTTTAAAAACCCTCGTCACTATAGAACTTTACCTTCCCGAATATAGTGTGAACGGTTTTTAATCGGGTGGCCTGTAATTCAGCTACAAATAAATCACTACTCGACTTAGTGTGGACTATGTAGACTTTAAAGACTCACCAGTATATGATATTCGAATACTGATAAGCTATAAATATGTGAAAATTTACGTAACGTACTAAAACAGAGCACACAAGTAAAAATACTAACGACAGCCCTGATCTTTTGCGGCTTCATATCGCGCAGAACATTATGGTCACAATGAACAATAATTATTACGAGCTATTGTTGCATTCAGAGAGAAAAAAGTGACCTTGTAGCACATAAAAGAAATCATTAGCGAAATGACAATAAATCAGTGTTCATCTGTTTTTTTTTTGCGACAAATGGACGTCACTTAGAGGCATAAAATCGTTCCATAGAATAATTAATTGCTGCGCGTCATCTTCGGTCCGTATGCAAATTCTTTATAATGCGACGTTTTGTTATCTATTGTAGTGAAAGTTTTATTGTTGAAATTTGAATTTGAAAATCGAATCTGGTGGTCTATTGTTTTCTTTCTATTTCACTTTCTTTTGCCAAATTTTAGCCAAAAACTGTCAAAAGAAAGAATAAGTACATACTGAGTAGAAGCATTTTGTAACTAATGATCAATAAACATATTGTAAAGAAAATTGTCTTTAAAATTATTGTTTTTGTATGTTTTGTGTGAAAGGGATGATCGATAAGGGTGGTCTGTATTCAAAATATTTCGCTTTAATTTTCTCACTCTTTGATTTCCTCATGTTTTTATATTTTTAGTTTTTTTACTGCACGGAATAATTTAAATTTTATGTAATGAAATATTTAATAATAAAAAGGTATCCTGTGGGTGCAACAGCTAGTGAAACACCCCAGAAAACTAAAATATTGAGTGTTTGTAAATTTTAAATTAATACATAAATCACCCAAGACATACCTAAATATAAATATAAACAATAAAAATATCTAAATGTAAAACTTTTGTAAGAAAATTAATTATGTATGTTTTTCGCACGTGTAAATTTTATTATTTTTAATACATTTTTTATTATTATTTCATGTGTTTAATGTAATGCTTGCCAACTTTATGGTAATAAATTAAACTGTTACATAATTATTGCGCCATTTCTAAATTGTCATTTCATCAGTCTGTTGGTAGTCAGGTTCATAAAGTAAACGAATATGGTTGAGGAGAATTGTTCAATTGAACAATATAGTTATTGGCATAGCAACAATCGTATCCAAGCATAAATAATCTTGTATATAAAAATGGAGAGCTATTTACCGATGTCATCGCATCTCGCCTAAACGGCTAGACCGATTTCGCTAATTCTTTTGTTGTCGTGTAGGCTTTTATCAGGAGAATGTCCTTTTAGAAGAAAAAAAATTAAGAAAAATGCATGGAAACTTAGAAAATTAAAGAAAACTCTACGTAGACAACCTTATTAGTAGGTACTTTTTACCTTAGGTATAATTTTTATTCCAATTTTGACAGAAATTGTCAATTGGTGCGATCGACGGAATGCGGATGGAATATACATGGTTTAAAACAGATGCATCGATCTAAATTACATTGGTTAAAAGGTTATCATTGTACAAATTCGAATTCAATATTCATAATTAGTAACACAGGACAACGTCTGTCGGGAAGCTAGTATCAAATATAAATGGTTGAGTTCGTGCGCAACTCTAACCCCTCCGTAAATAGAGAGTTTCTATGACTATTAATAATGAGATGTCCCTGAGAATATTAAATAAATAAATAACACTTTTCTATACATAGGTGTCAGTATGGCCGGCGGAACTTAATGCTTGGAGCATTTTCTACCAGTCAACCGGTCCCGTCTAATCTGAGACAGGATCCAACCCCGAGTAAAATTTTCATGTTAAAAAACACATTGAAAATTTCTGACCAGACCGGTAATCGAACCCGGGACCTATGTGATGCTATGTGAAGATATTATGTCAAATCCGTATATTTTTCACCATGATAAAGTAAAATTGGGACGATGTAACTGGTTTATAGGAAAATCAAACAATTGAGGCCACTTTTCTATGCCTGTAGTTCGACAGGTTTTGCTGCTACCTAATCATAAATAAACACGAGGGTGTTTCGTATATTATTGTCAATCGAGTTGAAAAATCGGTTTTAGCATAGTTACAAACCATACATAATGTTAGGTACAGATAATTAATTTATGACAAGGGTAGGTACTTATTCTTTCAATTTTATTTTCTTACTTCTTTCAAAATCCTATTGTCTCGCAATGTGTGGAACGTAATGCAGCCACAAACTCTCGCCATCAGCTATACTTTGTGATACTTCCAATCCGACCGTTAGTATGATACCTACTATCAAACGCCTTTGTGAAATCAACTTTGTACATCTTGCACCTTCAGGATTGTATAATACGGCTCTTCTAATTATTGATTGTTACTGGAGTCACACGTACAACGTAATCAAGCAAGGTACTAAATCTACGATTGTTGATGGTCTCCGATAATTGGGTCCAGGTAATTGGCACTATAACGCGGTTTGATCCTCTGCTAGAAAACATTTCAGATGTTCCAAACAAAGAATTATTTTCAGTTATATGCAAGCACACAAACTTTTGACATGACAAACAATCCCGTCAAAAAAAACTGCAGTTAGAAAAAAAATGAATAAAATCCAGATACCGAACTCAAAAGTAGGGGACATGGAGGTATTTTTTTTTTTTCATTTTTATCATACATATTATTTTATTCGGTAGCTATTAATTTTAAAGAATTAATTGAACGAATTAGTATGCGCATTATAAATAAATTATTTCACCAGCTTGTGTGTAGTATCGAAGCGTGTACAAATTAGATAATGTATATAAAGTATAATAAAAATAAATAAATAAACATGAAATAAATTCCATTAAACATAGGTAAGTCGTCATACAACCGACTATAAATAAATCAAAATACAACAACATTTTTGATACATTACTTGTTCAATTCTGACTCAATCTACGCGGGCACGGGTGTAGCTAACGGTTAAAATCGTAGCTGGTTCGAATCCTGTATAAGAATAATAATTGTCCTCGGTAGCCTAATGTTGTAAAAGCAATGATTTTGGAATAAAAGGTTCTGTGTTCGAATGCGGATCGGATCATAACAATTTGTACCTATGTTATATTTTAAATGGCATATTTTTTTACAATTTGACCACTACGTACTTACGATTATTTTGAGTTAATATATTATTGTAAGACTAGCAGCTAAACCTGCCATATAACAGACATAGAAAAGGGTGATTAATCGTTTGATTGTCCTGTTAATTAAGTCCCTTTTAACTCTCTTAATTTTACTTCACCACGTTGGTGACTACAAGCAATTAGACATTTATTTCTTCTAGTAGCAAAAGTTGCACGTAGGAACGTCTAATCAAGAATCACATAAATTTTTATATATATATAGTTAATATTATATATTCCCGTTATTATTAATTATTATAGCAATAATCGACTTATAGATAATTAATTAATGTACTATGAAAAATATTTCACGGATGGTTCGAGTGTTACAAGAAAAATACCGAGTTAGGTACAGACAAACTTTGCCAATTATTATATAGGATAAGTGGAAGCACGATTCTAGGACTGTATCTCACATCCATGTCAAATTATCCGTAACTCTCAGATAACGCCGTTCGTATGAATAGGTACATACATTATTTAATTACATATATTTTCTCATTATAGAATCCCAAATAGATTTATAGTCCATATCGCCGTGCCCGTAGAAAAAAGGTCCATGTGATCATAGGTCGAAAATGAGTTTTTAATGCAGTTTAATTAAGTATTAAAAGCTCTACAAAACTGTATTTTTAGTTTTTTTCTATCGCTAATAGTTTCTGAGATATTTTTTTATAAAACGTCCTATGTGAAAAAATCTCCGAAGAAAAAAGTGACATGTGCACTTAAGCAGTTTTATTGTGCTCATTTTCATACCAACGATGCATAACTGTGCGACCCATGTACACATGCGCACTTGTTCGTCGGAGTCTATACGATGCGAATGCTCATATATTTCTCATGAATCTTTTTAACGCAAACTTGTTTTGTATCCACATTTTTTTAAATATTTATCAGAGTTTACAATGTTAGTTACACTTGCGATATTTTAAGATAAAAGAAAACAAAATTTGTATTATAAATGTCTTACGAATACTATTTTGGTACAAAGGATTGGTTCAGCGAAACCGACTAAAGTATTGATAATTATTAACTTCAGATAAGAATCAAGTGAAAAATTTATTGGAGAAGTAGAAATTAAACATTATTTTATAAACTATTTAAAATAATTAAAATTTAACCAAAATTTGTGAAGTTATAATTTATTTTAACAATATTCCATTCAAAAACTTCCGTTGTGCACATAGGATGATTAAAATGTGTATTTTTTAAAAACATCGTTATCCACCTTTTTTGAGTTGTATTCATTGTTTTGATTGAAAATATCGTAATATTTTTACCGCTGGAGAATTATATATTTTTTGCAATTTTTATGTCCTAAGTGCAGATGACCCGTTTTTCTAGGGATACCCCACTACCCAATGTGTAGATGTTCCTTTGTTCTACGGAATTGTTTTCCATTTTCATAGTCCTATCTTCATAACGACCTTTTTTCTACGGACACATTTTAACATACACCTTTTTTCTACTAACTATTTCCGTTATTATATATATTTTTAAGAATGTTTTTATATTAAAACTTGTATATTGGTGGGGTGTTTCATTCAGATAAACTTTTTTTACAAATTCAAACGCATTTAATATATTTTATAATTTATATACAATATTTTATGAAACAAATCACTCGTATGATGCTGCAAGTAAAATTTCGTAAATATGTGCCATTAAGCTACTAAATACATTTGAATATATATACGGTTCATAAAAAGGTACTAACATAAGCCTAAGTTAATTTGTATGAATACGTGGTAGTTTTTAAGACACTTACTTTAATAATTTTAATTAAATTTAATGTTATACGTTTTGTTTCTTTTTTTTAATATGTTATTTTAGAATAAATATTTCTTAAAACATTCCACGAAAAGCTAAATCTATTTAAAATGCTTGAAATATAAACAATACCTAAAACTAGGGCTTGAAAAATGCATCAGAAGTAGAAAAATAATATGAGTATATTGTGAAATTACAACTGGTCCTATAAATACATAAATCCTGTTGAAAACACAGTTTAATCAAAGAATTACATCATATTTTATTCGAATAAGTATAAGAAGTATTAGCAGTCTGGAAATGTTTAATTTGTACAGTGACTGATGAATCAAATAATCGTTAGAATTAATTCAAATCTAAACACTAAAATAGTTTCCATATAAATGCTAACTTTCATAAATGGTGCAGAAACACCAAAATAAAAATATCCTATGGAGGAGAACATCTAAATTAAGCACATCACTGATTAAATAAGAGTACTTAGATAATATATTGCATCTCAATTGTAAACTATCTACGCGAACATAGCTTTAAACCTTACTGTTAACATAAAATACTTACAAAATTTGTAAATATGCAAAAGGATTCATCATAATACACATTTCATGTGGAAAAGCTTTGTGAAACAAGAAGTACGTAATTTAGAGTGTTGCTGATGTTAATATGACGTGATTCTTTAGTAAATAAGGTTCCAAAGAGTTATGACTTAAGTCATATACTTTATTGTTTTCCTTCCAATATCATAACGATGAGGTAATAGTTTTCACCATGAGTCCTCATTCCTGTTGAAAGCAGTGTGCCAAATCACCCTTTCCAAAAGCAAAAGGTGTAGATTCAGTAATTAAATATAAATGCCTATGTTTTTCAGAATCATATGCATCATATGCAGATAAAGTAGATACTTAACACCAGAAATAAAAAAAAATCTTATAAAATGGACCAAATATGTACACTGTATGAACAGAAAGAGAATAATTAGATTCCATACATTTAAAATATTAATTACAACTTGAAAGTATATATAACGATAATAGCTAGAAACATTTTTTGAACATGAATAAGCCCCTAATTAATGCAATATATTTATTTATTGTATTATTAATAAAAAAATAACTTGTGTTTGACATCCTGAAAGCATTACTGGTACCATAACTGGTATTCCACCATTCATATCCATAGGATAGCATCGAGGAAAATATACTTGAAATAAAGTACCTCCATTTATAATACGTTTTTATCTTTAATGGTTCTCGTGTTAACTTTATTATATTTTTTTTTAATTTCTGCAATTCCACTCACAATTGAGTAATTTATATTTATTTATTTATAATATTTTACCTTTTGAAAATGTAGAAACCCATCTATTAGGTAGTCTATATCCGCGAAGGGGTTATCTAAACAAAACAACAGATCACCAGGTTCCAAAAAAAGAAGAAGAAGACTTTTCTAAAATTAACACACATTTAAAACCTGATATTTTTCAAAAAATAACATGCTTATAAAAGTGATATGGTATATTATGTGTTGCATCATTTTATTTGAATACATATATATTTTTTGCTATTTTATATGCGCGTTTGATAAAAAATAACCAAATCATAATGTGAGTATTATTGAAAGTACGATATTTTATGTTTATTTTAAAGAAAACGATGATTGTTGTACTTAGGACTGAACAAATAAACAAATATTTCCGTAGAATAAAGGTTCGTCGTAACATAGGAACGAGATTTACGAGACGAAGTCCGTAGAAAAAAGGAACATCTTCACATAGGCTGAAAAATTTCCCTAGAATAACTGCCTATGTGATTTTTCTAGAAAAGTATACACTTTAGGGAATTTTTTAAGATGCTTAATATTAAATAGTTTTATTTCTATTACAAATTTTAAGTTTGAAGAAAATTGCTCAAATAGTTATGAAGGAATCTCAAAAAATGTGTATTGGAATCTTTAAACTGCTCTCCTGTAAAATGGACAAAAGTCACATAGGCATTTTTTCTACGGACCCGACGATATATAAATGAGTATATTCGATTAATTACTTTATTTTGACTCATTGCGTTTTGCTATAAAGCTTACCTACTCCGAATCAGAACTAGTGGAATTTGTCACGATGATGAATACCGCAGGTCCTAATCCTACATACGACAGATATAGATAATTCTACATATATTATAATTTGTTAAGTTCATCTGTAACTTGGTATTTCTGTTGAAACACTGTAAACTCCACGCGAATATGACAATAATAATTAGTATTATGTTAGCAAGTAGTAAAAAATCAGTATTAGGTATCTATTATTTTAACAAATTCTCAAGACATTCTTTAGGTATGACCCAAACATTAAGCAATAGGTACCATTAACCTTCCTCCCAATAATAAAATAGTGTAACATCTATATAAAAATCCTGAAACTATTAATCATGTCTATACACAGGGTGACTGACTCACAGATGACCTTCTAAATACAGGGTGTGTTGGACAAACAAACATACATTTGATGGATATGCAGCTGACTAGGTGCATAATCTGTTATTTTGGGAATCGTCTAGGTGTTTTTGGCATTTCTAATAAGAGAACATTATGTAGATAGGTACATAGTGCATAAAAATGTCAGTTTATCAACCGATCAATTTCAGAGTATTCCGGACAAATGGGGTACCTACTTGAAATACTATTTTTCGCGACACTGCCACGAAATGACCACCAACGAAAATAGGTTTCTAAATCAATCAATCCATCATTGATTCTCCATTTTGTAACTTCGTATAGGGAAAGAAGGCAACAAAAGCTCTCCATTGCGTTCGATCTCGCGCTGTTTCAATGACCTGCTTCAACATAATGTCCGAATCCCTCAACTCTGTCTCGATCGAAGGAAACACGGTATAAGATGGTCTTTCTTGTCTTTGGAAACCTTATGGGAGGAAGAACAGCGCTCATCACGGCCAACTGTCCAACAAAAATATTTCAAAAAATAACTCTAAATTACATTACGATGTAAAATTAAAAAAAAGAATTTTGCTTATCCGATTACCTACCTAATAGTTCCAGAGATAAGCATACTAAAACAAGCCATGTTTCGGTTAATCATATAATATCATTGCATCAATCTAACAATATCTAGAATGTCTATAATAAAGCTCCGGTAAGGTTTTTTTTCTAGTCAATTCATTCGACGACATATTTTGTAAGAAGGCTGCAACAAAAACAAACTTTCTTCGAACATTTTTATACCACCGAGTAATAAGGGACAAAATCATTAATCTTCACCTCATTTTGACATAATGGTTTTGATTTAACGCAACCTACTCCTTCACGTCTTTATATTTCACATGTTCTTACCTACTTACACATGTGTAAAATTAAATGTATACCTATTATTTCCTGACTATTTGTCCGGTAGAAATGAATCCTATTTGAGTCATTCGTGTAACAGTGAAAGAAACAGGTTGGAGTGCCCCGTTCTATTCGCATAATATTACAATACGCAAATATAAATTTATTGCTTGCACATTTTTATAACAACTTCGCGCAATCCATCAATAATAGCATAAAAACAAAGCAAAATGGCCGCTTCATCCAGTCCTTCACCTATATACGCTAAACTCGAGGTATATTTAACGCTATTTTTTGTTGCCATAAACAATAATTCCAACATAATCACCTACCTACCCGCCAATGTTTTCAAACACTATGATTTAGGATTCCTTTTTTTTTGTTCGATATTCAAATTTGATTGTTGTTCGATTATTTATGATCCTGGACGCACCGTTACAAATTAACGGGTCGGATTATTTTATTTAAGTCACGATTTCGTAATTATTTTTTTGTCTATGATTCAAACCTTTACTGTTTTTTATTGTCTATAAATCGTGTTTTTTCCTGCCTTGAATCGATATTGTGAATGGTAGCAATATCTTTCAACGTTCATTTTATCATATTTGATTGATTTAAAAAAGCATTTTTTAAATTTATTGACATAAATATTAGTTTTCAGGGCATCGCTTACACTGATGTGACGAAAATTAAGAAAAAAAAAACACAAAACAACAACGTCTCACTACCAGCTAAAAAATTGTGCGTAACACAATCGTGTTACAATCAATGATGTATGGATTTGAAACGTGAATGGACGAAAAAGAAGAATGTAGTATAAATGCAGTAGAGATGAGAACTCTACGAAGAATATGTGGAAAGATTCTGAAGGACATGGAAAAGAATGACAATATTAATTAGGAAAGAATATAGTGTAAAACTTAGTGTTGCAACAAAGATTAATGTTAATAAGTTGAGATGGTTTGGTCATGTTGAAAGAATGGATAAAAATAGAATTACAAATAGGATTTATAAGGCTGAAAGGAAAGATGTAAGAAAGCGTGGTCGACCGAGAATGAACGCCAGGTCAGAACTGTGGGGCTAGTACGAGTTTTATCGAAAGCTAATTGCACGCAAAAAAGCGCTTATTAGCGTGCAAACAGTGTACTTAAATCAAACGACCGAATCATTCGATCATTTTAGTATGAAAATTTGTCTAAGCTCTTTCGATCATCGTTTCGATATTCGATCATCGAAAACTTATACTAGGGCTACAGAAGCAAAAGAAATAGGAGAGGTTGGACACCCAAAAACAAAAATGGCAAAGACATTAGAGTAATTTTTTTATTCCTAAACGTTCAAGCCAATTAAATTCGGTATTCAAATCAGTCAGTACCATTAAAAACATTCTAAATTCAAATTATATTGTTTTTACTTTGCTGCAGTTTGCTGCCAACTTCATGCGTTTCGTCCAAAACTAATTATATAATTACCAACATAATTTACGAGCGATATTCAATATAGTGTTTTGTATACTTAGCTATGAAATACCTTTGGTTTAATATAATTTATTAGCGTACGGTTATCTATGTATTACAATGGATACCTACTCGCGTATCATGTTAGAAAAAACTACATATACATACTACGATTGAACCTGTATCTCTTCAATAAATTTAAATTGAATTATGTTCCATTTAAACTTTTGAGAAATTCTAAAGATGGCGGTAGTGGTAAATCTGACTTGTAATGTGAAATATTTGCTGACAATTTTATGTATTAAGAAAGATACAATATTTTTCGTATTAATTCTATCTGAATTCGATTCGAAGTCTCTGGTTCGATTCGTGGTCAAAAAAAGTGTAATCAAATCTTAGATCTCATAGATATTATAAGTTTATGAATGGTGATTGATAGATCTGCTACATCGTTCACCCATAGACAATAATAATAATTCTGTAGACTTTACTCCGTGGTGTTACGAATCAATCAGCTGTTTGAGGTTATGTTAGCTACTTTTTTATGGTTTATTTACTTTTTTATATAAATCAACAAATGTAAAAAAAATAGTATATACAGTTTTGAGAACCTATGTTTTATCAGTCAATTTATTACAGTCCAAAAACTTCCACTCTTTCTATACAAGCGCATTAAATTTCGTTTCTCACTCAATCTCTCCTATTTCATTTTCTTCTGACCTGGCAATACTTGAGAATGGAATCGATTTATTCGATCCCTGTCATTTTCAGTCCATCACTACCTATTTCTAACACTTTTACTTTCCTTATAAACTCTTTTTGTAATTCTATTTTCAAACATTCTATCAACATGCCCAAACCATCTCAACTTATTAACATTCATCTTTGTAACAACATTAAATTTCATACCTACTCCATTATTTCCTAATATTCTCATTCCTTTTTTTATCCCACGGTAATTCTAACATCAAGTATTTCCACATATTCTTCGTAGAGCCTTATCTTTACTGCATCTACACTACATTCTTCTTTTTTCTCCATAACCATTTTTCACAGCCATACACGATAAATGGTCACAGGATTTTTGCGTTATGCACTAATTTATATAAAAAATGTCTAAAGACGGCTTTCCAAAATTTTGTTTGTAGTAAAGTGAATTCTACTCGCATCTTTTCTATAACACGCCCTAATCATTTCGGCTTATTAATTTTGTATCTTTGTAACAACAAATACTTCCATTTCACATTTCTCTCGTAAATACAAACATTTTTATTTTTTTATTTTTAATACTTATAACATCTACTTACATGAAAGCACTTCATAAACTCTCTGATACAATCGAGATGTCAAAAACTGTTCAATAACTTCGATGTTTCGTAGTTCGTATTTTACCAAAACACAATGCCCCCGATTGAAGGGCCCTGATTGTCACAATACAGCATTGTCATAATGATGACAAAAAACCACAGTTACATCTTTATTAAAAATCTCATAAATAAAAGAAAATTCCTTAAAGGGAACGTATGCGGTGTGCAATTGAATAAGTTGTTTTACCTTAAAAAGGCATCAATAAACAATAATATTATTACGAAATTAAATCGAATATCAAAACATTTTATTATTATTATTACGATTATTTGAAGTTAAAAAAAACGGAATTATTGGTTTCATGTCATATATTTTTATTTATTACTCTGTCGCGATTTTTTTTTCATTCTCAGCGCAGTGGTCCCCTTAAGAAACGCCGCGCAAGAGAATGCAGGGGTAGGAAACCATTTTTTTTTTTTTTTTTTTTAATATAGAAGACATTTTTTTAAATTATGGATGCAATGTTGGATTTGTGATTTCTTCTCGCAAGCTTCAAGTAGAATATTCGTTTTAATTATTATATTAATGACAGTTATGTGTATAGGTACCTATTGAATATTCTAGCCCACTTTATATTATATCTCGTATTTTCGATGTTTTTAGCCCTGGGACTCTTTTATAATAATAGAATTTCCATGATTTCTTAAAAAAAAAACTCATACGAAGGTCATAAAAATTCTGTAAGAAAATCCATCTATCGTTCTAGGGTCCCTGCACTCGTTTTCGGGTCATTTAAGCACTTTGTTTATTAAGAAAGTTTTAATATTGTACTTAATATTTATTCAGTACTAGCTGACCCATCGAACTCCGTCCCGCCTTAAGGTCAATAAAAATATATTGCTGGCTAACATACTTGTCTACTGCAAACACGATAAAAATCTGTTCAACCGATCTCGAGTAGTAAGTGTTCGCACTAACCCTATTTTCTTTTATATTATAGCAAGATGTTAACAAATTGAAAAAAAGCTTGAAAAAAGTACCATCAAAAATATTCGTAGGTTCGTATCAATATTTTTAATTTCAATGGTGTTCACATTACCGCTATCAGTGGAAACATAGGGAAATCATTGATCTAAAGAATCTTTCTACCAAAATATCAATCTACCAGACATCTCCTTATTTCCCCAACAGATGGCGGTAAAGTCCCCAACAGAAAAGCCGATCCATACTAACTTTCTTGTTATATTTTATATCATTTTCACCCATTTATTCAACTTTTTATTAGTTATTATGTTATCCGGAGCGGAGAAGAATCCAATAAATCAAACATCGGAAGAATCTGTTCGGCTGAACTCATGCTATAAGTGTTTGCACTAACCCGACTCTCATTTATATTAGAGATAATATATACAAATAAATTGATAGATTACTCAACTCTAGCAAAACACAGTTGTCTATAAATATAATCGTTGTTTGATGAAAATTAATAATAAATATTGTGTGGAAATTTCTTGAAGTTAATGTGAAAAAATACTTAAAATTTTTTGACCCATACGGGAATTGTTTGTATCATAATTTATTTTATGTGTGATGTTCACAGTTATTTATTATTTGTATCTTTTCTGTGTGATGTTCACAGTTATTATTTGTATCTTTTCTAAATAAATATTTAGGTAAAATTTTACCTACTTATACCTACAATTTTTCGGTTTCATCTGAATTTTGCAGAAATTAACACTCTTTTTAATAGAAATTACTTTTGTTTAAGCCGCACAATAAATACATCGTTAAATAAAATAAAACTGACATTAAACAAGATCAACATCTAGCTATAGATAAAGTTTTCGAAAAGGTCATGAAGTGTCATACTTTTTTGGCAAATGCGCCACTTGAGACTTTTTAAATGTTTTCCAGCTGTCACTTTAAGGTCTGCAAAAAATTATGTAATATACCAAACTTTTCTTCAGTGGTAGTCTTCTGTGATAAAAGTGCGCTTGAATTTAACATGCAAACAGAATTCTAAATTATACTTAATCAATACTTCTTTTTACACCCCACACAGGAGCATAGGGAGGTAACAAGAGCCCTCCATTGCGCTAGATCTTGCTTAATGTTTATGACCTCCTCCCACGCCATCTCCAAATCCCTCAACTCTGCTTCGAAAGAGCGGAACACAGCGTTAGAGGGTCTTCCTCGTCTACTTAATAAAAACTTTTGAAAATAATTTTCTTGTCGGTGACCCCTGTTTTGTTCAGGGCCGGCCAAATAGTTTCGACGAATTCTTTTTTTTTTATAAAGCGTATGTTTTGTATGCCCCAAAACACCATATAATTTTCATTGTATACGCTCAAATTTCAATTTTACAAGCTGCTCAACCTCTGTGTAAGCCTCTAGATTAAAACAAATGCGCATAGTTCCATTTCTTATCGAAAATATTCACGTTTCTTTGAAACATTGGAACCTGATGCAACTTACACGATGTATTATGTTTAAAAGCCAAGTCACCAAAATAAACTATGGGTTATTTTGTCCAGAAATGCAAAAACTGTTCATTGGTGAAGTTGAAACAATGGATTCGTATGTTTTGGTATTTCCTACATCTTCTTCTTCTGTGTCTTAACCATTCACTCCTGGATGACTGCTTCCTTGAAAAGTGGTTTCTAGAGGGCTCCATTGTCGAGAGTTATGGATAGATAGGTACTTCAGATCAAATCATTCCTTGCGTAGAACAAGGAAACCAAATAATGGCATTACATAATGTTCCTCCAACGTTCCTACAATTCCTAAATACATATTATCATCTTCCACCGCTATAATAATATAATATGTAGGTAGTTTATTTCAATGACTTTCAGAGAAAATTATATAAAAGTCACTCAATTAGATTCGTCATTAACAATTTCGTACTTAATTTTGAATTGTAATAGAACATTTGAAAAAAAAAATTACGAATGTTCGAAATTCAAATTTTGAATGAAACCGTTTTGCCAGATCAGCGATTTACATATTATGTATGGAGGGTATCTACAGCAAAGATGTACGATTCTGTTAGTAGGACGGGGCTTGGTCTCATCGAAGTATGTACATCGAAGTATGTATTGAGGGTCTGGTGCGCTTGTGGATTAGGTAGTATTTTAGTTGGTAAGGTATAATATATTTTATTTTGTGTTAATTTGAATTGTTAGTTGTTGGTCTTTTAACAGATCGTAAACTTTAGATCAAACTATATTGAAACCGTGCGCCTATTTCGTTTTTCTCTTTTTTTTTAACTTTGAATTTTTTTTTTTAATTACCAAAATGAATCTGTTCTCTCTAGAATAAAACATAAATACACTCTTTGACCCTTTACAATAAGTTTCTTAAAATTTGTGTCGTGAAAAAGGTAGATGGTCGGCACCTTTGATCGAACCCACGACCTCCCCACGAAACAGTGCGAAAGCAGGCGCGTAACTACCAGTCTACTAACCACTTCAAATATCAGCAATCTTTGTAGTTCAGTTGTTTTATGTTCAAGTTTTCCGAATAAAATGTTCTGGCTTTGACAGATCGAATCAGAAAAAGCACTTTAATTTAAATTGATAATTTAATGTAAACATCCTATCCTTGATTATAGAACTGAAGACAATTTTCCTCAGGCAGTAAGTTCTACCGGCTAAACTGACATATTTTTCTGTACTTGTTTAACCAATAAATTGTCTGGGGTGTTCGATCGTATGCGAGGCTAATAATTGTATGGAATAAAACTAATATACCCAAAATCAATTTAATTCAGTAAAAAACAGCATTAACTACTCTTGAATGATCGAAGTAATCAGTAAGCTCGTTGTGAGTTGTTTTTCGTATTTTGTTTATCAAGCGTCCTTAAGGTAAAACTAATGTACATATACAAAATCCGTGTTATGCAGAAAGAAACAGCATAACTAATCTAGAATGATCGAGGATCTATATAATCAATATGCTTTTTGGAATCTGCTCTGAAGTGCTTATTGTGTAGATCTTCTATAAAGCACAATATTCCGTTTTTTTCGTATATTTCTGTTATTTCTTTATCAAGCGCCCTTAAAGCGACTAATGTTGTCCCTAAAATGTACTAAGTATATAAATAAATTTTCATTTTCATACGGTTTTTTTACAGTTTAATTATTAAAATATCAACCATATACATGATTGCAGTTAAATTGTTTACCATGAACTCATTTAGGTCAATTTTCAATCCTGTATCAAATTGAACTGGATCGCTTGGGTAACAAAAATATCGCTTATAAGAAAACTATGTTGAATATTAATTTCTAACGTTGTAAAGAAAAAATTAATAAAAATTAAATTTTTAGAAAAAAAAAATCAGCGCAGTATTCCGATGTCTAAAGAATTAGGGATCTATAATTTAGTGCCGGGAGGGAAGGTCAGATTTTAATACTCTTTTAATACATTATTTTTTTATACTACATTTTATACTTGGATACAATGTAGGCAAGTATAATAATATTATATCTGATAATGTTTTTTTTTTTATACTATAAACAATTTTAAACGGCTCACCAAGGTGGGTAGGTACCTACCTACCACTTTAAATTGTCATATATTGATTTATTTCTTTATTTTCATTACTAAAAGCCGGAGATTTATTTATGTTATGTGGTTAGTGTTTATCTGTAGATTATTAAATCTGTGTACCCGTACATATCTATGTATAGCTACTATACTTTTTTTTTAGTATGCGGCAGTAGTTTTTGGTCGGAATTTTTTCCACATTAATATTTTATAGTTTAACAATATTGTGACTTGTCACATTAACGGAGTAACCAACGAATGTAATTTATGTTTTTATCAATTTCCATCCGCCACCGCGTTTCTTACGGGGTAACCAGAGAAAATCGAACTCTACCCACTTGTTTCTAATAAAAAAAAAGCCTACCTTTCTTCTAAATAACTACCGTTTAGCGATGTCTGTTTCTCTTACTTCAAACCTTACCCAGCTCTTAGTCTATTTTATATTCTTTCATAACACCATTTGCACAACAGAAAAAAATATGGTGCGTTAAGAATTTACTTTTAAACTATACCGTGGTCGACCGATGCTCGAAATTCGAATATTACTTTTTAAATTATAAGTGTGAACATTATTGAGGTTCCATTGTCGAAGACTGAGCGAGCGCTATTTCACAATTTTCTATCAAACAATGACATGGATACATCAAATGTTTATACGTTTTTTTCTGTTATTATAAAAGACAAACAATATTAATCTATTCTCAATTTGATCACAGATAAAAAAATATATGCGTCTATGTCAATGCCAAATAATGACATCAAAGTGCGTGTGAGTATCAAATGCATGACATTAAAGTAGAGTTTATAATTTTTTTTATTGATTTAATCTAACTTTTTCATGTTATTAAAAAAGATACCTATATTATCATTCGCCCTCCTTCTCTATATAAATTAGGTAAAAGTGTGCGAAATTTTATACTCCTTCGTCCGCGTAATTTTCGTAAAAATAGTCAAAGTTTTTCCTTCACGTATATATTAGTAGGTATATAGATTAACGCTTTAAAAAGGTACCTATCAAAGAGATAATACATTTTGCAAAAGTTCACTAAATAAAAAAATAGTTAGATATTATTCATGTTAATCGATTGTAGGTAGTTATATTATGGTATTTTGATTATAGACAATTGCGGGCTTTCGACAGTATATTCTACTGCTGTTTCGAAAGTTGGATTAATTACTTATACTGTTTACTACTCCATGTTTAAATTTTTAATATCAAGCACAAATGATAAATGATTTATTAAATAGCAGTGGCGTAACTAGGGGGGGGCGGGGGGGGCGGTCCGCCCCGGGCGGCACTTTTCAGGGGGCGGCAAAATGAGCCGACAAATAAAAAAAAACTTGGTAAAAAACACAAAACTGAAATAGTACCTATAGGTACGAGAATTTGTGAAGGAAAAATAAATGAGAAAAAAATCGGGTCCCCGAGTTTGTGAAGGGAAAATAAATGAGAAAAAAATCGGAGCCCCGAGCTTGTGAAGGGAAAATAAATGAGAAAAAAATCGGGGCCCCGAGTTTGTGAAGGGAAAATAAATGAGAAAAAAAATCACTAAAATTCTTAAAATTGATAAAATATTTTTTTTTCCTTTTAACCTGTCTCAGCGTAAGCTAGTACAAAAAAGTGTACACCGGAGTGAGTTAATTCAAGTTCCTTTTTTTTCTTCTTTAAGTAATTTCGGGTTAAGGTCTTAAAAAAACTTTTGCGGTGATTCCGCAGGTAGAAAAATCTGTGTCAGAAGTAAGCTCTATCCCATTATCCTAAAATTGATTTTTTGTACTATATTGTAGTGTTGTAAGTATCTATATAATATTAATAGGTGAAGGGAAAACTTTGTGCCCCTTTTTACGAAAATTGAGCGGACAGAGGAGTATGAAATTTCGCACACTTACAGTTTTTATAGAGAAGGGGTGGCAAATGCTAATATTTTTTTTAAAATCGTACATAAAAATAGATTAAATCAATAAAAAAACTCTACGCACACTATTGTAATAGGTATATTATAGTTTAAATTAATTATGGTCGAATTTCGACCAATGAACTGAACCACTAGTTATAAAAAATATGCGAACTTTTTTATTTTGATTTTTTTTCCATTTATATAGGGGGGTGGGGCGCCAAACTTTATTAGGTAGGTGGGGGGGGGCGCCAAATGTTAATCCCGCCCCGGGCGGCGAAAACCCACGTTACGCCACTGTTAAATAGCATTTTGTTAATTTTAAATGATGTCTAATGGGTTAAGATTTGAACTAGATCTTATTTATATGAACAAGTTCGAATTGAATTTTTAAAATTAAATGGTGTCTAATGGGTTAAGATTTGAACTAGATCTTATTTAAATGAACAAGTTCAAATTGAATTTTAAAATCAAATGGTGTCTAATGGATTAAGATTTGAACTAGATCTTATTTAAATGAACAAGTTCTAATTGAATTTTAAAATCAAATGGTGTCTAATGGATTAAGCTTTGAACTGGATCTTATTTATATGAACAAGTTCGAATTGAATGCGCTGAAAACTGTGCAGGTTTTCGAGTCGTCATCCATTGAGCTCACTTTTACGACCTCCAGGTCCGGCCCATAACAATGAAAACTCCTCGAAATGCCTCCCCCAGGAGAGGAGGCAGGTGGCCACGCCTTTCCAATTCGAAATGCATCCCATTTTAATATTATTATTCAAAGGCAATCTTCCACAGCGAACTAAAATGTTAATCGTTCTTATAAACCTCTCAAAGAGGAGGTTATAACCGACCCATTTATGCAAATTGGGGACCTGCCCATGCATGGGTTTAAAATATAAATTATTTGCAGATTACGAAATTGCCGAGGTTCGTGTACCTACAGAAAAAATAAGAGGCAGACAAAAAGAAAAAAAAATGCAATAATTGAGGTTAGGTTTAATATTACCTACTCTTAACTTAAAATTCAAAAGATTTAGAACATTATTTTATTTTCGTCGTGTTAAGTAGGTACCTAATTTAAAACATTAAAATTGAAAAATAAGAAAACATCATGTAGGAACAAAATAGGTATTATAATTGGTTAGTAGGTACGTTCGTAATTTGGTATTTTCGTAGAAACACTTTTAACAATCTCGATTTTTTTTTCATTATTAATTAATTAATATGATATGGCTGGAACATGTGTTGAGGATGCCGAATGACAGTTGGCCGAGGAGAGCGCTATTTTTCCCCCCGTCAAGGTCCCGAAGACGTGGAAAACCCTCTCTTTCCTTCGAGACAGAGCTGAGGGAGTTGGACATGGTGTGGGAGGAGGTCATTAACGTTGCGCAAGATCGAGCGCAGTGGAGAGCTCTTGTTGCCTCCCTATGCTCCTGAATGGAGTTCAAATGGGAGTTTTGATTGATATAATATGATTAAATAATAACTAATAATTGGTAGTAGCCAACTTCGGTAGCTTAGTGGCAAAGGCTCCGACTTCAGATCAAGAGATCCCGGGTTCGATTCTCGGTCAGGTCAGAAATTTTGAATGAGTTTTCCACTTGAAATGTCTACTCTGGAATCCTATCACAGATTGGACGGAACCGGTTGATTGGTAGAGAATGCTTCAAGCATTATGTTCCGCCGGCTATACTGACACCTATGTATAGAAGAGTGTTATTCATTTATTTGCTAGCTTTCCCGACAGACATTGTCCTGTAGGCCTTACTATGAATATTGATTACGAATTTTAATTTAAGTATCAGTACAAAAAAATAATAATAATAATATAACACTTTTCTATACAAAGGTGTCAGTATAGCCGGCGGAACTTCTTGCCTGAGGCAATTTTTTCCAGTCAACCGGTCCCGTCCAATCTGAGACAGGCCTACCCCGGGTAGAAATTTCAAGTGAAAAAACACTTGACCCGACCAGAAATCGTACCCGGAACCTCGGATCTGAAGTCCACGCTAGTTCAACTTGGCTACCGAGGTCGGTAGTAAAAATATGTTTGAATAAAAAAAAATATTTCTCAAAGCTTGAAATAAATTCTATCAATAGCTGGGTACACACGTAACGATTTATCTTTCAGATTTCACCGATAATCGCTCATTTTCAAAAATTTTCTTCGCTAAGATTTTGAAAATGAGCGATTATCGGTCAAATCTTAAAGATAAATCGTTACGTGTGTTGTACCCATCTAATAATCTTCGTACCTGTGTTTTGAAACTCGATGGTTGACAGGTAAACAAAAATTGTGTTGTTATGGAATTTTCACTGATGGCGTTGTTGTCAGGAAGTCCGTTCCATACAAGTTTTAATATTATAATTTGTCATCCATTTTTCAATTTTTTATTAGTTATTCTGTTATCCGTAGAGCAGAAGAATCCAATAAATCTCTAAAAATCTCTTCAGGCGATCTCTAGTTATAAGTGTTCGCACTATAGATTGTCATTTTTCTAATTAATTTTACATTTTGTAGTAATAGTAGTTATACGTATTATTATATTAAACTTTTTAACATGCATCATCAATGATACAAAATTATTGACTCTCTGAAAAAGAATAAAACCAGATACCTAATGGTGTAAACTTGTTGAAATCAAACACCGGATTCTAAATTCAATTACTATTTCCTTTTCTCGCCAACATTCTGAGTGTTCACTCAGACGAATATAAGCCGGAACCATTAGCGAACACATTTTAGGGAGGGGATTTTTTATTCAACCATGCTTCCCAAATTCGGGTAGTTCGAACGCACATAGAAAAGTCATAGGAAATCCCTCCGAAATGTAAGCGTTACTTTAGTATTAAATTTGCACTTTTTACAAAATCACTCTAACTTTTAAAAGGGATGATTTTGTTAAGGGTCATTCATAAAAATATTTTTTTTAATGAAAGAAACAATCAAGTACAAAACATGGTTAGCTGGAAGATACTATTTAAAAAAAAACTAAAGTTGTATCGGCGAAAAATCAAATAAATTTTGAGGAAAGTATTTCTTATATGGCTAGTATGGTGCAATAATGTTGTATATCAAAAAATCTGTTTAAAAAAAAAAGTTAATCCAGAGTTTATATTATTATTGTTTTATGTACCTACTTGATCTTCTCTCCATTAATTCTTTCAGCTAATATCGTCTGTTTGGTAGCCTAGCGGTTTGGTCGCCGGTGTCGACAATCTTACACTTTCACAATACAACACTCTTTGTGAAATATTTCACAATACAACACTCTTTGTGAAATATTTCAAAAATGTACTTGTGTTCACTTTTGAGTGAAACTAAATTCATTAAAAAAATAACTACTTACCTACATATTTAGGGATCGTTTATTTTTTATTTTTTTTTACTTTTTAAAATCATTGTTCAACGAACAAATTACTTTGTTTTTAGTATTTTTATAGCATGAGTTGATTAGCACAGCGGTAAAACACCGACTTTCGCGAGGTTGTAGGTCCGATCTTTGGTGCCGACCATCTTCCTCTTTCACGACACAAGCTTTAAGTAGCTTACTGTGAAATAGTCAAAGATTGTATTTGTGTTCACTTTGATTGAGCATAGATTGATTTAAATAAAAGGTTATTTACTAGTTTTAAGAAAAATAATATTAACGAATATGCAACAACTAATGACTCTAACAATTCATTACTGATGTTCGATTTTTAAATGGAACAAACCACTACGGGCTTACGACCGTCTTCTTCTGTTATTTCAAAGGCTTGCTAAGTCTGATCACTTTACGTTAACAACGTTCGCTATTAGATGGTAATGTTTAAATCTCGACATATTCAACATGTCGAAAAATCCCATGTATACAACAAGTAGAAATATAATCATAATTAATGAGATATGTAAATAGAACAAGAGAGCAACCAAATTTAAAGACTGCGACTGCTGTCATGTATTTGACGCCAGGATATAATAATACTTCTTTTAACTAAAATTGATTGCCTTTTACTTTTATTATTTTGTCATCGTTTTAAAAAATATAAATTTTCAATATTTGATATAAGACGTCTTGGCACCATGATAACAAGTTCATTCAGGAGATTCAAAGATTAATATTTAGCTTAGTTTTACAGTATAAGCCAGGAAGTTCCCTCTCTGAACTTTCGTCGAAGGGCCCCTTACGCGCTTGAAGGAGGCGCCTCCCTGAGAAGCCAAGAGGAGCCTTGCTCCTTTGAGCGTGAAATCGGAAGCACTTCAAGCGGCAGTCGCTTGGATTCCATTGAGGATCGTTTGTTCTCTGTTTTATACTCGGCACTCAATTTTCAAGCAAATTAGATTATACACACAAACGCACAGTTTATTTATATATATATGGTTTTTTTCTTTTTATAATAAAAAAAATTAATCGAATTTTGAAATTACGTAGGTGCCTTCTGTTGAATTGTAATATAAACTTGAAGATTGGAATAAATGGCCATAGAGTTTTTTTTTTTGGATTTTCAGTGTATATTCAACAATTCAAAATTATTATAACTAGCATTCCCGACAGACATTGTCCTGTAGTCCTTACTATGAATATTGGTTTCGAATTTGTAATTTATACAAAAATACGTTTTAAATACCTATGTTTGAATGTTAAAAAAATATTTCTAAAAGTTTGAAAGAAATTCTATCAAAAATCTGCTTATGTTATAAATCTCAATGGTTGTCAAGTACCTACTTAAAAAAAAAATTGTGTTGTTATGGAATTTTTCACAAATGGCATGGCTGTCAGTAAATCCGTTCTATACTAACTTTAATATTATTTGCTATGCGTTATTTTATTTTTATTAATTGTATTCTGATGTTTATCCGGAGCTAAGAAAATCCAATACACCAAGCATCATCAAAATCTATTCGGCCAATCTCGAGTTATAAGTGTTCGCACTAACCCGATTTTTTATATTAGGTACGTATACATTTTATCATGATGCAAGGTATGTCAAAAAGTGGACGGCATATTATATATACCTACCTACTTACCTAATATTATGAATCTACGTTTTTACTAATCAATCTGAAAAATCTGATTACCAAAATTTTCAAAAAATAAAATATAGTTTAAATTAATTTCAATGGACTCTATACCTTCTGTGTAGTATGTAGGTATGTAAATGTAATACAAAGGTATGAGCACAGTTTTTGTAACCGAAAATGTGTATATATATGTTGTGCTAATACGACAGCAGTGTAATGTTTGTTTATAAATGAACATACTTTATTAATTGTGCGGTTTTAATTGATTTTTCTCAATACAAGACATGTAGTAGTGAGTAGTCCCAGATACATAGAATTACGATAGGGGGATGCTTTGGTTCGGGGCTGATGTCGTGTTCCTCTGTGATGGGGTGGCGATGGCTGATGGATGCACAGACACCCCTCGCCCTGCCTCAGGCCAACAGACATCAGAAAGGAAATAGGTAGACAGTTATTAATGAATGTAAAAATTATCGCCATAAAGATAATGTATTGTGAGTGAGAGTGAACCACATAATGCGGTGCGTACTGTATGCCGTGCAGAAAACAGATCGACAACCGTTGGTCTTCGAACTATTCAACAAAAAATAGCCGAGAGCATATTTTTTTAAATATGCTTTAGGTGCATAATGCGATCTTTGACTCCTTTACAGTAAGCTGCTTGAATAATTTACCTGATAGATACTTGTATAAATATTATTATTGTCATTGTGTATCGACTTACAGCCAAATAATATGAATATGAATAATATTTTCCGTAGTTGCATTTCTACTTCAAATTTCAATCATTGGTTTGGTTTTAATATTCCTATAAAAAAAAAGAATGAAAGATTTTTTGCGTGGGTTAGAGAATTTCTACGAAAATATCGAGTTACGGACTAATTCTAAGTAGCATACCTGACAAACGTTGTTCTGTGATCTAACTATGAATATTAATTTCAAATTTAAAAGAATGATAAAAACGACTGGTGCATCTGTTTTAAACCACATATTTTCCATCCGAATTCTGTCAATCGCACCTATACTATCAAACAACTGAAAGTTTGTGTCAAACAATAATTTGATTTCATAATTAGTTTTATTTACTTTTCGCATATTCATTTATAAAAATGCGCTTCAATGTTGAAAACTACTTGAAAAAAAATCCATAAAAAATCTACATTCAAATTTTAATATCAATGATTGTAGGTAAGTAGGTATATAAAAATGTATTTCTATAGAATTTTTCACAGAATGCGTTGTTGTATCTAAAATTCCATACTTACTTAAATATTATGTTTTTTATTATTTTCTATCCATTTTTCGATATTTTAATAGTTATTCTGTTCGAATCCAATAAACAAACTTCATAAAAATCTGTTCAGCCAATGTCGAGTTATACAGAAGTGTTTGGACTAACCCGACTTTCTTTGGACCCTTTTTCCTAACCAGAGACGGCCGTTTAAAGTGCACTGTGACTCCAGAAACTAAAATAAACTAACTAAATAATCCCCCAAAGCACGAGCTCTGCTCAATTTTGGGGGTAAAATATATATAAAAAAATATGTACAAATTTATTATTGCGTATATGTGTTTTTAATGTTCTTTTATTTCTTAATAAAAATATTTGAATATTTAAATAATAACATTAAAAACTTCCATTTCATTCGTATTCAAATTTCAGACGGGATTAAAGCGAGAATATAATTTGGTTGACTTTGTATGAAAAATTAGAGTAAGTGAAATGGGCTACTGTAAGAAAGGACAATTACGTATGCGAGAATGAGGGGGTGTAGGTGCAGAAGACAATAATTTTGTTGATAGATTATTTCAAAGATGGCGTCGCATCATATTTGTTCCATACAAACTTTAATATCATGTTTTATATTATTTCTTATTCATTTTTCAACTTTTCATTAGTTATTCTGTTATCCGGAGTGGAGAAGAATATAATAAATCACACATCGGTAGAATCTGTTGAGCCAATCTCGAGTTATAAGTGTTCGCACTAACCCGACTTTAATTTATATTAGAGATTATATAGGATTTCAAAATATTAAAGGCTGATTTTGTAGTCTGATATTTTATTGTACAATGGTTGACGATATCTGTCATATGTAGGTGTGCGACAGGGTCTGCTATCAAAACCTTCTAGATCCATTCATACATCATCGTTCAATCCGATCATACATACATACGTGAATTATGTATCCTGGTGGACGCGCTCTTCCTGTTCCTACATACAACGCATTATACACAAATTAGGTATATAATATTAATATCCCCTGTTCTATAAGTTCCAATTTGGATTTTTGAATCGTGTTTATGGAGAGAAGGACCAAAAAAGTATTCGAATTTCAAATTAAAAAAAAAATAAAGTGGGTCACACACCCATTATTGACTTCGAACTGAGAAGCATTTTTATTGGACGATAGTATAACGACAAGCCTTTACTTGTGCAAAAAAAATATTTCGTACATTCTTTTGCTCATTCTCTCTAGAAATAGATAATACAGTCTGCAATTTTTTATAGGACAGCTTTCAACATTTTATATAGGTTACAATGACTTATACAAAACTAGTAGGGTGAGTAAGAAAATTGTCGACATTGGGTTGAGAACCTACGACCTTTAAAGTATGAAAGTCAATGATCAAAACCTTTGACTATACTATGCAACAAATTAATAATTACTTCAGTCTAAACCCACGAAAAATATTTTTCGTACATTTTTCCGTACAAATAACATATTATCATAAATCAAAATACAGGGAAATGTTTTTTTTTTCATACTTATATCATTCGTCTTAAATCGATATTCGTTGCTATGAGAATAACAGTGTCTGCGGTAAATATAATTTCGACGAAACATGTACCTAGTACCTACTTGATCTGTTGCAACGGGAAGGAATGTCAAACTGTTCGCAGACACCATTGTGTAGTATACCCCTCAGCTCTGCTTCAATATAGCGGATCACGGTATAAGAGACATATTATGTATGTATGAAAAATAACTCTGTGTTTGGAATGGTTTTGTCATACGCATTTTGGCGTGAGTTATAGTTTTTCAACAAAAATACCATATTTCCGAAGAATTTACCCAATTTTAATATTGGATTAAGACTCGTTAAATGATACTAAGAATTTAAAAAATAAGTATTGAGTAGGTACAGGAAAACTGAATCTCTTCTATTTCCCCCCACTTGGGTAAAGGGTGAAAAAAAAACTTTAAACATAATTCACAACGTGTACGATATTCTTTCAGTTGCATCCTTTGCAGATATTTTTAAAAACGAGTTGATATAGGTATACAACACATAAAACCTGTAACAAAAAAGACAGGGGTAGAGACAAATGGATCGCGTGCATTTCGCGGGCTGAACTCACAATACCACGAACCACGCGAGGTACAACACCTGACACAGTACAGTGGAGTTCCTCTAAACTGGAATCCCCATGGGGCCGGATTTATAGCAAGGAAGATTAATACGGCGAGATATTAGTATAGGCGAGAAAAGTGAAATTTGTCTGTAAAGGAAAGTTTGATAACTTTTCACAAGCATGGTCAATGTATAACTATTGCAAAAAATCAGATTTTTTTTTAATTTTCTGTCAATGATTTACTACCTACCTACTTATAAATAATAATAAAATAAAATAAATAAATAAATAAATATTCAACACTGTGTTTAGAGGTATTTTATATCTAATTTACATTGACAAATAATGGTGGTAGTTTTAGCCTTGTACCTGGAGACGTCATTCTAGGGTGACCATAAGATATCTAAAAAAATAGTATTGCACATTAAATAATATATTTGAAATACTTTTATGGAAACACATTACCAATGTTGAGAAATCGACTTGTGTTTGTTTCGTTTAAAAATATTAGGCAGTTATGTAAGGCCATATTAGCATTTAAAAATTCGTCGCATTACTTTTTTTCAATATTTTAAAACGAAAATCCATTTCTTTTGTAGTTTCTCCCATTCGATTCATTCATTTAAGTTTATTAATTACTTTCACAAAATACAACACTATGAACAATATTAAGTGGCGCATGTCTCGATATTCTATGTTCAAAGATCAGTGACAAACATTCTGTACTTCGCGTCATGCAGTTTTTCTTAAATAGGATATAAAAGGAAAAACAAAATCAGCTTGATTATTTCTTTGAAGTCGCAGGAAATTCGTTCCATACTAACTTGAATATTAGTTCTTATCTATTTTTGATACTTTTATTTGTTATTCTGTTATCCGGAGCGGGGAAGAATCCAATAAATCAAACATCGGAAGAATCTGAAACTTCCTCCCCCCCCCCCCCCACCCCCCCAATCACGTGTGCTTTTTAATTACAAATAATGAAGAGTCTTATCTTTGTTTTATCGTAAATTTTTGATTAAATTAAAAAATTAAAAAAAAAAAAGATTTTTTCCACCCCCCCCCCCTCCTTTTGAGCTCACGTGATTAATGAAAGGCCCCTAAATATTAGAAATTAAAACAGTAATCCAACGGCTTAAACTATCCTGCAGTTTATCTTAAGAATTCGGGCGAAACATTTTAGAAATTGGCGTCTGGTCACCCTAATATACAGCTTGAAATCCGTCGCACGCACCTACCTATGATATAGAGAGGCCGACGTTAAAGCCACCATTAATCTTACAACCCCACTGGAGACCTGGACACTTTTGTAAGTTCCACAAGGCTCTCTAACAGGTCCCTTATTATTCTTTTAACAAATTATACAAGAAAAACAAAGAGTGGCAAATATTTGTTTATAACCCAGTGAGATACCGACCCAGATTTAAAAGTCTGATAGACGCTCACAAATTGACCTCCAGAACCCCTGAATTCGTCTAGAATCCCGATATCCGTACTGGCTGACGGCTGCTACCAAAGAAACAACTATGGACAACATCGTCAGTAAGGAAGAAGAAGAAAGAAGAAAACCTATAGAAGCTGACCCGACGAAAGAACTGCCTGGCTCAACACAACCCGAATTGTAAATTCAACCGAATAAGATGTGATGTAGGCTACATCGCTTAAATCCTACATAAATGGGAATGGATGGACTCCCCAGGCACATGTGGGATGACTCATAAAATCGATTATTCGATAATCTAATGCTCCATATACGCATTAAAGGAGCGACTGGAGGACTTTCACGCACTGACGAATGGTGCGATCCAATGGCTTCCGTCTTTAGAGGTCAAATTGAGATGGATCATCTGAAGACGAAGAAAAAGACCTCAAAAAAAACTATGCCTTTGGAGCCCATGGAATTATTGCAATCTGTTATGAAATGATTCTCTCTTATCGGATGGCCGATAGTTTGTGTCATCCTATATGCGCACGTTCATGAGAATATCCAACCCTGGTTTCTTTGCTGATGGTATGTACATATGTATATTGGTTCTCGTCAATGGTTTTCTATCGTGCAATATGCACTTTTGGCAGAAGCTGTGAAGCGGTGAAGATGAAGAATAATCCCTATTGGCAATCAAACGTTTACCAATTATTTATTAACTTCACTTAGAGTAATGTCGCGACTACACCCTCAATCGGATTCGATCCTTGACTCACTTCCAATGAAATTCCACCATACATCACTAAGCTCAAATTCAAAAGCTGGAAATGTACGTATTATAGGAACATCTACTGCGACGAAAGAATAACTGTTCTCAATTACCTGCAAAAAACTTGCACCACTGGGGCCAAATGCAGATGTTTAGATGTGATGCTACCATGTTTTTCTGAAAATCCTTCAGAATCGTCAAGTCTCAAGATATAGTCGTTAGTCCAAAAATATTCGGAAGACATTATCTTTTATTTTTTAGATCTTAACTATCTCTTAATCTCTAAAGAGGTTCCGTCAGGATAATTTTGGTAAAAGGGAGCTAGGAGTGGCTTATTAGTTATTTTCTTGGCTTTTTAGTTTTTACGCCCATATGTTCCATATATCTCTCGTTCTATCATATTCTGGATATGGACGATTATGGTTTTATCAGCCCTAGATTAATTTTGTTTTACGTTTTGTCAATCATCGTCAGGAATTCTCTCTATTTGTGCAAGTGCACGCTTTCTCAAGACTGATTCCATCGCCCATCAGCCAATGTGTACCACTATAAAGATGTTATCTTGCGTACAGTTTTTTTTTCTTACATATAGGACTCGTGCATACGTCAAACGTACACAATATGCACATGCATAATTCGAGCATGTTACCAATCGATGAATATTCTATGTAGGCCCCAAGTAATAAATTATTCTGGAATCTGGATCATTCCATTAATAGAATATGGAATAAGGCAAAGATTTCCAAAATGCCGGATAATGTTTTCAAAAAATTAAAATCTATAGCAATAATATAATATTAATAATCTAATCACAGTGTTCGTGTATGTGTGGAATCTGAACTCTCGAGCCAAAAGATCGATCCCATATTTTAAATGTTTGGTCTGGTTGCCGAAATCCGTAAAAAAATAATTTAACGAGAATTTCCAAAGTTAGCGATAATAATTTTGAAGCCACAAACAAGTGGGTGGTATGAATTATTGGCAAAAACGATGGCAACAGAGGTATCTACATTGCATCATTTTTTTTTTTTTTCCTATATTTTTGCAGGAGTTTTGATCATTTTTACATTCCAAAAAATATAGCAACTAAATAACAATACCTAATATTACTATCTATCATTTTATTTTCTTTTTTTTCTAAATTTTTGCAGGAGTTTTGATCATATTTTACATTCCAAAAAATATAGCAACTAAATAACAATACCTAATATAAAAATGGATTTTGCGTGGTCATCGCATCACGCCTAAACGGCTGGACCGATTTCGCTGATTCTTTTTTTGTCGTGTTTGCTTTTATCAAGAAAAGGTTCTAATGATAGAAAAATTTTAAAAAGTTGCGAGAAAAATTAGAAAATTAAATATAACTAAATAGGCAACCTTAGTAGTAGTAGTAGGTACATTTTATCTTATTGGTAATTTTTATTCCAGTTTTGAAATTTTGACAGGAACTGTCATTTGTAACGGTAGTTGGTGCGGTTGACAGAATGCATGGTCGGAATTACATTAGTCAAAAAATAATGAATTCATCGCTTACAAATTCGAACACAGGTCAACGTCTGTCGGGAATGCTATTAGTTAAAATTAATTAAAATAATTAAAGGCGACGGCTCGCACCTAACCAACCACATTCAGAAGGCTTTCAAAATTGTGGAAGAATAATATAGGTAACATAAAGTTATGTAAATATTTAATTAAAAATATATATTTTTAATCGGTCACAACATCATCACATCCAACATCCTGGAGAGCAATGGTGCGAGAGAGAGTTCATGATGGCCACGACCTTCAGCAATGAGGACGACGACTGGATGATGTTAAATCGGTCACAAAAGGTACTCGAAAAGTTCCCAATAACCGGTTGGGAAAACGTTCTGAAGGGATTTGATTGGTGCCTGATTTGTGACAGTAGAATCTCACGGGATAATCATTGTCAAACAAAGACTCCAAAAGTTTAAATAAAACAAAAATTACGAAAACACTTTGGAAATGTTTGGTCTTGCGAGACAGATATGATATTTCCACCATCTTGTCTCCGGATCTGATGGCCAACTCCACTCTACTCCAAGTTTTGATTGATTATTCTGTTATTCACATTATGATAATGGTGTGTATCAACCTTCGGAACACTCTGTATAGCTGCGCGCGTATACAGCGTGTCTCCATGATAATGTTATTGTGGTCAAGTTGTTTGACCCTGAATGCTTAATCGCTGCCTGCCTACCTCTAATTTGAATGCAGAAAACAAAACAGGTGCTGCATCGGCGGTTGGGACCTATGCTGGGTGTTAAAGCCCGGGCGTGACAGACAAACTAAAAAGTTAATAATTTATTAATCTGAATATTAACAAGAGAATAATAACAAGAGAAAAATCATAATTGACACAATCCTTAAGCAGAGTGAATTTTGTCTCCTCAATAGATCTTATTTAACAATATTCACAAGAAAATGAATATGAAAAAACAAATGTGAAACAGAACAAAAAAGTTAAAAAGATCAGCAACAATTCAGGTTGATGCTAACCTTACATTAATCATGTTCGAATTTTAAATGGTAAATTTATATCATTACGGGCTTACGTCCGCTTTTTACTATTTCTTCGAAGACTGTCTTATTGTAATCAGCCCCTATAGACAATTTGAATTTTGCGAACGAAGTTGTCGTCAATGTAGAGTGCGAAAAAAAGGAACTCTTCACTCTAACATCAATCATATAATAAATCAAAACTCCCTTTAAACCCCACTCATATGGAGGAAACAAGTGCTCTCCATTGCGCTCGATCTTACGCAAGGCTTATGACCTCCTCCCACACCATAAAACAGCGCTCTTCTCGGCCAACTGTCATTTAGCATCCTAAACACATGTCCCAGCCATGCCCATCTCCCCTCCGTAATGATGGAAGTGATGAACCTGCGCTGGGTGCGCCGCGGTGTATGGCGTCGTTCGTGATGCGGTGGTACCATCTTATACCCATGGTTCTCTTGAGGCACTTCGTTTCAGATGCAGCTACTTTTTGTGCCTGGGCTTTGGTCAGGTGCCAGGATACCCATACAAGATAATGGGAACACAAACGCATCAAACAGCTTACATTGGAACATATCAACAATGAGTTAAACCAAACAATGACACTTATATAAACATATAAAATGTGGCAGTTAATTTTCTTCCTACTCTACATTTGCGAAAAATTCAGGCCACAGATTAGGTTAATAGCGTTCGCCATTAGCGTATCAATGGTCCAATTTCAAATTTCGAACCTACGACCCTACCTGTACCGTGACGTTATCCTACAGGCCATTTAATTAGCGAAATGATGGGACATCTATTGTAATTTGTGAGAAACTTTTATGTACCCAAATTTTTTGTTCAGTAATCTATTTTACTTGTTGCCTACTCGCAAATGGAGATTCAACTTTTCAGAAGCATTTTAAATTGAAAATAATAATAACATTATGAAAAATGGATTTTCGCTTTTCAAATAAAAAAAAAACAAAGTTCCGTATTTTATATCCGCGAATTTGAATTGATAACATTTTGACTGACATATTCCGCGAACAACAACAACAAAAAAACTCCCACACATATAATAGGATGGTGTAGGCAACCATAGGTTTCCGTAAAGTGAAAGAATGAGGAGAGTATAAAGGAATGATCAATCTATTGTACAGCGCCTACCATTCGCATTGTGTATTAAAATTGATGGATTATGATGTTTACGTTAGGCGGATGTTTACCAGCCATCACCCGGCTGTCCGTCATCCCTCGGTTTGCCACCCCTCGTCATACAGGGGGAATGACCCCGACATCTTGAAGTGTTTTAAAAAAAATGACGTAAATTTTACTCACTTCTTCCACAGCCAGTCTCGTTATTTGATGCTTTTACAATTTCTGGACTATTTGACTTTGATCGTTTCTGTGCTTTTCGTTTTGTCTTCGAATATGCCTGTTGATATTATTCAGCTTCGTTCTGAGTAAATTTTTTATTAAAATATGAATCTGCGCTCACTCAAAATGAACACAAATTTTGACTCTTTTACAGTAAGTTACTATTTTGGAGTTACCCAATTTGCATATTGAGGCATCTATGTTTCAAATAATATTGAAATATGTAGAAAATATTTTTATGCAATAATTCAAATAAAACAATTGATTTGTTATTCCACAATTTTTATTAACCTGACTAGTTTCGCAGGAACAGTAGTGTTATTCTCGTAGCGCTTGAATTGCAATCTAGTTGAAAAGATATCTTAAAGGGCGGCTCGGAAAGGATCAGACCAATCAGAGAGAAAGAGGGATTGTCATGATCGTTCCACGATTGGCTACATCGTATTGTAGACACTCCCTCTTTCTCTCTGATTGGTCCGATCCTTTCCGAGCCGCCCTTTAAGATAAGATTGCAATTCAAGCGCTACGAGAATAACCCCACAGGTCCTGCATGGTCATAGGTGACTTAGAAACTGGCTGTCCGTCATCCCCCTTTCTAAGTCACCTGTGACCGTGCAGGACCTGTTCCTGCGAAACTAGTCAGGTTATTAAAAATTGTGGAATAACAAATCAATTGTTTTATTTAAATTATTGTATTTAAATAATTCCACCAAGGATGCACGTTCAATTCGTTAATTTTATGAAATATTTTTATTGTTTTTAAAGATGAAAAGATACAAAATTGACACTTTTGTTTACTTTTATTGGATAATCGGTGCAGTATCTTATCATGAGGGCATTTCTATCAATTATTAGATATGTAGGCAACAAGATCCAAACCTAGCAACGTCTGTGACAGACTGAATTCATGAAAATACGGAGTGGTGAATTGTGCCATTTTGACGACTGATAGAATAGAAGACAAGTAAACCATTCTAGTACAGTACGTAGTACATACATTAATTTCTCTGGTATACCATGAATGCCAAATAGGTACCTACTAAATCCACACTAAACTTCATCTTTCACACTGTTGATTGACTAGTAGATATTAATCCAGTTATCTCCCAAAGGTGACGACGTTACTGAAAAAAAAATGTTTTGGTTAATAAAGTATAAATACACGTTGTATTAACTCGTCGTTTTTTTTTTAAATCGTATCTGCGTGTAACAATACACTCTGTATAATGCGTGAAGCCTTGTTCAGAGATTGTTTTCAGCTAGACTCACTGCTGGAACTGACTCCATCTTTTCCAGATTTCTTCGTATCGAAAAAAAATAATAGGGATATTTCGTATACGTACAAAGGTTCATTTCTATAAGTATTTTCAACCTAAACAAATTTTCAGGCGAACTTAGGAACTTATCGTAATAAAACTCCCATTCGTAGATATAAATTATACATTCGAAATTTTAAAATTTGAATAAAGTCGAAATTTAAAAAATCGAATAAATCTCTTTTAACGATTTTGTTCCAAGATATGTAGGTACCTAAGTACTTACTTTGTTGAAAATAAAAATTCTTAATTTTTCTACCCATCACTAAAACATTTTTTCTTCGCTACCACCTAACGCTACCATTTTTAAAACAGCTTCTCCTGTTTCTCACAATTCTGAGTTGGCCTTCTTTGATCACACATTCTTACATTTTATTATTTACATACAACTTATACCTATCTTTACATACTCAAAATGTACCTATAACTAACTATCTGTAGAAGACTCTTGTGGCATTTTTAGGACTAGATCAAACTGCAACATACAACCATCTATATATTTTGATACAATCGTTATGTACATTTAAGCCTAGCAAATTTTATAAGCAACTACTACTATAGTAATCAGTAGATGGCGCCAGCTGGCAGCTAATATTCACTCTTTTTCACTTTACCATTTCATCCTACTATAGCACAGAAATTTTTAAGAAAGAATCGACTTTCTACCCCATGTCTCACAGCATGCTCTAATACAACAATTAATATTCATAACACAGACATGTTGTAAAAGGAAATTAAATTTTCTCCAATCGATCAATTATAATCAAGGAACCACACACGGCCCGCACGGACCCCACTGTTTCCTCAGGGCTGGACAACCTTGGGGTTAGATCACAGGTTCTACATCTTAAAACTGCGGCCCCCATTAGGCCTTGATTAGTTAACCTTGTGTTTTCTCCATAAGGTTAACTAATCAAGGACGATGGTAGATCATGGTATAAACCATTGTATAAATTTATACCAAGATTATTAATAACACTATCGGGTTTAAAAATTCTTTTTACAGTACTTATTGACATCTCATATCAATTATTTACCCAGCGGTTACAACGCCGGCTTTCGTACTGCGGACGTCGTGGTTCGATCCCAGGTGCCGACCATCTTCCTCTTTCACGACACAAGCTTTCAGTAGCTTACTGTGAAAGAGTCAAGGAGTGTATTTGTGTTCACTTTGAGTGAGCACAGATTCATTTATATAAAAAAAAAAAAAAAAAAAACAAAAAAAAAATTAATATCGTAAAGAAAACTGTTTCAAACCAAGGCCCGGTTCTTAATATCTTACGTTTGATCATTTCTATCAAAACAGCTATATTGTAATAATTGTCGAAATCGAATTTGGGTAAAAGTTTGAAGATTGAATTTTCATGGAAATCAAAGATAATTTTGAGGGAAAAGAAACTTAAAATAGTAAAATCCCTAATTTATATGTGGAATTATACCAAAAAATGTGTGGAAAATCTATAATACAGTATGTGGAAGTTTCCCAATTAAATGTGGATAAATCCCAATCCCAAACTATAAAGTACAACCACAGAATTTGAATTTGTATCTCTAGCTGTACCACAAGAATCAAAAGTTGAAAGGCGTTCAACTTGAGGCGATATCGCTTTCAACCATTTTTATCGCTTCAGATTTATCGACAATCTGTTCACACGGTTCAATTGGCTGACGATATTTTAGTGTCCTGGCGATATTCGCCTCGTCTGAACACCGCATAAATCAATAAAAAAATTGTGCATTCTAAAAATGTTCTAACTAAGAAAAAGAAAGGTAGGCTCAACCAATGAAGTGACAACTAGACAAATTCACCATAACACACCTTTGTTACATATCTTCATATCTAATCATAAACTATTAGAAAGAGAGATATATAATAATTTAAAACTTATAGACTAGACATTTTCAAAAAGCGAACGCCTAACTAAATCTAAATATTGGTAAGATTTTAATATACCAATTGTTTTTAGAGTTTTTTTTAAGTTTTGCAAATAATTACGGTTTATTTACAGAAATAAAATAAAACACATAATACCCTCTAAAAGTTTGTGAACTGTGGAAATATTTCTACGTTAAAACATGCAACTATTCCTTATAGATAAGGTATTAAAACAAAATTAATAATAATATTAATACATAATATTATATTGCCATAAAAATAAAATATCAGAATATAATATAGCATTCTTACCCTTAACTAGTGGTGGACATTTTTCCAACTGTAGGTATGCATACGGAATAATAAATATTCTTATAATTCGCTTCTAATAAATTAAACTATATCACGTCATGAAAGGTCGGTCATACCTTACCATACCAGCCCAGTTCACACAGGTTGATTATTTAGTAGAGTTGAAGAGTAATTTAGTAACAAATCGTAGGTATCTGAGAGACATAAATTTAATCAAGCAGATTAGTCGGCAGTTTTGTTGACTCAATTCATTTCGTTCTATTTAGCATCCTCCACCACGCGTCGCTGGCCGCTGGCTCACGTATTTAACCTATAGGTTTTGACATAAGGTCACATGACCAAAATTAACCGGTGCAACCTGGAGATGAGAATTTACATGATGTTTTTGGCGGAAACTTTGTATATATCGAATAGGTACCTACTTATTTGAAGATGGTCGTGTGACCTAAAGGCCTCTGCCAATAAAATAATTAAAAGTTAAATAAACAAATTTTTATATAACATAAGTACATATTATAAAACGAGTTTTTCGATAGACAGCAATGTTCTCTTACTAAGCCTTACATTACGTTGCGAATAGTGTTGGTTATTAAAACCGTCCCCACTAATAAACTGTACTCGATTATAATGGTATGATTTTTGTTCAAGTAGGGTGTAAATTTGCTACTTAATTACTCGCTACTCGACCTGTTAGTGTAAACTCGGGTTTAGGTTTATTTTACCAGTGGCGTGCAGCTATATGAAAACCAAAAAGCTTGACTTCTTTTTTCGTGGTTTTCAACCAATACGAAGAAAAGTATTTTTTATTCGTTTATCGAGTTTCTATTCCTATATTCGTAACAATTAAAAAATCTGTTGAATTTTTATTAAATTTTTTTTTATTGTAACATTTAGAACGCCAAGCTTTTGTTGAAGAAAAAAGGGTACAACACTGAATTACGTTTCCAAACAAGCTGTAAAAATATTTGGAAGATGTGACATTTATTTTATTTTCTATAAGCACTCATTTAAACTTGAGAATTTAATCTAAAAGTTTTCGAATACGAATCAATAGAACGCATTCTAAATTTAAAATATACCAACAAGGTCAACTCGCCAGTGTTTCCAGTGTAGAAAATTAAAAATGTAAATAAAAAATAAAATAATAGTAAGATTTAATTCGTTTGTTTTGACTAGCTCAATCAGGTATAGTGTAAATGATTTTATAAATAGCGGAGTCGCCAACGTTGAATGTCAGTCACCCATTCGAGTCCTGCTCGTGTATATTTCCCCGCATTATCTTCTCTGGTTAATCGAAAACCTATGTAACTCTTCAAGTTGTTAACCCGTTACTTGTCAGCGACGTGAACGTACATACATACTATTACTAAAGGGCAGTTTCAGATAAAGCGACTGATTCGCCGCGACAAATTTTAACACCACATCATTTTTTTAATATGTTCATTATCACTCATCATCACAATTTTCACAGTGCTTGAAAATGGAATCGATCAGTGTGTTTTTTGGTTTTCTGGGTCTTCGAAAGAATCGATATTTCTGCAACCTGTTCTGTAAGAATTCCGCTGAAAATATTTACAAAACGATTATATCCAAAAACTACCGAATCTTTTAAAGTTCTCAAATTTTCAAAGGCCACATTATTATCAAACCATTTTATATCATTTTGACAGCTACTTCTGGATATTTACCATTCTTCATTATCTTTTTCTTTTCTTCTGACCTGTAATTTAAGAGGTGGATGATTTTATCTTGAGAAGTGGATTCCCAACTGTTCCTCCACTTCTTTGGTGGTCTGCCTAGGAGCCGTCTTACATGGGGTTCACCATGCAATGCAATGTGAGAAATTATGGGTGACTCCATTATCCTAACATGTACCTACATACCAGAACCTTCCTTTTTGCCTTTTTCGATGTCGTATTTTTCCCTTACCTTCTGTTTCTCACGTATACCTGGTTGGAAGAAGTTGCCCCAGGCAATAAGCCCGCCAATTTTGGTTTGTTATTATTGTATATTCATGCTAATAAAGAGTTTATTATTATACCTAATTGATTTTTAGAACTATCAAATACTTCATGAAAGTTTCCTCTTCCGACAGGTTTTGCTGCTATTATGAAATAGTTTCAGAAGAGACTCAAAAATCGACCCCTGAACATAGCGCAACTTCACTAAACTTTGTCGTCCCATGCGCTACAAAGAGTCAATACGACAAAAAACAGTTGCCTTTATCTCGTGTTTTGAGCGCGACTGTCAACTAATTTTCTATTTTGTTTGTATTAATTTTTTTGTTCGTTCGTTCTAAATTCAAATATTATTATGGCGTGTCGTTGCATCTCTCTTCACCCCGTGGACGCGGGCGCATGTTTCGTCTCACTCACCAACAATATGTGCAATGTTTTCAACGAGCGGCCACTGCTCACGATGACATCTTGTATCACATGACACGTCCGCCATCTTCGCGTCTCACCGTCATTTCGTTTTGCTGAATGAAATGTGACGTTTTGTATACTCTTCAATAATAATAATAGTAATAAGTTGTTGACGAAATAATACTGGACGGCTGGTATAGGAATTCTAAGAAAATATTAATTAATAAATTGCCGTTGTTGACCAATGAAAGGACTAGAAATTGACTCAACAAGATTTGAATTAGTATTATGCAAATTATATATATGGATACGTACTTGGCGGTGTTCGAAAGAGTCAGCGCTTGCTTAGACTACGAGTATATGGGAATAGAAGTTCTTTTTTTTTCATAAATACACTCATTATTTAGATAACATACAATTTCTCATTCATTCTAGTCACTACGCCAGAAGGAAATTTGAAGTGGATGTTAACGTAGTGACTCGAATGAAAGTGAATAAATCAAGGTGATTTGGGCATGTGTAGAGAGAATGACTAAAAGGATAAGTATATAAATTTGAAAGAATGGGTGCACGTAGACGAGGCCGACCTCGAATGACATGGTCCGATCATATCGGTGCCGTTTTAGGCCATTCTCCCACGAGGATACTCACGGGCTACGCGACTGAGACGCAATCCATTGGTCGTCGACGCGTATGCTACTCTATCAAGCTAGGTTCCGCACACGACGCTACCCAAACTATGACTACATTCATCATTTATTTTATTTGTTGTAACTCTTGAGAATACACGCTCGTTCATAAAATGTCCAGTGATTTTAGCGATGAAGATAATGTTATTCTCTTAATTTATAAAAGGAATAATCGAAAAAAAAAGTAGATTTTGGGTGCACCCATACATAACTACATGAGAATGATGATAATAAGTTTTTTCATTTTTATTGAATGTCAAAAGAGTATTTTTCTAATTTGATGCAGTTATTAGCTACACATATTCATAAAAAAATACAACAATGAGAGAGCGCGTGTGCGAGTTGAGTTTCTTTCCTATCTCAGCCCACGCCTTATCTCGTACGTATATTCCTTACATAATCCGGCAGTCCATAATTATATAAACATGGATAATTTTCAACCTCCTGAACAAATTTAATGTTTTCCGCTTGATCTGACGCCATTTTATTACGATTAAAGTAGCGTCGCAGTCGCGTTGCAGTCTCTCGCGACCAGCATGACCAGTCGCATGCAACTGGTATCAAACGCGTCGTAGACGCGTTTCGTCGTGTGCGAAACCGATCAAATATGTATGCAAGCGACTAACGAGCGACGCGTATCATACGGGTAGGATACTCAAGTCGCTTGTGAGTATCCTCGTGGGAGAATGGCCTTAGGGTAAGAATATGTACGTAGAAAGCTGATTGCGACCCGCGCCGACCGGCGCAAAGAATGTTACTATGCATTTGAATGGAGATGCGCACAGCAAAAGCAGGAACCCGCTATCCGGTATTTCCATTTAAACGTATTGAAACCATACATAACAATCACTTTGAGCCGGTCGGCGCGGGTCGGAATCGGCTTTCTACGTGTTCTTACCAGGGTTGCCAGTTTTTTTCAAAAATATACCGAACCAGTGTTCCCACTTGGTATCCGGAAAGATGAGTGTTCCAAAAAAAAATTGTCATTCTCAAAATTTGCTATCCGGAAACTAGAAATTTCCTCTAAAAAAAAGGTCATTCTCAATTCTGTCCGGAAAATTATGAAATTATTCGGTATTTTTTTCATACCGAACATGGAGCAAAAATACCGAACACCTGTCAACCCTGGTTCTTACCCTTACAGGAGGGCCAAGTCAGGAGAAAAAGGAATAGAGGAGCATGAATTATACGAAATTCAAATAATAAATTAGTCAATTTTATGTCTGTCTTCCTACAGGTTTGCCGCTAGTCAATACCGTTTTACTAGTTATTGTTGTTACCAAAACTCGAGCGCTCAAGTATAGGAGCATACTGTCAAGATATTTGATCAACGTTCGGAATTTAAATAATTTTTGAGTACCTACATAAGTGCAAGTTTTTCCTTGTGTCAAATCAAATACATTTACAAAACTTACCAAATATAAATCACCTTTTAAAAAATGCACTTACCACTCCATCCGCAGCACGTATTTTTGCTATAGATTTGTGAAATCCCTGATGGCTGACCGCTAATTGACGTCGACTTGCATACTGTTTTGGAGGTCGTGGGTGCGATTCCTGGTGCGGACCATCTTCCTCTTTCACGACACAAACTTTAAGTAGCTTACTGTGAAAGAGTCAAAGAGTGTATTTGTGTTCACTTTGAGTGAGCATAGAACATTTAAAAAAATAAGTAAAAAGAAATGGTTATTGTTTCATCCCAATATTATGTCGAGTTCGTCACTCAGAGCTGTGCAACTCTTCAACATTTTTTCCTTCCACTAGGAGCTACCCGTCACCAAGTGACGGACTTGGTCGCCCGTTTATACGGTTTCACAAAATATTAAACAATAATGCATTCATGGACTATTCACTACTTTAACGATAAGAAAATTTGGGTAAATTTATATTTTGCGTCTTTTGATTTTCGATTCCGTTAGTAACCAAGTAGGTACTTATAGATAGATACACAAATATGGTGAGACTAAATTCCAATGTTAAATTTTCTATAACCAGGATATTTGTTGTGTGTATCTGCCCGTATCAAACAACAGAACTCACGCACTACTAGAAACCTACATATTATATAGCTCCAAAGTGTATTTTAAATGGCTCAGGGGTATCGGTTCGGGTAGGCGTCGTTAGTCGATCATTCAATCTCATTCAGTGTTTCTGGGCCAATATACCTAATATAAGATGATTCCCGCGACAATAATCTATCAATGACTTCAAAATACGTTTTGGTATGCAGGGAAAATTATATCATCCATCACATTCAAATAAGGATCATATTTAAATCATTTTTAAATTGTCCGTTATGACCGATTGCTCCTAAACGACAATCACATTTAGCGTTAATAACAAGTGTGAATTTCTGTCACTCATCATTTTTTCGTTTTAGTGATGTAAATGATGAGTAAATTATGATACATCGACTTGATGCGATTTAAAAAAAAAATTTTTTTTTTTTTTTCATAAACTTGCATGATGTCAAATGTAATAAGTTCTTATGTTCAATAATATTTGAGATTGTTTGCAAGATTTCCATGTACAAGGAAACACACTAATCAAAATTATCCAAAAATGTTATAAGATTAAAGGTTGACTTTAAAGATATCTGAACATTATATTTTCTACAATATTTTGTTGAGAATGTAATAATTACTAAGTTAAAAGTTGGTTTTAACTTATTATTTCGTTAACAATATCTATTAAAAAAAATGTTTTAGTTTAACATAACCTCAAAACATAAAAGAACTTAGTACAACATTTGTAACTGAAAGAAGAAAAAGGAAAGCATCGACTTTTGAAATTTCTAGTTTAAATATATTATCATTTTCTTCAATAGACAAAGATATTCGATGTTTGAATTTCACATAATTATAATCACTTGAATAATATTCCATTTATGAATCCTGCTATGAAATGATTTGCCAATCCAATGTATACCTAAGAATGTATCTATAGACAAAGTAATATAAGACTATAATCGATTGAACGCCATTGGTCACATGAAATATTTAACATCATCGAAATAAAAAGATACTTAAATAGTTGAACATCGTCATAATATCTTCGGGCGACGTTCGAAATTCAAAAAAAAATCTTTCAAAGCTTTTTTTCTTTATTCTGTGAATATTTATGTGTGGATTGCCGTTGACATGTCAATCCGGCGTGTCAATGGCTGGGCGGAACACATCGTATTATGTCGTGTACTCTGCATAATGTAACCATAGAGAACGGAAAACAAAAGAACCGTCAGATGGAAAAATATTCAAATGCATAATAGTTCGATGATTTGACATTTTGACGTCTTCGTATACAAATCTAAATTAGCGTTTAGTCTCGTGTACCTATCAATTTTCCTTTTTCAACTACATAAGAGAGGCAACCAGCAAATGACTTTTAGTTTCTTTTCTCATAATATGTCGTTGTCTCTACTTCAAAGGTACGGAATGCAGCATGCGATAATGGGACTACTCTTTTGTTCTAAATAATTTCCAACTTTTATCTCTAAATCTCATTAATTATTAAATAATATCTACTTGTTGTATACATGAGAATTCTCATGATTGGGAGTTTCGGACATTACCACCTAAAGGCGAACTTCGTTAACGTAAAGTGATCACACTCAGCCAGCCTTCGAAATAACAGTAGAAGACGGTCGTAAGCCCGTAGTGGTTTGTTCCATTTAAAAATCGAACATCATCAGTAATGAATTATTAGTCATTAGTTGTTACATTTCGTTATTCTCTGACACCCTAATGATACGAATAACAGCGCTTTATTCGGCTAACTGCCATTCATCATCCTTAAATTATGTCCCAACCATGTTTTGACATATCTTATTCTTCTTTTAAATATGCGCCTTCAGAAATATTAGCCCTCCAAAATGTCTCATTTTGGGTTATTTGAATGCTCAGACGTGGATTTTACCCAGGAGATACCTGTTGTTGGAGCAATGGAGATTCTATGTGTTTGTTTCATGTTTTATTTTGTATGTGTTGTTCTATTGGTTTGGTGTCATTCATTTTAAATATAAGTTTCCCTAATTGCAAAACTTTGATATTTGCAAGTAGGTTGACATGTTTTGTAGCCTCAAAAGTCAACCAGATATCGAACCCAAAACTTCCAGCTATTCAAACTGGCGTCTACTTATGTTCGCTTTTTTATTATTATCTTAAATAGGTATGGTGACAATAATGCTTCGATGTCTTTTTTGTAATAATAATTGGAAACAAAAAGAAAATATTTAAGTGTCATCTTATTTTTGAATATGTTTAAACTTGTCATTATTTGACACGATAATTAACATAAATTAAAATTACAATATACTAACAAAATATTTGAATAAATACATCAAAACCGGGGACGTGATGAGAAATAACTAATCAATCAAGTATTGTTAAAAAAAAAATGAAAATGTTTCTAAGGAATCGACGCACGGTGCCAAACGCACAATGACATACAATTGACATCTATAGGTACATATAGGCTCAATACCCAATTCAGTTTTTATACTGAAGATTTAATTTCAGGCGCGAAAGAACGTTTTCGAAATTCAAATTCTTAACAGAACACTAATTTGCGCATGTCACCAAAGGGTGCACTCAAACCAAATAAACATAGAGCCAGAAATGAAAGTAGAGTATATTTTCTTGATCAATGATATGGACACTAATCTGTCATCGCCCATTAATTAGTTCTTCTTGTTATTGTTTCCATGGTGTCCAATATCAACCATAAAAGAGAATAGTATGCTCTGATTCGCCTCTATGTCCGTTTGGTATTAACGCATACAAAGATGTAGGCAAACAAAGGTACTGACTTTGCTTCTTCCAATGAAGCACTTCTCATTTCTCAAACAGCCTGTCCTATTTCTTTTGCTTCTGACCTGTGTTTTCTACCTAATGGAATTTATATGATTTTCGTAAGTTTTCTTAAAGAACTCATTACGAAAGCCATAAAAAGTAGAAAACCCACTGATAGTTTAAATGTGACAACTTCCTGTGTTTTTATTACATGGTATTCTTTTACTGAGTACAGATATTATTTTTCAGAATATGAATAAACGCATTACGTGTATTAAAATCTCTCTTTACTCACAAACGTGTTTTTAATACGAATAAAAATGTTGATATAACCGTATTTACATTCATCTTCTTTACATGACAAACAAAAACTGTCGAGAACTTACTATGATTGACAAAACGGAATGCGCTGGTTCGCGGCCCGCCGAGTTATTTCACAGGATGTTGTGACATATTCAAATCCAGCTCTGGAATTTATCCCCTTATTGTATACAACAGTATATATTATGTATGGGTATTATATGCGGTTAGTAAAATAAGTATGCCTTTAACATTAAAATTAACCTCAAATCTCACTTTAATTAAACTAATAAGAAAATTCAAATTTAATAGAACTAATACTTACTGTAAATGGCAGGCAGGGAGAAAGAACTTTGTCTCAATATTTTCTTCTCAGAACTCCCTTTCTTTCTTTGCTTTTTGCGTACAAAAAGCTGTTTTTACTTTGAGAAGAAAATCATGTCCTTTTTTATGTTATTGCTTCATAAGTTTTTAACATCCGAAAAAACATAATATTATTATTATTTAGCCTTTCCAGTAGCCATAGTATAAGATTTCGATGATCGAATATCGAAACGATCATCGAAAGAGTTTCGAAAAATTTTCGTACGGGATTGGTTTGTTAAAAAATGTCTCGAGTATTAAGATTGTACCTGAAACCACTTTTGGGAGTGTGGGCAATTTGACTTTATTTTTCGTAAAAAAGTTGTAACGGGAAAAAAACAAACATTCTAACATTGTTTATATTTCAGTAATAATGAAATAAAATGAGTTTAAAAATATTCTCTTAGTATTTTATACCCATACATATATAGGTTATGTATTTCAAAAGCTTTCAAAAGATGAAGATGGTTGGCATCTTCGATCGAACCCACATCCTCCAGTACAAAAAAAACAAGTCGGCGGCTAAACCGCTAGGCTACCAATCATCTGTATGAAAAATATTTCACGTGGGCCCAGAAATTTTCTTAACCAATAATTAATATAGAATTCATAGTAGAAAAAAAATCAAAATATGTAATTGGCAATTTGTTATGTAATATGTGCTTAAACACACTTTGAATATATTAGTCCTAGCTGTATACTAATAATAATAATTTATGGGTATCAAAATATATAAATAATCTCCAAGGTCATCAATATCACTGATTCATCTGTTCATTGTCTATGGATGAAGCCATAAATCTTCCCATGATACTAACCAAGTTATGGCGTGTGTATTGTGTTGTGACTTATCCATATAGTCGGCGCTCATGTACCCAGAATATCTGATGGTATAGATAGGTTGATGTAACTTTTTTAATAATTATTAGCTGATGTTTCAAAGGTTTCAAAAGTCAAGCCCACAAAAAATATCACACTGTACCAGTCTTCAAAAGCACGCTGGGCTTCAGTTTCAAAAGCGAGTACTAATTAAAAAAAAACTAAATTATTCAAATTCTCTTAGTGATACTACCTAGCAATAATACCCAATTTTGTTAAATCAGGGTCAAACAATTATCAGGTACTAGCTTTCCCGACAGACGTTGTCCCGTCCCATCTATATGAATAGATATTGAATTTGAATTTGTATAATAAATATATTATTAGCGATCTTTGATGGCACATTCTATCAATCACACCAATTATCAAACAACTGACAGTTACATTTTATAACGTCAATCTAATTGTTTGTTTTTCCCATCACGACGTACCATTTCTCACAGAACCTTCCCTATTTCTCTTTCTTCTGACCTGGCCTTCCTCGAGGACGGAATCGATGTGTTCGATCTTTTCTTTCCTTTCAGCCTTATCTTGTCTTTGTCTTTCTGTTTGCATCCATTCTTTCAACATGCCCATACCGTCTCAACTTATTGAGTTTCATTTTTGTCACAACACTAACTTCCATACCACACTCCTTCCTTATATTCACATTCTCTTCCATATCCCACAGAGTCTTTCCACATATTCTTCGTAGAGCTCATCCAATCCATCCAAGGAATATTATTTAAGAGACACTCTGTATAATTGCCTACTCCGTTAAATATTTCCTAGTTTAATAATGAATAAAAATAAATCTCTTCGTATCTAAGCTACGAGATTTTGATATTATTTTTAAACACACTACGTAGATCATTCACAATATTTATAAACACACGAATTGTATCAGATTTGTTTATTTCATCTTATAACTAGCTTTCCCGACAGACGTTGTCTAGTGTTCCTAACTATGAATATTGATTCGAATTTGTATGGTGATGAATTAATTATCATTTGACTAATGTAAATCCGATCGATGCGTCTGTTTTAAACCATGTTTATTCTATCCGCATTCTGTCAATCCTACCAACTATTTAACAACTGCCAATTCCTGTCAAAATTTCAAAATTGGAATAAAAATGGTACGGTAAAAAGTACTAATACGGGGACCTACGTAAAGTTTTCTTTTTTTTACTAATTTACCACGCAATTTTCTTTTTTTTTTCATACATTATAACCTAAAATTAAAAAAAATAATTGGCGAAATCGGTCCAGCCGTTTATGCGTGATACGATGATCACGCAAAATAGGTCTCCATTTTCATAATATAAATTCTTTTTGTCTGTAATCCAGCCGAAGTGATGAAAATTGCGTATCCTAGATATAAACATGTAAAATTGTATTCATTGAAACGCTCTAACCTCTTGTGAAATATTTTTGACAAAACTAATCCAACTACGGGAAAACTGTTTTTAAGAACAGTTTCATATGTTTTGCACGACTCTACGCTGAATAAAACCTAACGTCACGTCTGTATTTTTGACTTGATGTGGCAAATTACGAAAGCACTTGCATTACTGAATTAATATTGTGATTCATGCCAATAATATACTGCAGAGTAGGTACATTAACATTGCCTTTAGCGATGCTGGACAGAAATCATGACCTTCGCTTTCTTTAACAATACTATTCTGAACAACAGCTCTACGACACCGAAGGCTTTCACTGTTGCAAACAAAATAGTATTTTTTAGTTTAAAATGACTAGGCAAAGGCCTTCGACACTGTCTCTCACAAAGCACTAATGAAACGCGACAAGAATCAATGAATATGTCTTTGATTTATGATTGAATGTGCCGATTGACATGAAAGGCATTATTTTCCCCGGGAAAATTTTTCAGAATTCAAGCGTCGGATTATTTCTCGATGGGAACACTAAATAAAAATTTGCGAGAAATCGAAAGGATTATGTGAGATATAGGCATGTTTTTTTTGTAGAATAGGTCAACGTTTTTTTACGCATATTTCAATTATCATGCGTGATACGTTTGTGCCAAAAATAAGTTACGAAAAAACTTTCCTAAATAAATACATTATTTATTTATTTATTTATTCACAATAATTACGTATTAAAACACGATTTCGTAAGTAGTGACATACATATCAACACATGCCACAAACTAGCAAAAATACAACATTGATCATTTTTATTTAATGTGGACTAAGGGCCGAGAAGAGCGCTGTTCTTCCTCCCATTAGGGTCTCGAAGACGTGGAAGACTCTCTCATACCGTGTTCCGTTCCTTCGAGGTAGAGGATTTGGATATGGTGTAGTATGAGGTTTTCAATGCTGCACGAAAATGATGAGCTCTTGTTACCTCCCTCTGCCCCTTACTGGGGTCAAAAAGGTAGAATTTATGGATGTAGATAGAATGATATAGTCAATTATATGGTCATTGATTTTGTCTCACCCGAGTACCTATCTGGATACTTGATCAAAATAATAATTATTGTGCATATAACACTCGTAGAATTTTTAATAACTTCTTTTAGAGGGACACTTCAATTTTTCGATGTTGAAGGTTCATATTCTGGCTTTTTATTGATTTACTCTTCCAGTAAGCGGCCTATTTTCTTTTAAAATAAATTAGGGGAAAGCCAGACAATCTGTATATCTAAGTAAATAAAGAATGTGACGATATCCAACAGTATTTATTTATCTATAAATACTCCCTATTAAACATCACTTAAGGGGTGTAGGGAGGCAACAAGAGCTCTCCACAGCGCTTGATTTCGTGTAGCTTCCTTGACCTCCTCCCAAACCATATCCAAATGAAATGGAATTTTTGTATGGTTCATTCAATTTCCTAGTTTATTAGGTACCTATATGATTTTATCACCTTCTAATATTTGTGTAGATTTCGATGAAATTATATTAAAATTTTCGTTATTTATTCTGTATAATGATTTATAACTTGTTTTATTTTGGCAAATCTGACAAATTTAGGTTAACGTATGTGCATTTTTACGCTGGGAATGCTAACGGATTTCCTCACACGCAGAATCGCCGTATTACGAGACACATCAGCGAGATTTTCACAATTCGTTGACTCTCTTGAGGTTGAGATTATTCAAATCCGTTTTTTATACGCAACAATAGACGTAGTCTTTTTATATATATGAATGATTTAGATGTGCGTGCGTATTTCTCGCTAAAACTCAAGAACGGCTGAACCGATTTCGCTTATTTTTGTTTCGATATATTCCTGTCAATTCAGGGTATTTTTTAACGGTGAGAAAATGTGGAATAATTGTGAGAAAAATGGAGAAAAAACAACAATTACTTTTTCCCATACAAAGTATTATTTTGTTTCAATTTTGATCCAAATATTACAAAAAAATATACCTAGGTATAATAAAAGAACTAACATAATATATGTATATATATATTATGATAATACTGTATAACTCTAGGACGTTAACTTTATTCATAATATATGTATGTATGAATGTAGTTACAAAAACGGTGAAAAGGCGAACACGTAGAGTCAAATTTGCATGCATAAGATTTATGGGTTTTCGTCATTCAAGCCTGCGTGTTTGGTTGAATCTGTTAAGGCACAAGCGCCTCTATAATATTATAATAATGTAGATGTTCATATAGTGATAATAGCAATCCATACAGTTATATAAATATCAAATTGCTTTTAGTTTTCTTTTCGTTCAAACCTTCGGTTTTATCCAAAATGACAATCTAAGAGTTAGATATTTGTATTTTCTAATTCTTTATACTGATTTTCTCCTAGTTAACCAGTCGTGTCCACTCTCAGACTTGATTCCAACTTCATCAAGAATGAAAAATACTTTACAAATTTCTCTTTTACCTCTCCTTTTACGAAAGCTGTCATTTTGATTACCTATCTATAGGAAATTTAGGTGTCCGAAAATTGTTGGTCATTCTTAGAGCAAGGTCTAATCCATGACCCATGCATGCCCTTGACGAGTGGCCACATATTTTAGACATGTCGAACAAGTACCTAATTCATAGTCACGTATATATTATTTTTTTTCTTAAAATGAGGATGAAAACACCAAAAGAGAAATTTAATCTATTTAAATCTTTTAATCTATAAAAATCTAAATAAATTTAACATCTACCTAATTATTGTAATTGCTATACGATAAGCTTCAAACACAATGTTGAAAAACATTGGTTTTTAAAACCATACAGTACATGTTCCCTTTTCTATAGTACCGTCGATGATAAATTCATTTGCACACTCGATAAATAATGAAATACTTGACTAAAAAAAACTAAATTATTTAATGAATAATATTTTCATATACCCTCTGATATCGTTTACGGTATAAAATAAAATGGGTTTTTCATACAATCAGTAGGGCTAGTACGAGTTTTATCGAAAGCTTATTGCATGCTAATAAGCACGCAAATAGTGTTCTAAAATCAAACAATCGAATCGTTCGATCATTTTTGTATGGAAAATGTTCGAAACTCTTTCGATCATCGAAAACTTATACTAGGGCTACAGTACCCGTATTCTAAGTTTTATCGGAAGGTACAAAATGTGTCGTGTTACTCACTTTACTTTAGAATACTAATATATTCATTTTTGTTAATGTCTCATCTTTATTGCCTATTGGCTTTGTTTGTTGCACAACGTTCTAGATTCTTGTGACCATCAGTTTTCAGGAACTTCTATGTTATTAGTTGTATCTTACTAGCATGTGTCATCTGTATGTCACAATTCTTTCAAAGTTGTCGCCACAATGATAATATTATAGTCCCTTTCAGTAAAATAATTACGGCAAAAAAAAGAACGTTATTTTTTTAAGTGAAGATACAAACCACTTCACCAGGTGCAATTAATACAAATATGACGATGAGAAGGTGTTATTGACCATTACTTGTACAATATGCATGTTTAAAAAAGTTAATTTATGCTCCTGATATTATGATCATGTACTGTAGGTACAGCTAACTTCGCTTCTAATAGAGTGATTTGAGCCAATTTCTTTAAAGATTTCAAAAATTTTCGATGGAATAGCGAACCATCGCTTATTAAATCTCAATAAATTATTGCTTTAAACTTTTCTATATGTACCTATTGTCTCTGGAAATTTTCTTTTCATTTTGTCAACGTGGCTATGTCAATTGTCGACCATTTCCGCTTTCACGACACAAGATAGGTATGATTAGTGTGAAAGATTGATATTCATAATAGAGTTCCCGACGACATCAAGAGGTTGACAAATGGGAAGTGCTTCGGAAAGCAGATGAAGAGGATATTACTAACCAATGAGTTTTAATAATAATCTGAGATTGTAATTGTGTGCCTTCTAATACCAGCGACCTCGTTGCTGACTGAAGGATAATATAAGAATAAAAAAAAAAAAAAAAGAAAAAGATGTTAAAAGTGTATTTGTGTTCACTTCGAGTGAGCACAGATTCATTTTTATGAAAAAAAAAATGTTTTTAGCAAAAATTTCTGAACCAACCAAAATTTAAGCTAGAATATCTTGCTTAGAATTGTTAGACCACATTTTATAGATTAAGTACTGATTTCGATAAAGATATATTGAGAATATGATAAGAATGTCTATAATCTTGCCAAAAGAAAACAATAGGGTTATTCTCGTAGCGGTCTTAATACGCTCCTATCTTGATTGACAATATTAAAATGGCGGATTGGTATTCACAAAACAAGATATCTTAAAAATTCGTTAGGTATGTTTGAAATATTAGTATGAAATTCTATGTAATCGGCATTCCCGTAACTAACTTACAAACGTCAAATTCAAGGGCGACCTGATTGCGATCATGTCTTAATCTTATGGTTAAGTGATTTTTAAATGCGATTAATTACGGGAATAAGGCTCCAGTACACCTTAACTACCTAGTATTTTGTGGATTTTGTCATTGGTATTACAAAGTGAAGACATCGCAGTTTTTTTATACACCAACACCAATTCGATGTTATGTTTTATCACAACATTCATTATGAAATAAATCATTCAAAATTTTGAAATTATATTATTATTAAAGAGGTGTGCTGTTAGAAAGGTTATATTTATTATTATTGGCCTGTCAAGGAAACACCTACGACATTAACACCCTTTTTATAATTGTAATGACGCACACCGTTAAAAATGACGCATTAGGTCACATAAATTTGAATTCAAATATTTCAGATTTTTATTGCAAATTTTGTAATGAGGGTCTAAATCAAAATGAACTCTCGTACTTCCCGTATATTTTTTAATCAAATCAAGAGATGTAAGAAAATGGCTGGAACATGTGTGAATGATGCCGAATAGATATTGGCAGAGAAGAAGAATCAGGATTTCAAAAACGAAAAAGACCCGTCATGTACCTTCGAAAAGATTTGAGGTATTTTGTCTTTATTTGGGTGGATTTATCCATCAAAATTCGGAACTGCTGATGGAAAACTTTGAGAGGAAGATGCTGCCCAGAATTCTATGGCCTATGCATGATGACAAAATCTGAAGAATAAATTTGAAGTATTCAATGTTGATAGATTGCGGAGGCAGATGAAAGATTGATAAACCTAGACTGCGATGCAAGGGTAAAGTCAGGACGGATGCTGAGCAACTTCCTAAGTTGCAAAATTGGAAAACTGAGGCAGGGGACACTTTTGTCTGAAGACGTGGAATATTTGTGGCCACGGATCAACTTGGGCTGTAGCGCCAAAAGTGGATAAAATAAAGTGGATAAAATAAAATTAAAATGCGTAATCTAAAATAAGAAAGCATAACACCTGTAAATGCACGGGCGCCAGTTATTAATCAAAAAATTACAACAATAATAAAAATCTCCCCCTTTAACTTTGACACCCTCTATTATTATTTTAAATAATATTTAAATTACAACATAATGCTACTTTTATTATGTGACAACCACTTTGCTTGTAATATCAAACAACCCCATGATTGCATAATCTAAAACACCCTACGAAACCACAAGAGACCAAATTGGCTTACCAAACTTAAGGTCAAAGTTATGATGTAATTGCGTATTGAAATTATCTTTTACTGATATTCAATGGATGGCGGTAGTGTAAAAATTTATTGTGATGTGAAATATTTTGGTTAATGAAACTTTTCTAACCTCTCTTCAACAAAATATTATTTTGCAAATTCTTCACTTTTGTATACCTACTTATTTGCTTTCCATAGTATGTAAGATATGGACACGTGACAGTTTCCAGTCAACCAATCACATCAAATCTTAATTTTACAATTCTACAACTCTTACCTGGAGATAAATAAAGTGAAATAAATCTGATGACTAGCGACTCATTTAACCGATTTTACTCATAATCCAATTCTTTAACTCAAGCTATAATTTAAATCTGACCATTTATAATATATTGGATTGGTTTACCCATGTCTTTTGGTTAAGCACTGATAAAAAATTGATAAATAAATGAGAAAATGGATGAAATAACGTTTGATATGACCATAAATTACCGCGACTGACAAATCTGTGAAGTGCATTGGGGGAACTTGTACCGCACGGCTGATGCGTACATAAAATATTCAAATTTCGAATGCACTTCGCGTTCTATTCGGTGATGCATTGGCCAGTCCAACTGATATATTTTTAAGCAAGCATATCTTTTTTTCTTATGAATACAAATTTTAGAATATTTTTGATGGGTTTCCAGGATCTATCTTAGGGTTTGAAGGTATACATCTGAACCACCTAAAACGTCCCTTTACCCTATTTTTCTTGGTCCAGAGATCCTTCTCGGGAAATTGTCTTAAAGCAATCGTTCGAGTTGAGTTATCGTCATATTTGCTATCTTGATTTTTACCGTAAGCACCAGCCCCCGTACACAAATTCAAATTCGCCTTCGACTACAAACGAAGATTTCGCCAATGTATAGTGCGAAAAAATCAACTGTCCACTGGAACATATAAACAATTATTTAAACCAAACAATGACATTTATATAAAAATATAAAAAGTGGAGAGTTGAATTTCTTTCTACTCTACATTGTCGAAGAATTCGTTTGTAGTCGATCGCCAAAAGCATTTTGTCTAGGCCTTCTGAGGTATAAATTATCCGATTTTACTCCTATGGATTCTCGATCTCAACTAACTACATTGAATACGGCATATTTTATGGTGTGTCACATGACTGGAAGATTATTTATCGCCTCACACTCCACTATCAAACTGTTACCTGTATTTATCTGTCCGTTCTTCCCAACAGTGACCATGCTGGACAATTTGATGGAGAAACGTTCATTGCCGATCGTTCTATTTGAAAATAGAGTGTTTGAGCACAGAACCATTTGAAAATACATTCATAGACTAAGTTTGTGTTCGATCATCTAGCCTTCCATATTATGTCTCTTTTTGTTTTTTGTTTTTATCCATTGAGGGGTAGGAGGAGAGAACGGATCTCCGCTATTTTCTATCCTAACACACTCGACACTATACGTTTCTTATGCAACCTCTCGGTAACCATAATGATAAGGACTAATGAGTAATGAATAAGGAGAGAAAGCTACTGAACTCTTTTAAAAGACGAAAAGCGGCATTATTTGGTTATATCTTTCGCAATGATAAATATGCTCTCCATTTGTTAATTATTGTGAAAGGAAATGTAAGGGGCAGGTGAGGTATGGTATGGGTCGTATAAGGCTTCGTGGCTAAAGAATCTAAGGCAGTGGTTTGGTGTCCCAGAGGCTCCAAGGTTGGTGAGACTTGCCCGAGATCCCGATGCTTATTCACAGAGGCGACCTCTGATAGGAGTGAAATTTAAATAACGTCGTTGCATATTTAAAATGACACATGTGACCATTTTTTCGAAAACGGAATGAAGTATACCATTCGATTCAGTTTCATTTTCTTTTTCAAACGGTATACTTCATAAGATCCATTCTTTGTATTTCTTTCACTTTTGACATGGCCAAGAATGGTATAGAACCTACTCATTTTGTACTCTTTCAATATTCCCAAACTATCTCAACCTATTAACTTTCATCTTTGTAACAACACTAACATCCATATCACATTCCTTCCTAATATTCTCATTCCTTTTCATACCCCTATTATTATCCTAAGTGGAGCTTCTCTAACAAAATGATCCTAGTAGAAGTAGGAAAAATCTACTTTGAAGATAACCCCTGTATAACCGAGATAAAATACAGCTAGAAACGTGGTCCTTGCAGATTCTTGTTAAAGATTGTGTCTCGGTATATTAATATCATGGAGATATCGTTTAACCTAACTTTCTGGTTGTGAATAGAATCTCTTTGAGAGCGCAATAATAACCGGTGTATGGGGAAACAGGAAATACTGATGTAGTAACTTATGGATTTGTTGATCAATGGTTAGTATAACAGTTGTGAAAGTGTAAATGGTCGGCAACAAGATTCGAACCCATACAGAGCTCTCTGTATGTACGAAAGGCGTTGACTGAACTATCATCATCAGCCTTCATTCGTCCATTATTGGTCATAGGCCTCCCTTCCCGACTTCCACTATACTCTGTCTCTTGCTATTCTATGCCATTGATTGCCAGTCATTCTCCTAATATCGTCAGACCATCTCAGCTGTGGACTCCCAGAGTTTCTATGACCAGTTATTGGTCTCCACTCTAGGGTTTCTTGGTCCATCTATCATCACTGTTGTTCTTACTATACAGCCGGGCCAGTTTCACTTTAGTGACACTATTTTATGAGTCACATCGGCAGCTTTGGTCCTTTCTATAATCTCTAATTTCATTTCCTGTCTCTCAGACTAATGTTTACCATCTTTCTCTCCATCGCTCGTTGTGTTACTTGGAGTTTAGACTGTTTTGAGTTGTGTTGACTGAATTATTTCTAGTTTTAATTTAATGAATACTAAATCTATAGAAATTTTGTTATTAATTTACTGAAATATATTATTTATGAATGAGATATATTTTGAGGTAATTCCATTTAGTAATAAAACGCTTTTTGGATTTTGTTATAGATCGGGTACCAATCTCGCGAACAGACAAATGCAATGAAGGTACAATCAATCTCTATTACCTACTCTATGCTCTTAAATGACACTTAACACCCTCCTGTCGTAAGCCACTAACTATCATTGAATCAAAGTTTTATTTTTATATTCAGACATTTTCCTAAATCCTCTGTCCTTTTTAAATTCAACAAAATATTTTTTTAATTCACATAATTTTAGAACGATAAAAGAAACATATTAGATAAGTACCTATAAATAATGCAGTAGAAATGAGAGCTCTACGTAGGATATGTGGAAAGATTCTGTGCGGGAAAGTGATGAGAATATTAGGAATGAATGTGGTATAGAAGTAAGTATTGTGACAAAGATGAATGTCAATAAGTTGCGATGGTTTGGGTATGTGGAAAAAACGGATGCAAACAGATTTTTTTACGCATCACTTCGTGACCCGTAAGGTGTAAGTAGGCAGACAGAACGGACCTCCACTCTTTTCTATCCAAGCAAACTTATTTCGCATCTTTCACCGACATATCAACTCTCATACAACCTCTCCTATTCCTCTTACTTCTGACCTGGTCTTCGAATTTGTTCGATTCACCTCATTTTGGATCGGCCACGCTTTCTTACACCTTTCCTTTCAGCCTTAAGAATTCTTTTTGTCATTAAGTTTGCATCCATTCTTTCCACACATGCCCAAACTATGTATCTTAACTTATTGACTTTCATATTTGTCGCAACACTAACATCCACACCACATTCCTTATATTTTTCTTATCTGGAAACATCCAGAATTTTGGCATAGTCTCTGATTGTGGAATTTCTTACCCTGTAGCGACTTTCGTTTCCCGGGTTTCTTGCACGATCCTTTTCACCTGAGTATCTTCATCTCCGTGAAGGAAGAATAGAGGTGACTCTCAATGGAGACGGGCCTTGAGGTTTTGTTCTTGCAGATCTTTTGTACAGTAAGGAAGATAATGAGCGCAATAATTAATAATTCTGACATCATAGATCTCCCATGTAGTCTGCGAGTCCATCAATTACTCATAATCCCTCCACGGCATCTTCCTGCCCCTCACAGAACACGCCGTGGAATGCAGACCGCTATTCCGAGTTCGCGGATCACAGTCCGGTATTTCGAGACTCGTACAATATAAAAATAACGCTTCGAATAAAGCAGGGACGTAATTGGATTACGAAATCATGCCCTACTTTCACATTTTCCGATAGATGGCGGTAAAGTCGTAGCTTAAACAATACAACTCCCCATACATAAGTTTTTAACCCCCATACACAAGTTTTTAACTTCAAATGGGGCATATAAAATTCACATTTTTTTGTTACCTATATATTTTTTTATGTAGATACCTATATAGGTTGATTTAAGTTGATGATGATTGGAAGAGAAAAATCACAAACTGAACTATTTCACACATTAGTATAGAGTGAAAGATGAATGTATTATAGATTATATTGATTAAGTATGTATTGTGCTTAAATCGCCTCAACACAGGCATACGCCTAGTGAGGCTATCAAATATGTAGGTATATATTGTATCATCATGTAATGTTGTACATTTTGTATAAATATGTAAATGTAAATAAATAAAATAAATAAAGAAATATGTCTGTATTTGTATATATTTTCCATAAATAAAAAAATATATATAACTATATTATAAAGCAGACACTCTGCGGAAATTTCGAAGCTGGGCGGAAAGAGAAAAAGCCTGTTTGAGAACATTTTTTTATGTTTTGTGGCATTAATATCACTTTAAGTAATATATATTTCTATTTGTTTCTAATACTCGGTGAATATTTCATACAATTTATACAAAAGACGTTTATCCAAGATGGCCGCCGGTTGATTTCCCTTCCCCAATTTTTGGCTTTACTGTCATTCATATACAGTATAAATGTACCCCTCTCGTTCTTCATACAATCTTGACATAAACGTTTTTTTTTTAAGATTATCCTTTTATTTTCTTTTTAACTCTTTAATTAATAATTATACACACTTTAAACATTCTAAATAAAGGGAAGGGGGTTAATATTGGACCTAAATAATTGTTGACTCGCTTACAGATTTTCCGTAAGATAAATTTAGTATAAAGTAGTAAATTTAACTTACTTAAATGAGCTCACTCAAAGTGAACACAAATACACTCCTTCAAGTGGAAAATGGCCGGCTTTGGGAATCGAATCCACGACCTCCAGTATGAAACGGTAAGAAAGCCGGCTTCGTAACCCGCCAGTCTACCAACCACTCCTATTTTATTAAAAAATATTAAATATAATCCAGCCCTGTAGACAACAAAACAAAAGCAACCAAATAATAACTTTGATGAATGACAGAATAACATTTATCCGATGTTATTGTCATATTTACACTTTACATTGTCCTGTGTATTTTATTGTTGTGCATGTACCTACCTACTTACCCACTGCGTACTAGGCATACCCACCCGCCACGGAGGTCATTTATTATCTTTAATGGTATTATTAATGGCTCTGCATCAGACAATATTAGTCACATATTTGAGACAATATGGAAATCAATCTAACTATCAAATGCCTTTACAAAGTCAACATTTTTTTTTCCAATATAATGAATCATACAATGGTCATTCACACGTGTTTAAAATGCCGTTGAATCATTTTTTTCTGTAATTTGTCGTACATGTATCGAAAATTTCCACTATTTGGAGCACTATTTCGAAGGTTAATGTGCAATAGAGGGTTTTAGTGTAAGTTTGAGCATTCCCAAGCGGAGCCTTAACTCTGACCGTTGGTTTTATAAGTTCCAAAAGCTTTTGGTCAGCCAATGTCCAGTACTCCTAGTATGAGTTTTCGTTTCGTCGAATATCGAAACGAAAATTGAGAGAAATTTGGACTTTGTACTCTTTTGTGTGTTTATTTCCAAACAGTTATCAATAAAGTGCAGTGGACTCTTATTTAGGACTGAGAGAAGGTTAACAAAAATGGATATATGCATATCTCAGCTTCTCCTGTTTCCATTATAAATACTTTTATTTTTATTTCAAATGGTGGGGAGAGGTGTAAATGATAGGTACCTACGATTTGATTCAGATAAATTAATATTCCTTGTATTTCCAAAATACTCTACTCTTCTTTTTTTTGTTCATTCATTTTTTGTTTTATTTTTATGAAAATGTCATTCTGTAGAAATTTTATACTTTAAATGTTGTTTCTCTTTTTTTTAGGTAAGATATTAAGTTCTTTATAATTATTATTTAGAAAAATTTAATTTAATCATTTTATCTAATAAAATCCTCACTTTATTTTATAAATTTATTTTTATCTGGCGCCAAATAAATGACAGCAGTCGCAATCTTTGAATTTGGTTTCTCTCTTGTCTTCAATAACTTCCAACTTTTATCTCTATATTTCATTAATTGGATATTAAATATCAAGGTACTTGTTGTACACAATCATGGAATTCTCATGATTAGGATTTTCGGAGACTTAAACATTACCACCTAATGGCGAACGTTGTAAACGTAAGGCTATCACACTATGTATTGTCAGCTTTCGAAATAACAGTAGAAGACGGTCGTTAAGCCCGTAGTGGTTTGTTCCATTTAAAAATCGAACATCAGTAATAAATACTTAGTTGTTAAATATTTTAATTTTTAACCCTTTGCACTCGTCTTCGAGTGATTTGGGAATCTTTGAACTTTTAAGTGTTTGAAATTGATTTTGGACTAACTAACGCGTCTCCTATTTTTGATTTTTTTTTTATATTTATTGTACTCTTCGCCGCAGTATTATAGTTTCGATATTTCAGAACAAAACATCTACCACAATAGGATCATTTAAAGAAAAAAAAATGTAGGTTAGCTCAATTTCTCTCTAAGGCCACTTTAACCTTAATATTATTTTTATTAAGATTTATAAAAATTTTAAATTTATTGTAACATAATACTTACGGCTGATAATAAAATTAGCGTAATTTATAGTGAAGGCTCCGGGTAATAAATTTTAAATTCGTATTCGTTTGCTTATTTACGTTTATCTGAAAATTTAAAAATAAATTAATTATCCAAAAGAAAAAGTTCAAAAGGAAATTCTGGGAACAGAGATCCGCGGGAGGAAGGAACTGAGTCAAATTTTGAAAGAATTAAAAATGTTTCGAATATTAGAAAATATTTTTATGAGATTTTGCGTGCATAATATTGAAGTGGTTGGTAGACTGCTGGTTACGACGGACGCCGGATTTCGCACTGTTTCGTGTGGAGATCGTGGGCTCGATCCCAGGTGCCGACCGTCTTCCTCTTTCACGACACAACCTTTAAGTAGCTTACTGTGAAAGGGTTAAAGAGTGAATTTTCACTTTGAGTGAATACACATTCATTTACAAAATATATATTGCTCTTTTGTGCTAATGCGCTCTACAAATTAGATTAATTATGCGATTTGTAAAATATTTTTTTTGAGATTTTCTTTAGTGCTAGTTGGTTAGTCCATCCAACCCCATTTATAAAAGAATTTTCATTAATCGCCATACGAGAACGTTTTAGTCTTGTTATTGTATTTTAATTTTAGATGTGTGATAAACTTAGCTCCATTTTTATTTAGCTTTAAAACGACATAGGTATAGCGGTGAAATATAATTTCTTAAAACAAATACAAAATACATGTGCAACAAGTTCTTCAAATTTAGAATCCAAAGTCAAGGTTTAACAAATAGACCCGTTAATAAGTTAACAAATTATTGGGGGTGGTATATTTTTCAAAAAATGTTAGTGAAATGCTTGTATGTTAGCAGAAGTAAATAAATAAAAATAAAATGTTTAAATAATGAAAGAGATGTACCTAGATGATTTTATGGACTCGGAATTTTCTCCCCACCAGCGATTGATTCGAAACAATAACAATAATGTGAAAACATTCATTAGGTAACATCGGGATACAACAAAATACACGAGTTAACATATTAGTGGTGTTAATAGACAGTATGTGAGTAGGTGGCCAGTGGTTATAAATCAATCCACACCAGATTCCCTACGTAAACTCTTGCGTTAGAACAAGTTTATATGCGCCTAATTAATGGTTCTAGATTTTAGTCGCGTCTATGCGGTGCTTTCGGGAACATAGTGAGACACTGCAATCTTTTTGTAAGTGTACATTACATCAAACAAACATAGAGACGGAACTAGAAGTGTAGTATACTTTCTTTTATCATTGACAAGTTTTAAACTTATTAGGAGTCACTTAAAAATCATAATTTTTCTGTGTGCCCTTTTTCATCATTTTATGTAACATTTTGGAAAAATGGCCAAATTCCCTACTGCTCATTTCTATAGGAGAATTTATATCCCAAATCTCAAGTTCGTACCATGTCTAGTTTTCGAGATATTGGTATACTTTTAAAAAAATTCATCCCTATTTTTCACCCCCTTAGGGGTGGAATTTCCAAAAAATCATTTCTTAGTGGAAAGTTTTGTATTAAAACCTACTTGAAAAATAGTTGAATATACCATTCTCTTTTCCTACCCTTTAGGAACGTAGTGTGGTTATTATAGTCTTATGTTCTAAAAAGCGGATTAGCTCTGAGAATTCATCAAAACAATATTTCTCACGTTGGCCAACCATATTTTTATGATTTATTCCGTATTCTAATATTTCGACACCGAGCAACTTATTCGCCAAGTCCAACTCTAGCACACCAACCATTTTGTCAAACGTCTCACTCACTACTATTCTTCGCTGGATTAAGACTGCTACTCGATATATAATAAATGTTTAAAGTCGTTACGTAACGCACGATAAAAAAACGTTGCATTTACAAATCGGATTCATTAATCAATTTTAGTGCAGACGATCTAATATCCGCTTTGTCCAGAAGTCTTAATATATTTAAAATAAAAAGATGTTCTGAATTTGAAAATTTCGAGTTACTCGGGCGCCATTGTCGCGAATGCGTAGCGAGTGGGCATATTTGGTTTGAAAACCTTCCCAGGGTAGAACGCGCGTAAAACGCAACGGTATCAGGATGCAATATAAATTATTGAAGCACGCGAAAAGAATCGCGCGCAAAACGCCTAATCTGGACAGGCTCTTAGAATAGGGCTATAGTGCTCTTAGAATAGGGCTGTATTTTTTTAATACAAACACCAGTTGGTAGTGTTACCATGGAAATCTATTGAAAACATAGGTTTTTAACTTAAATTTTCGCAGAGTTTCTGTTAATCTGTCAATTTCATTTTACAATAGATCATCAATGTGCCGTTATTGTTGATAATTTATTATTATGGTTTATGAATTAGTAAACAAAATCTACAAACAGTAATATTCATCCCGTTTTGTCGTGTTTTCCACCCTATTTTAGTCAATTTTGTCGACAGTGTCACTGTATGCAAATATTCATAATTTATGACAGAGAAAGCGCCACGAAGTTTTCTATGAACTCCGGTGGCAAAAGATTGAACTAAACTAAAGTTGACTTTAAGTGCGCCAATAGCGGAACTTTAACCTAAAGTCGACTAAGTATATATGTGACATGTTGTTGTTATAAAAAGCGTTTTTTTTTTTTTAAAGGAAACTACTTAAAGTCTCCTTTCATTTTTATGAAATCGGCTTTAAATATATTAGAAACTAAAATAAAAATGAATTAAAAAAGCGCCGTCATAAAATGACGAGGTTAACCCCAAGCGTTAACTCGCAGACAGTGATATGTCCGAGTTGTAAATCTTAAAAGTTAATCCCGGTACAAAGCTAACTCCGTTATAAAGTGTTTTATTATTATTAAATAATAATAATAATATTAGTAGAGGTTTGTATGAAATCATTTTATATAGGTAATAAAGTAATTTGTGGGACGTCGGCTTGTCAGTCCGCACCTGACTAATTTTATCACGAAATGAGAATTTTTGGATCTAAATCACTCGAGATCGGGTGCATTGCCGGAAAAAAAAAGAAGAAGAAGAAGAGAATTTTTGGATCAAAATATTTTTCTCAAAAAACAGAAGAGATTTTTTATCTACTTTTAATTAGTTTGAGTTCAATATTCCTAGTTTAAACAGGACAGCATCTGTCTATTACGAAAAAGGCGACGTAAACAATAAACATAGGGCGAACTTTCGATTCACTCAATATTAGGTAGGTACCCGTTTGTAGTAAAAAGTATAATTAGAATAGTATATGTTTTACAAACAAGAATATTAAAAAAATACTTTCACGTGAAGTAATTCTAATTTAAATGAGTAAAAAAAAAAAGAAACAACAATGACAGGTGTTAAAATAATAAATTAAAATTAAAATGACACATTGTTATTCTTCAAACATTTTATTGTATTTTTTATTAAATTACCTTGATGCGAATATTAATGATGTGTCGGCAATAAATACATCAATGTATTAAAATAATACACTTTGTAAAAATTTTTATTTAATTTATTAATATTGTATTTTTATTTAGTTGGGATAGTTCTTGATCTTTCTTCATTATTATTTTTGCTATTAAATCTGTTTGTATGACAATATTTCCGTAATGCATAAAAATGTGAGACAGAAATGCAAAGTAATTGGGTTATAATGAGAAAATGTTGTATGGAAATTCGCTTGGTCACAAAATTTTATTTACATTCTTTAATATTTAATATAAAAACATGAAGATAAAATTTTGGTTAAACTGTTGATCAAAAAAGAAACCCAAAGTTCAAATTTGGCCGTGAGATTTCCCTAAAAAAATATAGTGTAGTTGCTTTTGTTATTATCATACTTAATAATTTTAAACAAGATAATTTTACATCACATTTTAGCAATACCAAAATGTGACGTAAAATTTGTTATTTTCGTAAGTTTTTTTTTTCGAACTTCTAGTAAGTACATACTTACGTTATAGGTACCTAATAGAAATGTAGTTCGGGAAGTGTGGATTATTCTGCATAACGTTGTTTTAAATGGAGTACCCCTGTCTCTTCCAGTATTTTTACAGAAAAATAACATTGATCGCGAGTTCCTACCGAGCCAAGAACTATTGAACTAGGTTCAATGTACGGTGGGACTTAAAACCAAATTCCGCCACTGATCAATAGGCAACCAATGTCTGGTGAGATCAGAATCATTTGATTTAGGTACACATGGATTACAAGGTGCTTCTGGGTGAGCTCTAGACTTTCCAGTGACTGGACCACGCGGTTTTTCGCTGGCTGTTGGCCAAAATTGTCCACCAGACTGACTTTGACAGTCTTGGTTCTTTTGTTTTGTTTTTCTTACACAGCTTGTAACCGACAAGGCTACGACCAATATGGATGATTGACTCAGGGCAGCAGCTGGTCCAATAGAGAGGCTCCAGATCACCAGGGAAATGAGAGGGTAGAAATGAAACTAGCGGTGTATTCCTGAAGGCAGATGTCCGGCGAGATCACGAGTTCCAAAGTGTTCCGACGAGTAATTCACAATTCGAACTGATCATCTGCCTTACAACTGCGCCTTTATTTATACTAAATCTCAAAAACAGAAAACCAATCAAAATCATTGTTTATTTTGACCAATCACAGGCCTCCATTTTCTAAAAATTCACCAAAAATTTTCACTATGAAATTTGGACATTTAGTTAAATATCTTACAAACTATACAAGATACAATGTCATCGGTATATAACAATCAAGTATCTATAACTAGGGCATATGAACATTAAGCATTTATCGATGAGATGTTGCAGGTATTCGTGATAATTGATTAAGAACACCAAAAGTTCAACGTGCACTATTTATATAAAAGGTACAAAAATCGACTACAATTGGAAACGGATCGGACGTCTCCAGCCGAATTTTATTGATTCCGTCCAGGAATCGACCACTCAATAACCTTGAGTGCCAACACAAAATTTTTACTAAAAAAGTGGCATCTAGAAATTGATTATTTCGATGTAAATTTGCATATAATATATTCTTATTAAACAATCAAACAGAGCTATACAGTTTGTTTATCAATTAAATCAGGTTTTACATACATGATCTTACAATAGTTACTCTATTCTGGTCATTTTGGATTATTTAATACATTTTATTATTTATTTAGGAAAAACATAGTTACAGTGATAGTTTAACCTAGTTTATAACCACTAAAGTACATTATTTACAAATTACAATAAAAATAATAATACAATATTTTGAACATATTTCACTAGTTGGCAATCACTGTCTCAGATCCAAGAAACTGCGTAGTAAATTAATAATTGCGCCTCATTTTAATTCCAAAAACTACGCAGTATTTAATTCTTTTAGGTAAATTCAATTTACTTCCTAAAATACGTGTATTTATGTTTTAAACTATTAATAATGACTAAATAGATCGTAATTTGCCACGAAAGCATGAAATTTATTATTTTACAATCAGATAATCGATCTAACGTGATATTTAATCTAATAACGTGGAAACAAGGCGTGTAGGCCATCAAAACATCCCTTTCAATATCAAAATTAATCAATTATATCGTAATCTTCAAAATACTGCGATAAAACATCATTTTGATATGTCAAAATATTAATAAAATAATATAATTAAATTTTTAATCAAAGATTTATGGGTCAACTTTCAAAAAAATACATGTTCGCACTGCAGTGTCTATAAAATTCGATATCAGAGGTCAATAAAAAATCGTGAGATGCGCACACCGCAGTGTCTATAATATTTGATATCAAAAATCAGGGTATATGAATTCGATTAACGCTACCGCGATATCCCGAATGGTATAAATACACGGGTTGATAGTTCACTTGCGTCTTCCGGAGTTTATAAATATAACACACATTCTCTGCATTCGGTCAGTTCAAACATACAAAAAAAAATCTATTGTTACTAGACTGTGTGTCTAACAATGCACAAAAAATATCGAAGACCCTTTTGTTCATTTAGGTACCTACATATAGAGCGATCGACTGCACTGATGGATATATTATTGCACTGATGTGAAATAATAATAATTAAAATACGACCATCAAAAGGCGTTTTTTACACTCCCGCCGTAAAACAAAGTTTTACTATTTTTTATTAACGCCTTTTTAGTAAAATATTTTTTACAGACGGCCTTGTCATGCATGTCATTAATACGTTAGTATTTTTAAACATTTATTGGCGAATCTTTTCATCCAAGCTGTGGCCCTAACTAACCTCGAAAGTTTGGAAAATCGGTTTATATAAGGTAAACTTCTCGATGAATCGGTGTAAACATTTATGTTTACGCAATTATTTTTCAACTCGGTAGAACTGTATCCAATCGGATCAAATAGTCCCATTACCGAACTAAGTAGCTGTCTCTTCGTATGTATAACGTCAATGTACTTCAATCTGTTATCAAATTTTAAAATGAAGTTTTCTGATTTAGGATCCCAAGTTACTCCTAACACCTTTTCGCTATTTTGTGCACGTATAATATCAACTGTGGCGGACGCCTTTAAGGTTTCGGGAAATTGATCAAGTACAGTGGGCTCATTGGAGGCCCAGTTAGTTAATTCAAATTGTCCTTTCTGTAATAAATCGAAAACCCCTTTGACTGTGTTTCGCGCACTGGACACACAACTAAATGATTCTAAGTAATCGTCCATGTAAAAGTTTTCACGAATACTACACGCTATTTTCGGTTGTGTGTGTTGTGCATTTTCCGCTATTTTATTGCGAACGTACTGTGCACTGCTTGGGGAACAGGTTGACCCAAAAATCATTGACGTCATAACAAACGTTTTAACATCTAGCTCTTTGCTGTTTCGCCAAAGGAATAATTGCGACTGTTGATCCTGTGGTATTATTTTTACCCTCAGAAACATTTCTTTAATATCAGCAGACACCGCAATTGGGCCTTCTCTAAAACGCATCAAGCAACCAACGAGTGATGCTAAGAGGTCAGGGCCTGACAACAAGGTTTCATTCAGAGATATTCCTTGACATTTGCTAGCTGCATCGAAAACAATACGCAATTTACCCGGTTTGTTAACATTAAAAGCAGGAAAATGTGGTAAGTACCACCTTCTAGGATTAGGTATTTTAAGTTCGTGATTTAAAATTTCCCTAGCGTAGCCTTTCGTAATATATTCATTAATTTTATCGCTATATGCCGTTGCTAGCTGAGGATCCCTCTCGAGCTTACGTTCTAAGCCCCACAATCGGTTTAAGGCACATTTTCTATTGTCCGGCAGACCCACAGAGTCATTTTTCCAAATTAAACCGGTCTCAAAATGCCCATTCTTCAACTGTTTTGTTGTGTTTGAGAGAACTTCTTCGGCGCGCACATCTATTTTACTAATTCTGGCAGGCCCAGAAATACCTAAACTATCGATTGCGTAATGCGCCTTTAACAATTCGCACAACATATTATTGTCATCAGTTGTTCTTTGAATGTGTGTCACTAGACCAACGGTACAGTGATTATTTTCATAATTACTATTAATCCGGCCATGCAATGTCCAACCTAGTAATGTTCTAGAATTAATCAAATCACCACCCCCTCTAACTTCCCTGGTTACAATCAAGGATGCGTTATCCTGACCAAGTAATAGTTGAGGTGTAACCATTTTGATACACTCCTTGTCGTAATATTGTTGAGCGGGCAACTGAAGCTTGCTCACTGTATGCGCGCTTATATTAAATTTGTTGTTAATTGTTAAATTAACTTTCCTAGATTTATTTTCACTCGCGCACATACCCCGAGCCCCGTGTATTTTTAATGGATGTAATTCCCCGTTAAGTCCCACAATGCTTGCCAACGAGTTACATACCAAGCTAATATTTGATCCTTCATCCAAAAGAGCAAAAATAGATGCTGTGCTTTTTGACCCTCGGATTTGAACCGGAACAATTTTTAAAGCCACTGAACTACTGGCGTATGTATTGGCAACATATGAATTTTGGTTCAAATTATCATTCGAATTATTTTTCGAAAGGTCTCTATGCAAACAGCTATTATGCCCTCCCGAACAATTTGAAACATTACAAGTGATTTTACATTTATGTTTGATCGAATATTTAGAATCAAGACATTTAAAACATAATTTAAATTTTCTTACTGCAGCCCATCGTTCATTGATGGGTAATTTAAGGAAATCCTTACACTTAAATAACTTATGTAGTTGATCACAAATCACACATTTATTTGTTTTCATATCACTTTGCACATTATAAACCACATGCTTATTATACATATTTTTCGAATTCACAAACTTTTCGGCCGCACACGATAGATGTAAGTCACACGCTGACTTCAAGAACCTAGAGAAATCTGCAATGGATCTGCTCCTCCTGTCGTCTGCTCCATGTTGTGATGACATCCACCATGTCTTCATATGTGATGGCAGCTTGTTCACCAGTTCTCCAAGAAGGCCGGGAATATTTAGGTATTCAGCCTTCATACGTCCGGTAACAGAAACAAAGTTTTTAATTGTGACGTAAAACTTGTTCAACTCATCACTTGCCGGAGATTCTGACAAACGTGGAAGGCGCTTCACTTTTTCAAGCATACCCATAATTATTATTTCTGGGCGCCCATACTGCTCTTCAAGCGTTTCCATGGCCTCACGTACGCCACTGGGATAAAGCAATAGGCCGCTAACAGATTCTTTAGCTTTCCCTTTCAGGGATCTTTGCAACCTCATCAAGTTTTCTGCGTTGGATAATTCGCAGGTCTTTGTTGAGATTTCATACTGTGCTTTGAACGCTGGCCACTCTAGCGGATTTCCATCAAAGTATGGTAAATCTCGAGCTGCAGTCTGCCTAGCCATTAGGGCACTTAATTGAATGCCCGTTTTCGGAACTTTTTCTTCGCGGGGCTCAGGAAGTGTGTTATTCCTGGGCTCACCAATACACGTATCATTATACTCTGTGCAGGAACTCGCACCAGGTGAAAAGAGGTGTAACATATTCGGAACTGTCACACCGGACGACACCCGATCAGCCAAATTAAATGAAACTTCAGGCTGTCTATTAACACTTGCACTGACATTTTCGCACTTCGAATTGTTTTTAATAGCTCCTTGCCTGTTCTCGAGGAACATCTGGCTAAGTTGATTTTGGCTTTCCATCAAACGTTCGAAAGCGTCATTAATGTACGACAACATATTGTCCATATCAGCTCGTCTGATATTGTCTAATTCACGACGTGAAACAACCTCACTCGCGTCCCCCAGTGGGGTAGACTGTACGACTCGCGGGTTTTCACTTACACTACGATTTAACTCTTGGACCTCAGAACCCTCAATAGGGCTATCTGCGGCTTCAGGTTGGCATTCGCCTACACCAGCTAGTTCCGTTCCTCTCATTTTTCCCGATCGCAGAGGTCCTGGCATCCAGTCTTCCACTGATCAATCCGGCTCGAAGGACCAACAATGTAACCGACAAGGCTACGACCAATATGGATGATTGACTCAGGGCAGCAGCTGGTCCAATAGAGAGGCTCCAGATCACCAGGGAAATGAGAGGGTAGAAATGAAACTAGCGGTGTATTCCTGAAGGCAGATGTCCGGCGAGATCACGAGTTCCAAAGTGTTCCGACGAGTAATTCACAATTCGAACTGATCATCTGCCTTACAACTGCGCCTTTATTTATACTAAATCTCAAAAACAGAAAACCAATCAAAATCATTGTTTATTTTGACCAATCACAGGCCTCCATTTTCTAAAAATTCACCAAAAATTTTCACTATGAAATTTGGACATTTAGTTAAATATCTTACAAACTATACAAGATACAATGTCATCGGTATATAACAATCAAGTATCTATAACTAGGGCATATGAACATTAAGCATTTATCGATGAGATGTTGCAGGTATTCGTGATAATTGATTAAGAACACCAAAAGTTCAACGTGCACTATTTATATAAAAGGTACAAAAATCGACTACAATTGGAAACGGATCGGACGTCTCCAGCCGAATTTTATTGATTCCGTCCAGGAATCGACCACTCAATAACCTTGAGTGCCAACACAAAATTTTTACTAAAAAAGTGGCATCTAGAAATTGATTATTTCGATGTAAATTTGCATATAATATATTCTTATTAAACAATCAAACAGAGCTATACAGTTTGTTTATCAATTAAATCAGGTTTTACATACATGATCTTACAATAGTTACTCTATTCTGGTCATTTTGGATTATTTAATACATTTTATTATTTATTTAGGAAAAACATAGTTACAGTGATAGTTTAACCTAGTTTATAACCACTAAAGTACATTATTTACAAATTACAATAAAAATAATAATACAATATTTTGAACATATTTCACTAGTTGGCAATCACTGTCTCAGATCCAAGAAACTGCGTAGTAAATTAATAATTGCGCCTCATTTTAATTCCAAAAACTACGCAGTATTTAATTCTTTTAGGTAAATTCAATTTACTTCCTAAAATACGTGTATTTATGTTTTAAACTATTAATAATGACTAAATAGATCGTAATTTGCCACGAAAGCATGAAATTTATTATTTTACAATCAGATAATCGATCTAACGTGATATTTAATCTAATAACGTGGAAACAAGGCGTGTAGGCCATCAAAACATCCCTTTCAATATCAAAATTAATCAATTATATCGTAATCTTCAAAATACTGCGATAAAACATCATTTTGATATGTCAAAATATTAATAAAATAATATAATTAAATTTTTAATCAAAGATTTATGGGTCAACTTTCAAAAAAATACATGTTCGCACTGCAGTGTCTATAAAATTCGATATCAGAGGTCAATAAAAAATCGTGAGATGCGCACACCGCAGTGTCTATAATATTTGATATCAAAAATCAGGGTATATGAATTCGATTAACGCTACCGCGATATCCCGAATGGTATAAATACACGGGTTGATAGTTCACTTGCGTCTTCCGGAGTTTATAAATATAACACACATTCTCTGCATTCGGTCAGTTCAAACATACAAAAAAAAATCTATTGTTACTAGACTGTGTGTCTAACAATGCACAAAAAATATCGAAGACCCTTTTGTTCATTTAGGTACCTACATATAGAGCGATCGACTGCACTGATGGATATATTATTGCACTGATGTGAAATAATAATAATTAAAATACGACCATCAAAAGGCGTTTTTTACACAGCTGTTTGTTTCAAATTAAGAATTATAACAAGTTTTAATATCAAGACCTACGTTAATTCTTATTTTTCCTGATATTATGGTCCCTCACAATAATTTTCGCCTCCACAAACCAAATTCATAGAATAGCTTTACCCGTCAGTGCTATTATAAGTCTTGGAAACTCTCTCGAAATACAGGACAATACTTGTTTATCAGATGATCGATTGACTGTGTCGTACCACAGGGCATACTCTTGAGTCCATCCATCCCCATTTATGTAGGTTATAAAAGCCACAGTCTTCCTCACATCTTCTTCAGTAAACTCTACACCATATCTTTCTGGGTTGTAAAGAACAAGGCACCTTCTAGGTTTTGCAAGGATATTCAAGGAAAAGTTTAAGTTGAGAACAAGTCAAATATTTGAGATATATAAAGGCTTTGCACGAATTACCCGTTTTTTGGCACTTTTACCATTTGTTTGGTTTAGCAGGGCAGATAGGCAGGATTCTTTATTCTTTATTTTTTCTTTCTTTTTTTCGTCAAGATCCATCTAATCCTTTGTAAGTCCTAATATAATTTACGACTTGGGTGGATTTACACAAAATCGGCGTTGGTTCCTAATTGTAATTTGTTTAATTTATCTAAACATTCTTTCTTTTGAGCATTATAACGAGAAAAGTTCGAACCAGACTTTTTCGTGATAACTCTGCTGATTCCTTAATTAAGATTATGTCCACAGTTTACGTACATTATTAAAATAATCCTTGATAATATGTTTCAAAGCCATATACCTGAATTCAGAGTTGTTTCATTTTATAGTTACCTATATAGTTTAACAATAAAAACAAAATACACTTGTCAGAATTATCTATTAGGTAAATAAAATCCTTTGATTTCACATAGAGTTTTAAACCTTTGAAACACTAGCTCCATCTATGTAAGCGATGTAAAAACAAAATTTAAAATGTTCCTTTTTTTTATTTGTTTCAGGTACTGTAAATGCAAATGGAGAGACCAAACGACAAAGGACGTCCTATACACGTTACCAAACCCTGGAACTGGAGAAAGAATTCCACTTCAACCGCTACCTGACCCGCAGGCGTAGGATAGAGATAGCGCACGCCCTCTGTCTCACGGAGAGGCAAATCAAGATCTGGTTCCAGAACAGGAGGATGAAATGGAAGAAGGAGCATAAGATGGCATCCATGAATATAGTTCCTTACCACATGAATCCCTATGGACACCCATACCAATTCGACTTGCATCCGAGTCAATTCGCCCATCTGTCCGCATAGGATCAGTGGAATTTTTCGAATAGTGGATAACAGATTTATTAAATGGTAGCCAGTGTCGTACTGGATACAGTGGTTTGTCGTCTGTTGGGTAATCGGGGAATGAATTCCAGACAATTGACTACCGGAAACGCGACTTAAATCATCAAACCCAATACATACCGGGATATTTATTTTCAGTCAACCTATCAAGTCACGGCTTATTAAGATTCAAACGTTTTTCGTCTATTTTCTTCTTCAAAAGATTTTTTTTTCGTAATTGTCGGGGTGTTTTTCTAAAATATAATTATTGTAATGTGATAGTTTTCGTCGTAAATATTTCATGAAGTTTTTTAACGAGCATTTTTTAAGGTGCATTTATACCAAACTAACAAAGACCCAGAGCTTGAAATAGAGTAGATATATTTTCCTAATCATTGCTATGGTCACCAAGGAAATAATAACATGAAAGAACTGCCATCGCCTACTAATAAGTTGTTATTTCCATGATGTCCAGTATCAACGATTAGGAAAATAATATACTCTATTTTTAAGCTCTGGGTCTTTTTTCATTTGGTATAAATGCACCTTTATTCTATAATACATATATACATATAGCGAATATGTCATTGTGCTGTTTTGCGCATGATTTTAGTACAACAACTCATTCAACAATTTGAATTCCGACTTTCCAGTGAAGTCTGAAATAATAAAAATTCAGTTAATTTCAAGATTTGTTTGCATATTTCTCACACAGATGGAGTTGATGCACGTTTTAAATTGACATATGAAATATTTTCTTTAATTAAGTCGCGTTTGTCTATGAATTCATTCCTTTGAGCCCGAGTAAAGACGTAAATTTGTTATCCGCTTTTCGAAAAATTTCCACAGTATATAAATAAACTATGTTTATAATGAAATTACGTAGTGCAAAACAAAAAAAAAAGACATTTTTTTATTAATAGACATACAATTTTTATCGATAGTGTATTATATAATTATTCTATATTGTATTAAAAATATGATTCTTATTTATTTATGTGTTCCACAAAATGAGTGTGAGTGTTTTAAGAAGAAAAAAAATGATACAGAAAAGTAAACACGCTGTATGTTGGTTAAAAAACTGTATTTTCTTCTTGGTAAGTGATTTTATCTAACTGTATTATTATTACGTTTGTTAAGTCATTTTGAATGTTAAAAAAACTGCGAAAGATGGCGCTTCATTTTGTAATTTAAATTTTCGTATAATATCTACTACTGACAAAAATACAGAGGCGTGCATAAACTATGATAATCTTTTTTTAACACAAATTCAGATTATATTCAAATAAGAATTCTTTTATAATACCTAGTGTATAGAGGGCATATCAATGTTTTTTTTTTTTTTTTTCATTTTTTTAAATACTTAATTAGTTGTGTTTGTTGATTCTCTATAAATAAATAATAATTTTTTTTCGCCGATTTTTCGCCTCTGAATTGTTGTTTTTTTTTTGTCTATTTTCTTTCTCAGATAAACGAAAGAAGTTTTTAAAATAAATAAATATGTAATGTGTTTGTGTTTGTTACAGATATAGATACGATAAAAGACACGAAATTGTAAATTAAGATGTGGAGTTAAAAAAAAATAATGTGATATACTTTAAATTAAAAAGAAAACTGTGTGAGTTGATTAATTGGAAAAAAAATAAGAAATTTTAAGTGTTTTGTAAATATAGATGTTAAAAAATCGTATGCTCAATAAAATGTTATTTTATTCGCCTAAATTATTAATTGAATTGAATATTTTTATTTATTGAAAAGAAAATTGTAAGTAGAAAATTCTTTTGTTTTATATAATTTCTCTTTATTATTAAAGTTTTTTGTTTCTTTCATCTAGTTATACTACAATGTACACATCGCTATATTTTTTTTTAATCATTGATTGAATTTTTGTTAACGTGTTTGTTAAAATATGTTTTTATGCGTTTGTTTTATGTATTATTATTTATTTTTAATAATTAATTAGAAAATTCACGTTTGTCGCTATAATTCCCTTGTACGTATGATTAATATTGTGACAAATTCGGAATCATACAGGGAAAAAATAATACTGCTTTTTATTTACACAGTTCTTCCAATAATTTGATTTGTACAATTTTTGTTTTATAGTTTAGAAAGTTTTTTATCTTCATCAGTAAACAATGTTTGCAGATTTTGAGGTTATAAATTCATAATTAATTTAATCAATCCATACAGACTGTAATAATTCATCGTTTCTTTTTTTATATTTTGCCTAGTACTTACTTACAAAACTGTACTTAAATAGACTTTTAACTACTTATGTGTAAAAACGGCTAAAATATATAATTATTATGCAGAGATATTTTAAAAACATTATTTTGTTCATTTAATTTATTTTATTTCAAATAAAAAAAAAACACACGATATCAGAATATCGCCACGACCCGGCTATGATAATATAGTTACATATAGTTAATTGTATAAAATTCTTATTTGTCTAAATATACCTACACTTAAATAGTAGATATTATTGTATAAAAATATACATACCTTTATAAACATATTATTATATTGTCACTAGGTATGTTAAAATACAAATAATTTACCAGAATAAAAATATTATAAATAAGGGGCATAGTTTTAAGACCCATATAAATGCCCATATTTTTTCGAAACTATAGTGAATGAGTAGACTTCGAAAAAAAAATATCTTCGAAAGAGAACAAACATCTTACATTCGTTCGTGACGTTTAAATAATATACTTTCATTCCATTAAGCTAAATAAATGTCGAAAAAAAAATGTAAACATACATTTATATATATCATAAAATATATATAAATATAATGAAAAAGTACTACCTAATAATTTATTTAATGATAATATGCAATATATAGTACATATGTACCTACGTAGGTATGTAATAGTAACGCATGTAAATATTAATATAATAATATAATGTAAACCCCAATATTACAAACAATAAAATACAGTTTTAATACATTTTGATCAATCATTGACTGTGTACAATAATGTTTGAATTTATAATAGCACTCTTATATTTATTTAATTGTAAAAATTGAGACATTGTATTTGAAAGCTTGCAAAAATAGATCATAATTGGCGTGTTGGAAAAAATATACCTATACTAATATGTTTTACAAAAATTTTGATATAGGTAATCAAATTAAAACAAAGAGTTTTCATTCTTACTAAATCAATGAAATTATGAAGATATCAAACTAACTGCCGAATAAATAGTTAACAAATTTTCCGTTTAAAGTTTCAAAGTTTGGATTTAAAAATTTATCAAAGTATGTATAAGCTACACGCCACTGCATAATCTGATCTAGGTACCTTACAATATTGTCTGTATAACACCATCTATCAAAAGCCTATCTATCTACGTTTAATTTGAAATTATGTATATTTAAATATTAGTATTTAATTATTACTTTAACTAAATGAATATTAATATTATATTTAGATTAGTCTATTATATATAAATAAAATGATGGATGTAAAATTAATTTAAAAATGATTGATATACATACATACACCTACCTTGAAATAAAACTCAATAAAATTATAATTATGACTGTGTTTTCTATTTTTTTACTTACATATATCCATGTATGAAATCCTAAAAATACTTAATAAGAAGTGGACTAGCGGTTACAACGCCGGCTTTCGTACTGTTTAGTGCGGACGTCGTGGGTTCGATCCCAGGTACCGACCATCTTCCTCTTTAATAATAAAATACCATTGGGTGTATGCTATATGTGAAGTTTTTTAATTCTCAATTGAATCATAATCAAATTAAGCATCATAAACGTTTCTCATAAGAGTTAGCACTTTATTAGGGTTTTTTTTCAGGTTTCTGAAAGCACAGCTATGTCATTATTTTCATATAACTTGGAGTAAGAAACATCTACTGTATTTATGATCATCAAATACTGTATGTACCTAGATTCCTCACAATTTAAAAGTGAATCAACAAAATGAGTGAAAATAGAACGTAACTAAACTTCACGTATTCTTAGGATGTTCTGGCTAAATATGGCTTAACAGAAAGAGAAAATGAGGATCAACCAATGAAGTGACAGCTAGACACAAACTTTGGTTGCATATATTTTTTAAATTTAATTAATAAAAAAAATAATTAAACACTTTTTTTATAAAAATATGTCAGGATATAAACGACGGAACTAGATAGATACATACCTACTACAGTAATTTAAATAAAACTAGTTGCATGTAAACATGAGATCCAACTGTCGATTGACTAAGTCGGTATGTTTATTGTATGAAACGATGTCGTCAATAAATTAAGTTTTTACAAAAATTGTTAAAAAAAGTTTGAGATGTACTGATATAATGTACACATTTTTTATAGAAAAATTAATTATCTAGTTGGGGTGTTTCGGTGTTTTTCGAAATTTTTATAAAATTCTGAAATATAGGCACTGAAACTCGTAAATTTGTCATAAAAAAAATATTTTTCTTTTTTAAAAAAGTTTGAGAAATTCTGGAACTTTTTCATTAAATTTACTTTAAGATATTGTATTTTTCTATATACATACAAAATTTAAGGGTTCTAGCTTTTATAGTTTTCGAGATATATGAAAAAAATTTGTAAAAATTCAAAGGTTGATTACCCCTGACTGAAAGAAAATTTAAAAATTCTGAGTATACAAGTTTTGTAGGCTTAAAGTATTCAATATTTTTTGAAATTTTAGGATCTGTGCATCAAGCGAATCAAAAGTTATAAGGGGGGGGGGGGACACACACACACAGACACACCCTCACACAGACACACACACACACACACACAGACACACTAAATGTTCTCCTCCGAATCCTGAGTAAATCCATATATGGAACATATATGCTGCGAAGCCTCTAAGTTGGTGTTTTTTGTCGTCAAAGTTTGAAAAACCGTTTAAAATCTAGACCTGGCCATACAAATCTCACGTATCTTGGCTTGATACTGCCGATCTGTCTCGAGAAATAATTTCTCTTCAACAAATCGACAGTTGGACAATGTAGGTATTTGTTATTCCACAAATGTAATAACCTGACTATATTTTCGCAGGCAAAGGTCCTGCATGGTCACAGGTGACATAGAAACTGGTGACTTAGATTTTTTTTCTATATAGGTATCCAACCATTCTCGTCCAATCTGAGACAGGTCAATCTTGAGTAAAAATTCTAATAATAAAAAAAAACACAGAGAATTTCTGATCCGACCGGGAATTGAACACGGGACTTTTTAATGCTCTTTACTAGCTCTGGATATTTGTTGAGTGAGTCTTAACCCACCAGGCACCTTAAAAGGCAGACCTACGTGTATGCTTGTAAGATAAGAAAGAATAAATAATAAATGAATAGGTATATTTGATCTGATACATTGATAGATTCTACTATGACATATGGAGAACAAACCTTTGGCCCTAACACAGGAAACTATCCACCAACTAAGAAAAAAGCAATTAAGGCAATGTTGCGACTTGCGATTAACATTGCTCAAATACAAAAGGTATATAAATTGGACAAAAACTCTGGAATTTTGTATGAATGATGTGGAATTGAGATCTTTACGCAGCATATTATGTGGAAAAAACTGATTGATAAGGTGAGGAATGATCATAAATATTATTATTCTAAGAAAGGAAGGAATGTGGAGTGAATATTAGCGTAGTGACTAGAATGAAATTGAATTAATTGAGGTACCGGGCCAAGGGCGTTGCCAGCCTGGGGCCCAGGGGGGGGGGGGGCAATTTGACCTATTCATAGGCTATTCTCTGTATACTTAGGTACCCTAATATTATGGAGGATGACAAAAATATGCATTTTAGTTATAGTCAAGAGTACGTAGGTACCTATGAAGAGTTTTTAGGATTTATCGGCAAAACACGGTCTTAGAACTTTGAAGAAAAAATAACAACTAATGACTCTAACAATTCATTATAATGTTCGATTTTTAAATGGAACAAACCACTACGGGCTTACGACCGTCTTCTGCTGTTATTTCGAAGGCTGGCTTAGTGTGATCACTTTACGTTAACAACGTTCGCCATTAGGTGGTAATGTTTGTCTCCGAAACTTCTAATCATGAGAATTCTCAACATGTTCAACATGTCGAAAAATCCCATGTATGTAACATAAGTAGAAATTTAATAATAAATGAAATATAGAGATAAAAGTTGAAAATTATTGACAACAAGAGAGCAACAAAATTTAAAGACTGCGACTGCTGTCATGTATTTGGCGCCAGGATATGACTATACCTATCCATTTTTGTTACTGTCTCATCTTTATTGCCTATTGGCTTAGAACTTTGGTTGGTTTGCAGTTGGCTACATTTTTATATTCTCTAGAGGCTCATTTTTATATTGCCGACGCCCTTGTGCCGGGCATGCTGAGAGAATGAATGAAGAAAAAATTACACGAAGAATCTATATAAAAGTGAAAGAATGGATGAACGAAGACGTGGCCGACCTAGATCAACGTGGACAACGTGGATCGGTGCCGTCTTTTAAAGCAGGTTTAAGTCGATATTAGAGACAAAAGTAAATATGGATATAGGAAAGAATGGTCCGTAGGTACTCTCTGCCTACTCCCTCCGGGAAATAACATTGTGAAGACGAACAAGAGACTGAAATTCCGTGTGCGTTGGTGCGGTATAAACAATAATGAGAAGAAAAAAAAACATTCCTTATGGAACAAAAACATTACAGTGAGTCTCTACCTACCTACCTAATCTTTTTCTTATTTTTTTTTTAATATGGCAATTCATTACCACATTAAACAAAATTGATCATATTGTTATTATTAAATACTAAACAAAAATGAAGAAAATTAATGCACATTCCACAACGGATGCGATAATTAATAAAAACAATAAATGATAGCTCTGTTGAAATTAATTCGAAACAATGTTAATTTTCCCAAACACACTTCTAATAGAAAACTTATTCCGTGAAGGTTTGCATCTTTGCTAAACGTGTGCCTACAACACTGCATTACGTGACAAACCCCAAGCGCTTACATACAATGTTTGCAATATTATAAAAACTAGTGTGCTAAAGATGGCGTTATGGTGCACAAAATTGAGAAATTTAGCTATTGTTTAAGTTAGTGTATGAGATTTCGTTTTACATCGGCAATACGACTTACCAATTTTTTTTTCTAACTGAACCTCTATGAGCTTACGATTCGTTAAATGTGATCATTTCACGTTAATACTATTGCGATTATGTTGTCAAATGTTCGAATCCCCTAAAAATATCTCGAGGTGGGAAGTTGGGCTTAATTTTTTATAGATGTTTAATCTTAAATTCAGTAATTAATCAGATTAAATTAATCATGGTTAATTTTATTAGACTAGTAATCTTATGATAATAATTATGTATGAATAATGATATGGTTTTAAACTGCCATTTATGTTTTTGTCATCACTGCGTGTCCCGTAAGGGGTATAGGCAGAGAGAACGGACCTCCACTCTCTTCTATTTATTTTTAGATATTTATTTATTCAGGTAAACAAACAGTCATTAACAATAGGTACATAAATAATATTAAAAAGATATAATAACAATAAGTGTACCAATTAAGGATCTATCCAAGCACACCTCGCTTTTTCTATCGACATACCATTTCTCATCCAATCTCTCCAATTTCTCTTACTTCTTACCTGGCTTTCCTTGAGGACGGAATCATATGTGTTCGATCCAAGTCATTCTTGGATATCCACGCTTTTTTACACCTGTATTTCAGCTTTATGCCTAAACTTTCTTTGTCATTCTTTTTGCATCCGTCTTTTCCACATACCCAATCTATCTCAACTTTTTTTAATAAAAATAAATCTCTACTCACTTGATGTGAACACAAAAACAATTCACACTAAGCAAAGGCTTGTGTAGTGATAGCGGAAATGGTCGGCACCGCCGGGATTCGAACCTACGACCTCCAAAACGCTGAACGTATACGAAAGCCGCCGATTAATACCTACCACTGGACTACCATCAAACATCTATTGACTTTTATCTTTATCACAACCGCATTCCTTCCTAATAATCTTCATAAAATGTGTTAGGTATTTGCACGGTTATTTCTGTTTTTGGGAAGATATGTAGGTAGGTATATGTTAAGCAAGTAGGTAGGCTATAAACCTAAAAAAACAGTGATTTTTTTTTAAATACCATAATAACAAGTGTTTTACTACAGCTACACCTAACTCTTTTCTCTGAATAGGTAGGTATATGAAGTCGGCAAAAAATATATTTACCTTTGTACCTACTTAAGTTTTTTTTTTGACAAGATCTTCCAGTGGCCAACCCAACTCAACATGGCCGTCCAGCTGTCATATCCCGAATCGTCCCATCACACGATCCACTCCTATATCCCAGAAGGCGGATCCTAATCCGGGATGATTGACAGGTCACGTGGGATAATACACTATAGTACCTACCTATACTTACCCTATATATTCAAAACTTTATTGTTGTTTTTTTTTACATAGATAATAATTCAGTTATGAAGGGTAAATAATAATGTAGCTGATTTGGTAATGGATCCTATATATTTTCAAAGAATTCAAAAAATGTTTTGCAAGAAGAGATGGAAGGTGTGAAAAGGAGATTGAAAGAAGGAAACTGAAATATTAAGACCTCTGATGAGGAATAAGAACGTATCTCTGAAATACAAACAGCTGATGCACAATGCAATCCTGATTCCATCCATGATGTATGGGAGTGAAACATGGACATGGACGAAAAATCTGGAAGTTGGAATGAATGCTGTGGAAATGAGATCACTCCGTATAGGATATGCGGAAAGAGACTGATTGATAAGGTGAGGAATGAGAATATTAGAAAGGAATGTGGAGTGGATGTTAGCGTAGTGACTAGAATGAAAGTTAATAAATTAAGGTGGTTTGGGCATGCAAGAGAGAATGACAAAAAGGATAGGTATATAAATCTGAATGAATGGTCGCACGCAGACGTGGTCGACCTCGAATGACATGGTCCGATCATATCGGTTCAGTCTTAGAGGAGGGCCAAGTCAGGAGCAAAAGAAATAGGAGAGCATGTATGCGGAATGTTTTGGAAGAAGCGAAAGAGGTTTGTTTGCATATAGGAAAGAATGGAAATCCGTACTCTCTGCCTACCCCCTTCGGGAAACGGCGTGATGGGTAAAAAAAAATGTTTCCGAAAAAGCGTGAATCAGCCAACCATAGAATTAACCAAGTTATTGATAAAATATTAATTCCGCCGCTTCCATAATAACCTCTATTCGACTTCTTTTAAACTTTCTAACCAGGGACTGCCGATTTATTTGGCAACAAATTTTAACCATAAAATTATGGGGCCTTTACACTTACAACAAAATGGATAGTCAACACATTTTATTTTTTAGCTACTTTTGTTAAGTAGTCCACATATTTTTTTTTTTTCACCAGCAAGGCTTTCTTAAGAATTAGGTATCACTTTACCACGTGAGGTCGAAAGGCTAATTCAAGAAAATATATTTATTATTTTTTATAATTTATTTTATTTCAAGTAAAATTCATCACTCACCATAACAGATTTTCTCCCTTGCGATATCTAAAGTTATGCATCTACTTCGCTCTCTTAGAGCTCTTGTTGCCTCCCTATGCCCCTAAGTGTAGCGTAAAGGGAGTTTGGATTTGGATGTATCCACATATTTAATTTCTTAATATGTTACCACATTAAATAGAAGCGGTTGGTGGTCTAGCGGTTACGACGCCGGCTTTCGCACTGTTTCGTGCGGAGGTCGTGGGTTCGATCCCAGGTGCCGACCATCTTCCTCTTTCACGACACAAGCTTTAAGTAGCTCGCTGTGAAAGAGTCAATGAGTGTATTTGTGTTCACTTTGAGTGAACAAAGATTCATTAAAAAAAAATACGATACGGTAGATTTTATTCTGCGTAGAGCCGCGCAAAACATAACCGTTCGTATAATTATACTATATACTTGAGAGCACTTACTCAAACTTTTGAGTAAGTGCCTTCTAAAAAATATTCTAAAAATTTGGGATCCTAAATTTTTAAAGATTTTTTAATAATTAAGAACAAAGTTTCTCAATTTTGGTCATTTTTTTCCTTATGAGTGGCTTACTCTATTAATCTTCCTTCTTTTTTAGAATATTTAGAGTAACATTCTCCTTTTTCTTTTTTCTAAGTGTATAACAATAATACTATATGTAATAGTATAATTACCTACTCATTCCTTTTGATCTTGAACTGTTAAGCAACTGGAAGCTAGACTATAAGAAGCTCAAAAAGCTATTAATCAAGTCAGACGAATCAATAACGTAAAGCAAGACGGGTATAAACTAATCTTCTCTTAGGTACATATTATATAAATATGATTAGCTATGCGTATAATTCGCTCAAACTCGAGAACGGATGAACCGATTTTGCTAATTTTGATCTCGAAATGTTTGTATAATGCTAGGGTAATTTTAAACTGTGAGACAATATTGAAAATTGCTAAGAAAATAGAAATTCAATAATTTTGTTTTCCAATACAAATTGTTGCTACGAGTCAAATAAATAAATTAATTAAGTAATTAACACTTTTCTATACAAAAATGACGTATTGCCGGCGGAACCTTTCGCCTGAGGCAAGTTTTCAAATGCGTTACAACAAGGAATCTTGAGTAAATTTTTGGTAGAGAGTGACTGGAATTGAAGTTGATTATTCTACGAATATAGGTGATATGAAGATTACCCATTTATCTACTACTATGTACGTACATATTAAAGTTCGATTAATTTGCAGGAGTTAACTAAAAGTAACCTACCTTGTAACTAAAAGTTGTGACTTGATTTCATTCTTAGCGTCAAGTAGTGATGCGTCGAGCAGTCAAGTCACAAGTGGTGTAAGCGAACCATAAAGCCAAAATAATGTGGGTAGGAACTCATATGTCGATATATTCCGATGTAGGAGAGTAGGTATAGGTTTCAGGCGTCTTGATAGGGGTAGGCAAACTTTTGACGCTGATCCAAAAAAGTAACAAAATATAATATTGAACTAGCGGCAAAACCTGTCGGATGACAGTTGCTTTGTTAATTTTTTTCGTGCAGGTAAGTATTTATCTTCTTATAATACCTGCCTACTGTATTTTTTTATGTTTTTTTTTTGTATTATTCTTTAAAAGGCGAATTGCCGTCAATGAATTATTTGATGTAGTTCGTACCCTGGCGGTTATGAGCCCAACTTTCGTACTGTTTTGCATCGGAGGTCGTGGTTCGATCCCAGGTACCGACCATCTTCCTCTTTCACGACACATGCTAAGAGTCGAAGAGTGTTTGTGTACACTTTGAGTGAGCACAGATTCATCTATATAGTTTTAACACATTATATTCTAACTATGTTGTAAACTTATTTTGATATTATATTATGTTAAGGTTTTTACTTTGAAAATCAGAAGATACTTATATTTATTTATTTACAATATCTCCCGTAGGTCCTTCACAGGACTCTTGGGTTCATCATTCTAAATAACAATCTTATAAAATTATAGGAGGGAAGTTATGAACATACAGTTTACTATAATAACAAAACAAAAAAATCCATATCAAAAGAATCAAAATTTCTGGATATTATGGTACAGTGGAGAATAAAGTCATATTAATTAATTGCAGTACTAAAAGGATGTAAAGGGTCCCTTTAGTACCATGTCAGAGTGTGAAGAAGTACATACATAATAAATAGTATTGCAATGAGAGCATTAGAACAAGGCCATTTCCCAAGAACAAAGTCAGGGTTAGACTAGTCAAATTTATGTTAGTATTATTACAATATTATAGGGAGTTACTGGGCTGAATCCTCGGTAAACATTTCGTCAATGGAATAGAAGCCATTGCAAACAAGATACTTTTTTACTTCTCTCTTAAAGCATATAAGTTCAAGTGATTTGAGGTAGAGCGGAAGGTTGTTGAATAGTCTCACACTCATGCAGACGAAGCTTTTAGATATTTTTGTCGATCTGTGGCCAGGAGGACGAATCAGTTCTTTTGCTCTCGTATTATAGTTGTGATAATTTGAATTTAGTGGTGTATTTTGAAGATTTTTGTATGCGTACAACAGACACTCAAAAGCAAAAGCACAGGGCACGGTTAGTATTTCCTGCTCCTTGAACACCGTTCTACAAGAGTCTCTAGGACTCATGTCGAAGAGCGCTCTAAGTGCTCGCTTCTGTAGTATAAATACTCTGCTTGATCCAGAGCCCATTCCCCAAAACAATATCCCATAAGACATAATTGAATGAAAGTATGCATAATATACCGTTTTGGCAGTTTCTTTCCCACAGATATCCCTAACTTTTTTGATGGCGTAGATTGCAGAATTAAGTCTTTTACATAAATGCTCAATATGATTGTCCCATTGCAATTTCCTGTCGAGTATCACTCCCAGGAATTTGCTTTCGTTGACTAGCCCCACTCCTTTCTCACAGAGGGCAGCAGCCAGAGGGTCCAAAGTATCAGGTCCACCAAGAGAGAAGCTCATAGCATTTGTTTTTGTCATATTTAAAACTAGGGAATTATCGCTAAACCAATTTTCCAAAAGTGTTAGTGTTTCTATGGCATTATCTACATTATTCATGTCATTTTTCTTACCTTTGAGAATCAGTGAGGTGTCGTCAGCAAACATTATTATTTCAGAGTTATTATTAGTGCAATTAGGAAGGTCATTTATGTAAATAAGGAACAAAAGTGGTCCAAGCACCGATCCTTGAGGAACTCCACAGTTTATTCCAGCTGTGCTTGATTTAGAGCCATTGACTTCAACGTATTGTTGGCGGTCACTTAGATAGGACTTAAAGAACTCATTCTCTGTATTGACGATTCCGTAGCATTCAAGTTTCTTAAGTAGAATAGTGTGATTCACACAGTCAAATGCCTTTGATAGGTCGCAGAAGATTCCACATGTGGACTCTTTCCCATCCAAGGACTCCAGAATTATTTTGAGCAGTGAAGCGATTCCATCAGAGGTACTCTTGCCCTTTTGGAATCCAAATTGACCATAGTGTATTATTTTGTTCAGTTCTAGGAAATGTGTTAGTTGGTTAGTGACTATTTTTTCTATTATTTTACTTATTGCCGGTAAGATTGATATGGGGCGGTAGTTACCAGCATCCAATTTGTCGCCTTTTTTGAAAATAGGGATGACTTTGGCAATTTTCTGACAATTAGGGAAGACACCCTTTTCGAAACAGACATTGATTACATCTGTCAACACAGGAGCTAGGCCGTTTATTATAGACTTGAGTAGTATTATAGACTTGAGTATTATTTATTATATTGCAATCTTTTTTTAGAATGGTTTTTTTTATAAGTAGGTATCTTTCAACATAAACATTTATGTATTTAAGTACCTATATAAAATATTTATTTGTTAAAAAACAAACAATAGGTAGGCATATACCTAGTTCAACAAAGCCAATAGGCAATAAAGATGAGACATTAACAAAAATGGATATATTCATATCCTGGCGCCAAATACATGAAAGCAGTCGCAGTCTTTAAATTTGGTTGCTCACTTGTTCTCAATAATTTCCAACTTTTATCTCTATATTTCATTAATTTTAAAATATCTACTTGTTGTACCTATATATGAGATTTATCGACATGTTGAACATGTCGAGAATTCTCATGATTAAGAGTTTCGGAGACTTAAACATTACCACCTAATGGCGAACGTTGTTAACGTAAAGTGATCACACTAAGCCAGCTTTCGAAATAACAGTAGAAGATGGTCGTAAGCCCGTAGTGGTTTGTTCCATTTAAAAATCGAACATCAGTAATGAATTGTTAGAGGCATTAGTCGTTGTTACGATAAGTATACCTATATATTTTCGATGCATCGATGTCCATCATAAGCTTATTAAATTGCACGCCACTGTCTCTGAGCCGTCAGTGCAATTGAGATGGAAACATTATCAATAATAATAAAAGGCATTTGCCAATTTTATTAACCGAGGAGCATCTCCTTAACGAATCGGGCGCCTGATGAAGTTGATATTTTCAATATCACATAGGGACTTTTCTGCAAGCTAATAGGTAAGTATTTGGTGTCGAAAAATTGATTATTATAATATGATCTTTTGTATTGCTTTAATATTGATTATGGTTGGATGTTAGAGATTGCTTCGGCTATAATCCCGCCATTGCCACTTGTTTATACACTATTTTTAATATGCATAAAGAATAAAATAAATAAATAAATAAAATGAAAATATGTTTTGTTTTACACTGTAAGTTCTTCTTTTTTGTTTGTAACTTTTTTTCCGTTTTGTTGTAAGTGGGAAAGGTTTTTGAAGCTGTTTTAAGTCAGTTTCGTAATATTTAACAAATATAAATCATACCATAATAATTAGGTAAAATGTGGGTGTAATAAAGTCTATTCATCCAACACGGCGTAGAATTACGTAACGCGCTTTATATGTGACTTATTCCCTACTACACCGCCATCTCTTGGATTTTTTTCAAAGCTACGCCACTACATAGAAATCGTTTTTATAATAAACTAATAACCCGTCGAATTTTTCATCCAGCATCCGAATCAACGATAATTATTACAAAATATTATTAGGTAGCTAAATTTAATCAAGTTTTATGTCGTAAACTGTATGTTTTATTCATGTAATAAGTCAAATTATTATTTTATTTTATTCTGGGTTAGGTCGAATGTCGACGGGCGGGTCAGTTAGTCTATAGGTAGGTATAAAAATGGAGAGCTATTTTCCTATGTCATCGCATCACGCCTAAACGGCTAGACCGATTTCGCTGATTCTTTTTTGTCGTGTTGGCTTTTGTCAGGAGAAGGTTCTTATGTAAGAAAAAATTAAGAAAGTTCCGTGTATATTTAGAAAATTAAAGAAAACTCTAAGAAGAGGTAACTTTCTTAGTACTTACTTGTGACAATTTAATTTTTATTCCAAATTTGAAATATTGAAATTAAATTGAAGTTGTTTGATAGTTGGTGCGATGGGTAATATATGGTTTGAAAGCGATGCATCGATTTAAATTACATTTTGTTAAAAGGTTTATTATCATTATTATACAAATTCTAATTCAATATTCATAGTTAGAACACATCAGGACAACGTCTGTCGGGAAAGCTAGTAAATAACTAAATCTCTTTTACACTAATAATTTTATTGATAGTAAGCAAAGGTAAGCAGAATATTAATTAAATAAAATGTGTTTTACATAATGATCCCTGTAATGAAAATAATGAAATCACTGCGTAGGATATGCGGAAAGAGAGTGATTTATAAGGTGAGGAATGATAATATTAGAAAGGAATGTGCAGTGGATGTTGGCATAGAGACTAGAATGAAAGTGAATAAATTAAGGTGGTTTGGAGAGAATGAACGAGAAGAGAAAGATGCATAAATTTGAAAGAATGGGTGCACGCAGACGAGGCCGACCTCGAATGACATGGTCCGATCATATCGGTTCAGTGTTAGAGGAGAGCCAAGTCAGGAGCAAAAGGAATAGAAGAGCATGTATGCGGAATGTTACCTATGCGTTTGGAAGAAGTGAAATAGGTTTGTTTGGATAGGAAAGAATGGAAATCTGTTCTCTCTGCCTACCCCCTTCGGGAAACGGCGTGATGGGTAAAAAATGTTCTACATTAGCTCATATTCTAATGGTTGTCGATGTATGAAAGCTCCCAGCGGGAACCAGCCGGCCTAGATACAAAAAAGGCAATAAATCTTGTTCCCGAATGAGGCTCGCCTCCAAGGACACCGAGCCCTTTGTCTCGGACTGAGATCTGGACCCCGGATTTTAGCAGCCGCCTGAGATCTGGGACCTTCTCACTTTCATCTACCTACATTGTATTATATTTACCTAACAGCTATACCTACTACTAAAGTAAGAAACAGAATTTTAGATAAACCTTCTGATATTTTAGTAATTACTAGCTTATACCCGTCATGCTTTACGTTTTTGATTCCGATTGTCAGGCTTGATCGGTAGGTAATTAAACAGGTTCTAGTCTAGCTTCCCATTGCTTTGTAGACCTCTATAACTGACATAAGCACAGAAAAAGAAGAATGACACTTTTAATGTTTATTAAAATTTTGTATGAAGATCCTAAAAAATAGGGTTTTTTAAATAGCTCTAAATATATTAAAGTTAATGCAACAAATTGTATTAAAGAACCTTCTCCGGCATTTTGCACGGCTCTGTGCAGATTCATATCTGACGTAGCATTTGTATTTTGAGCGTGATGCTATGACATACGGTAAAAAGCAAATAAAAAACATTTCTGAATTATTATGTAGATTTACCACGCAACTTTTTTAATTTTTTCTTTCATAAGAACCTTCTACTGATAAAAGCCAACACGACAAAAAAGAAAATAGTGAAATCGGTTCAGCCGTTTAGGCGTGATGCGATGACATTAGGTAAAAAGCTAATAAAAAACATTTCTGAATTATTATGTAGATTTACCACGCAACTTTCTTAATTTTTTCTTACATAAGAACCTTCTACTGATAAAAGCCAACACGACAAAAAAAGAATTAGTGAAATCGGTTCAGCCGTTTAGGCGTGATGCTCACATATACGGTAAAGCAACGACAAAAGGCAAATAAAAAAACAAACATTTCTAAATTATTATATAGATATATATACCTAATGCATGTGTGAATATCAGCCCCCGTAGACAATTTCGAAATTGGCGTTCGACTACAAACGAAGATTTCGAAAAAATTAACTATCCACTGGAACATCTATCTATATATTAATACGTGAAGGAAAAACTTTGTGACTATTTTTACGAAAATTGAGCGGACGGAGGAGTATGATATTTGGCACACTTATACATAGTTTATATAGACAAGGGTGGCGAATGCTAATGTTTTTTTTTTTTAATATAATAATAATAATATAATATAACACTTTTCTATACAAAGGTGTAAGTATAGCCGGCGGAACTTATTGCCTGAGGCAATTTTTTCCAGTCAACCGGTCCCGTCCAATCTGAGACAGGCCAACCCCGGTTAGAAATTTCTAGTGAAAAAACACAAACTCTGACCCGACCGGGATTAAACCTATAAAAAAACACTGCGCACACTACTACCTACTGTAATGTTATGTATTTGATACTCACACACACTTCGATGTATTTGACATTAGGTAGGTAGGTATTTGACGCAAATCTTTTGTTTATCTGTGGTCAAATTGAGAATAGGTTTATATATTTTTTTATATTTTTTAAATAACTATAGAAAAAACGGAAGTCGGCGCTTCTACTTATATGTACCTACCTACTTCAGTAGGTAGGTACATTATTTTATACCTACTTAGCATCAAAAATCTTACATATACCTACCTATCATTCCTTCCAAGACCAAATTTTACAAATCCACGAAATTAGATTTTTATATATAAGATCTTTTCAAATTCTGATTTTTATTTCCAAATATTAGCGAGTTCAGTGAAATACTATTTCAGGTTTATTATAATACTAGCTGATACACGTCTCACTTCGTTACACCTTCGAAAGATGAGTTTATTAAAAAAAGATGTCTTATTTCATACAGACATTTGACTGAAAAGATCCAACCGTTAAAAAAAACTCAAAAAACTGTATTTAAATAATATGTTTGAAAATGTATCGAACATTTCTACACAGTTAATATTGCAAAGTACAGCGATGGTAAAAAATCGAACATAAAGTTTGCGCGGTTTATACGTGATACCTATGATGCCACAAGAAAATAGGTGGGTACATAACCGAATGTAGATTTTATTTTATTAGTATGTACTGTGTAGGTAAGTACTAGCAGACCTTAGGGACGTTGTTCCGTCACACATTGTTGCAAAGAATTGTACATACCTACATACTTCTCAGTTTTATTCTTTAAAGATTTATTAACTTTATTGCCTTTTTCAATTCAATCGTTGTCATCATTAATATAGCTCATCAATATGTACCTATCAGTTTAATACTAGATATTTATTTCAAACTATACCTACTAAGTTACTTACTTTAGCATGAAACTGATATGATGTCCACATACACTGTTGAATGTTGGTACGGTCGTATGTATATAAGTTTAATCTATGGTGCTATAAATATTAAATTGTTCACCCATCTTGTAAGCGTTGTTGGGAAGATCCTATGGTATAGGTAGAATAAGAAATACGAGGGCACGGGAAATATACAAAGTTGAATACGTAATAAGATGATGGAGGCGAGGAAGAAGATTCTGGTAAGCACGTCATGTGAGTAGGTAAAATGGGCTCAACCAGATTCCTCTACATTGCATTGCACGGCCAACTCCATGCATAAAAGACGACTCCATCAGGAAGACCACTAAATGACAGGCCTCCATGCCCAGAATATAAAGAAAAATACATAGTATTTTTAATTGAATACTTATTAGCAGGTATATTAACAATATTTTTTCACATATTATTGATTTAAATATTAAACAAAAAGTAAAAGAAAGATATTTGTCCTTATCGATTCAAATTTTACTGCATTCTTTATTGCATCTCCTACATTTTAACATATTACAATAATTTATAACATTTATTCATAACAATTACAATAAAATTCTTGTGTGTGCAGTAAGCTAGTAAAAACTGTGTTTTACGGCACACTTAGTTCACAATCGTTATATCACATAGCTTCCATAAAAAAAAATTGAATCTAAACCATCCTCGAATCACCATAATCACACACAAAATGTTCTAGAAGCGGCATCTCGGGTGTGAACTACTCCATACAAAATGTTCTGCCACCATGCAAAGCATCTGAAAAAATCGGACACGACAAGTGAGAAAATGCTGTAATTTAATTGGTATCACGCTTCTAACAGCCATTCAAAACAACAATATAGAAAGAGACGGATAAAAAATTAACAAACCATTCAATTAAATTTAACTCCGCCCCGAATAAATAACATACTCGCATTCGCATCGAAAGGGTGCTTGCCTAGCATAGAAATTATACATACATACATACTTTAAGGCCCCCCGCACAACACAAGCCAGCCCGAAGGAGACCAATCCGCAGCAAACCCGCGATCCACACGAAACCGACCCTCCAGCTCGATCGAAGCAATCAAACTGAAAAGCCGTCCCACACAAACCAAGTCCGCCGCGGATCCCCCCAGACCAAGCCACAATGCGGGAGGCCTAAACTCCACTCAGGAGCATAGGAAGGCACCAAGAGCTCTCCATTGCGCCCGAAGGCGTCCGAGGCTCATTGTGCCTTTTCTGACCAGTTGAGGTTTGTCAATCTCACGGTCCCGATCTGATTTTTCGATTTCCTGCCTCTTATAGGATGCTCGAAAACCAGCAAAAAGAGCAGAGGTGCTGTTCTTAGCCGGCAACCCCACGGCAACTGTGACACGACATTATGAAAATTTTAAATCGTTTGTTAAAATCCGACCAGCCGTTTAGCAGGATTTCGCCGGTCACATACATAGGTACCTACGTACACACGGAGAGAAGAAATTTATATATAAAGATACAAATGTGTATGCAATAGGTAGGCAGGATCTCCAGGCATACTGTGGCTGGTACCGGAAGGTAGGCATGTACCCGATATTCGGGAGAACTCTTCCCGCCCATGCTACAAGGAGATGTTCCTTACATTTTGGATCGATAGAGCCGACTGAGGCCCGCGTATTCATATACAATCATAATAATATGTTGTAATATTTCAAATTCGCAATAAATATTCCATCTAGTGCGCTATTCGCTCGCGAGAGAGCGCAGTCATCGAATGTAATGTTTTCCTATAAGGGTCATCGGAAATAATGTAAAATGTTTTTCTATAGGGGCATTCAAAGTATAGAGAACTGATATTTATTTTTGAAATACATATAAATATTTTTTATTTTTTTTTATTATAAAATGGAGGGCTATTTTCCGATGTCATCACGCCTAAACGGCTGGACGGATTTCGCTAATTCTCTTTTTGTCGCGTCGGCTTTTATCAGGAACGTATATGAAAGAAACAATTAAGAAAGTTGCGTGGATAGTTATAAAATCAAAGAAAACTCTAAGTAGGTAACCTTCTAGTACTTTAAACAATGTAAATATTATTCCAAATTTGAAAAATTGAAATTAAATTTAAAGTTTGACAGGAACTGACAGGTGTTTGATATTTTTGGTGCGATAGACAGAATTTCGATGGAAAAAATATGGGTTGAAACAGATCTAAATTACATTGGTTAAAACGTAATAAGCTTATCATTATACAAATTCAATATTCATAGTTAGGAACACAGGACAACGTCTGTCGGGAAAGCTAGTAGGTATATCTTCTTGTATATAAAAATGGAGAGTTATTTCCCGATGTCATCGCATCACGCCTAAGCGGCTGGACCGATTTCGCTCTTTTTTTTGTCATGTAGGCTTTTATCAGGAGAATGTCCTTTTAGAAGAAAAAAAAATGCATGAAAAATTAGAAAATGTAAGAAAAGTCTACGTAGACAACCTTACTTTTTACCTTACCTATAATTTTTATTCCAATTTTGAAATTTTGACAGAAATTGTCAATTAGTGCAATTGACAGAATGCGGATGGAATATGCATGGTTTAAAACAGACGCATCGTTCGGAATCACATTGGTCAAATGATAATTAATTCATCACCATACAAATTCGAATTCAATATTCATAGTTAGGAACACAGGACAACGTCTGTCGGGAAAGCTAGTAGGTACCTACCTATATAAAAATGGTGCCCTATTACCGGTGGTCGTTCATTCAGCATTACACGTGAACGGCTGCACCAATCTCATTAATCCTTTTTTGATGTGTTTGCTATTGGAGAGCAAGAGGTGCATATGAGATAAAAAATGAAAATTTTGCGTGAATCATTAGAAAACTTGAAGTAGGTAACCTATAATAATTGCACTCTAATGTTGATGTTAAATTAGCGTTTTGTCAGGAAAACTAGTCTTTTTCTTCTTTTCACCCCACTTGTCCCATTATTTGGGGTTGGCTCTCCTCGTCCTATTGCGCCAAGACTGTCTATCGAACGCCAGCTCTGACTCCCTTTCGCATTCCTTGCAGTCCCTATATTGATGCTCGACGACCATGTGGCGGCTAGTCTGCCTGGTTTCTTGGCTGGAGTTTCCATATCCGTAGCTCCTGGATCATGTTGTCCAGTAGATAAACTAATATCTATCTAATGTTAGCTGTGCATGTGTCTCGCTAAACCTCAAGATCCAATTTGGCTCGGAGCTCAGAGTATTATTAAACGTCGAGCTAATGTGGAAAAATTGAAAGGAAGATTGAAAAAAAAGACAATGACTTTTTTTTCATACAAAATGGTCTTTGATACCAGTCACAACAAATGATGGTCATATTTTAATGTTGTTGAGAGTTACGGTAAATGAGTTATGCTAAGCTAAGCTATGCTCGCCAGTCATCTACTTAGTTTGACATAAAATAAACGATAAAATAACATAATAACTCACTAATTTCGATGACCACTTTGTTCATACTCCAGATTGTAGCAGATGGCGCATTGTGACCGATACACTTTTAAAAATATACAACTTCCTTGCACGACACTCTGTACGCATGCTCCATCTCTTTCTAGCTCGGGCAAAACGCGTAAGCCGTCTCCCTCTACACTGCACCCCTTGCTGGATATGCTCTCTGAAACACCCATCAGGGTTGTCTTCGACTCGAGGTGACGTCAAGCAAAAGGTTTTTAAATTTGGAACATGTTTTCAAATTTAAAAAAAAAAAGATCTCTGCCACTATTGAGCATGTGAATGCCGCGAAATTCCTTCGAGCCTTTCTTTATTGCGCCAGTTGCACAGCCTCATCTCAGAAGGGTTATTCACAAAAAGTCGATTTCGTACTTTTCTTGATATTTTTTTAAAGGAGATTACAACGCTCAAATGAAATCATGTTTTGGTTAAAATGACGCAATTACGTAAATCCCTTTTTTGTAAATCAACCAAAGCCACCAATTATTTATTTATTAGTAGGTAAGTAGGTACCGTGCCGTTGCCGTGGGGTTGCCGGCTAAGAATAGCACCTCTGCTCTTTTTGCTGGTTTTTCGAGCATCCTGTAAGAGGCAGGAAATCGTAAAATGAGATCGGGACCGTGAGATTGACCACCTCACGTCCTTAAACTCCAACCGGTCAGAAAAGGCAACATAAGCCTCGGACGCTTTCGAGCGCAATTGAGAGCTCTTGATGCCGCCCTATGCTCTTATGTGGAGTTTAGGCCCCTCGCATTGCGGGTTGGTTTGGGGGGATTCGCGGCGGGTTTGATTTGTGTGGGGCCGGCTTTTTGGTTTGATTGCTTCGATCGAACTAGGGGGCGGTTTCGTGCGGGTCGGAGTTGCTTCGGATTAGTCTCCTCCGGGTTGGCTTGCGGTGTGCGGGGGGCTTTAGAGGGAGAATGAATGAAAGTAGGTACACGTTCGATTCCCGGTCGGGTCAGAAATATTCAATGTGTTTTTTCACTTGAAATGTCTACTCGGGGTTGGAATCCTGTTTCAGATTGTATGGGACCGGTTGACTGGTAGAAAATGCTTCAAGCATTAAGTTCCGCCGGCTATACTGACACCTACGTATATAGAAGAGTGTTATTCATTTATTTATTTACACGGCAACATCATGTCTTTAACAAATTCGCAATACCAAGAAATATTTATGTACAATTTCAATTGAATTGAAAACAACATATTAGTAAGAGAAAGCCGTCAAATCTGAAATCAACAAATCATACAAAAATTTAAGAAATTATAAAAATTATTAAAAGAATAAAAACAATTAAAAAGAAGATAAAATTTAAAAAAAAATTAAAACATATGTGAGTTTTTAAATTACAAAAGTAAAAAATCACAAAACATGAAAACTTATTTAAAAATTTAGGTAATTTTGAATGAAATGACAAATTTACTCATGTTGATGTAGGTACCAATTATATTTGGATCTTAAAGTTAAAATATAATGAACTTTCCTGCATGTCACATAAATAGGTACAAAAAAAGGCAGATTTCAGTTTCGAATGTTAATCGATTTAGTTTTTTTTACCCGTTACGCCATTTCCCGAAGGGGGTAGGCAGAGAGTACAGACTTCCATTCTTTCCTATCCAAACAAACCTCTTTCGTTTGCTCTTCTATTCCTTTTGCTCCTGAACCGCTATTCTCGTTCTTTTTTTCCTTAATTAAGGACAGTGTTGAGGATATTATCCCTACGTAAGGATAATTGCTATTCTCGTTCTAAACCTTTTGACAGATGCCATCCTTCCGCTAGGGATAGTATCCTTTAGAGTGTCCTTTATTAGCGCCGCCATTTTAGCCAGCCTTAACTAGTAAGGATAGCATCTTTCAATATAAAATCGATAAAAATAAGTGTTTTTATAAAATATAGTATGCGATATTTATTTTTATCTATCACTTTTTTTGTTTTTTTTTGTATCGATATCAGCTTTGCGTCGAAAAGCAAGCAAGCGAGCAAGCAAGCAAGCAAGCGAGCGAGCAAGCAAGCGAGCGAGCAAGCAAGCAAGCAAGCGAGCGAGCAAGCAAGCAAGCAAGCGAGCAAGCAAGCAAGCTAGCAAGCAAGCAAGCGAGCGAGCAAGCAAGCGAGCGAGCGAGCAAGCAAGCGAGCGAGCGAGCAAGCAAGCAAGCGAGCGAGCAAGCAAGCAAGCAAGCAAAGCAAGCGAGCGAGCAAGCAAGCGAGCGAGCAAGCAAGCGAGCGAGCAAGCAAGCGAGCGAGCAAGCAAGCGAGCAAGCAAGCGAGCGAGCAAGCAAGCAAGCGAGCGAGCAAGCAAGAAAGCGAGCAAGCGAGCAAGCAAGCAAGCAAGCAAGCGAGCGAGCAAGCAAGCAAGCGAGCGAGCAAGCAAGCAAGCGAGCGAGCAAGCAATCAAGCGAGCAAGCAAGCGAGCAAGCAAGCAAGCAAAATCTGACACACTCCGTTCAGTTGATGTCAATTTTCATGGTTAAATTGCGGCGTTGCCGTTTATTTTTATCCTTGGTAAAGGATATATCCTTGGAGTGAATTGTAAAGACAATCCTTAATAACTAAAGATCGAGAATACTGATTTATTTAGAGATGTCCTTCGCAAGGGATACTATCCTTTCAAAAGGTATCCTTTACTAGAGACGGTAAAAGAACGAGAATAGCGGTTCTGACTTGGCCCTCCTCTAAGACGGCACCGATAGGTTGGACCATGTCATTCGAGGTCGGCCTCGTCTGCGTGCACCCATTCTTTCAGATTTAGTAATTCTCTCCTCGTTCATTCTGTCAACATGCCCAAACCATCTCAACTTATTAACTTTCATCTCCGTCACTACGCTAACATCCACTCCACTTTCATTTCTAATATGGTCATTCCTCGCCTTATCAATCAGTTTCTTTCCGCATAATCCTACGCAGTGATCTTATTTCCACAGCATTTATTCCAACTTCTAAATTTTTCGTCCATGTCCATGTTTCACTTCCATACATCATGGATGGTATCAGGATTGTATTGTGCATCAACAACTATTTAGATTTCAGAAAACATTTGACGGAATGTGGTATGGAAGTTAGTGTTGTGACGGAGATGAAAGTTAATAAGTTGAGATGGTTTGGGCATGTGGAAAAATGAAGCGAATAGGATTAAAAAATATTATAATGCTGAAAGGAAAGGTGTTAGAATGCGTGGTCGACCGAGATTGACGTGGCAGTGTTGCCAACGTGGGCGATTTATCGCCATTTGGGCTACTCGGAACGAGAATTGGCGACGAAAAAATCTAAATCGCGACTGGTCGCCATTTGGGCTACTTCCCTTTTAGCGAATTTTCACCTTTCCGGACACTAAAATGACCTTTTTTTGGTGAACTTTCACCTCTCCGGATACCAAAATTTTCGGAATGACCTTTTTTTTTTAGGTATATTTCATGTTTCCGGATACCAAATTTTCAGTTGGGCGACTTGGGCTAGTTTTTTTTATGAAAATCGGCGACATCGACCAAAATCCGTTGGCAACACTGTGACGTGGATCTAACACAACGACTCCGTTCTCAGGGAAGGCCAGGTCAGAAGCAAAAGAAATAGATGAGGTTGATGAGTCGTTAATGTAAATAAATAACGCGTGTTTGTTTGGTTAGAAAATATTGGAAGTCCGATTTCTCTGTCTAACCAAAAAAAAACTGTTCCCCTTTGACATCACCGCGAGTAACAACTTCCCTGCCGTCAAATTTGGAACATTACACGTCGTCCCTCTTCTCAACATAGCTTTTACTCTTTCACACGTTAACATTTGTCAATTGGCTCGCGTAGCTCTATCTCGCTCGCACGCACAACACCAGATCACCGCCATCTTTGATGCTAGTCATCCAGTCGATTCGAGTGTGCCAAGTTCGCGGTGTTGAATTTTGTACATTTTAAATGACATTTTTTATTATAATTTTATGTCAAAACTATATTAATATTAAATGAAATAAGCTTCAAATATTATATTAAAACATTTGTGACTGCCTGTGAATGGATACTTTAGAGATTTAATTGTTAAATATCATTCTTTTTGGTGTGATCGATAAATTAAAATGTCTGCAAAAATCCAACGGCCCTCCTTGTCAAGGGACAAGGATATAAATTTGGTGAGTGTGTGTGTGATATTTTTTTTGTTGTTTTATGATTTATTTAAATTAAATTTAAACCACTGTTCTTTTTTCAATTATTTAACATTCAAATTTAATTATAAATATATAAGTACATTTAAATTTATTATAATATTATTTGCGCGGATTTCTCAGTGCGAATTTGGACTAACGCCGGCATAACACTTTATCGATTTCCTTTCTCTCATAAATTACATTTCCTCAATATCTCGTTCATGAATTCGCCATTTTTATTTTCATTTTTTGGCAACTGTTTTTATGACCTCAGCTGTTTGTTTTTTTATGTAATTTTCTTTGTCTATTTATAGAATGACCCTATTTTTATAAAAGTATTTTTTTTATTTAATTTAATACCTAGGTACCTACCTCTTATATAAGAATTCCTTGAAATTTTTAAAATAATAAATTCAAGTAAAAAAAATTTTTTTTTTTAAATAAGTTGGTAGATAAGTACCTACATATTTTTAAATGTATGGATGCCTACATTAAGTATAGATAGGTACCTTTTAGGTTTTTTTTATAGTTCATTGTGTTTTTAACATTAGTAAAATGAAAATTCTTGCGTTTTTTTTTATACATAAATCTGGGCTCAATTTAAGTGTACCTACCTACCTACCTACACAAATAAACTTTAGTCATTTTTAATAGAAAATATTTGTTGTTAAAGAGAATATCTAATAGTCGGCACCGGTTATCGAACCTACGATAAAAAAATTGGCCACTGGATCACTTGACTACCAACCACTTCGTTTCTGATGGTTAGGATTGTAGATACTTACCCTCACAACTCTTATTATTCTACTACTCTAAAAGATACATTCAAAATGGATAGTCATCAGTCCCAATCTAAAAAAGAATTTAGTAATATTTCCGATACTGTATTCCTTTCCTTTCAAACAGAGCTATTGAATTTGGATATAATGTTGAGAACTCTTTTTCCTCCCTATGAGCATAACTGAATCAAAGAGGATGAATTGGATTGAGCTTATAGGTACTGAAAAAATTACATTATCCGTGTTTTACATACAAGACACCAATTCTTACAAAGACGAAAGTGTTAATAAGGTGAGATGTTTTGGTCATACTGAAAGAATACAATAATATGTAAAAAGTATAACAAAGAGACTTTATAAGGCTGAAAGAAACTGTGTCTTTTATACGAACTGATGGTAAAGGGGTTATTGACCTCAATTGATTACCTATATGTTTTTATTTTATTTTATTTTATTTTTTGTTCCCACCATAGACCCAATCTGGGGACTTACGGACGTCAGATAAGCTTTAAGCTTAACGTTATATTTTGAACGTATATTATCTAGATTTAACAGATAACATACCCACAGGAATATGATGAAAAAAACACATGCCAATAAAGCCTTGCTTGATGGTAATATTGAGATATTACATTGCACTGCACAGTGCACTGCCCATAAAAATTGTTAAATTTCTGCATTATTAGGTATCAATTATAAGAAAAGTTTTAATGGCTAAAAAATGGTGTAAATACCTAATGGCGTGGTCTAATGAGAATAACGTGGATCAGACACAGATGGATTCCGTCCTCAAGGAAATTCAGGTCAAAAACAACAGAAAAATAGAGGGTGTATTAGAATTCGTATGTCGATGGAAGAAGCTTGGATTAAAACAACAATGTAGGTCTGTTCTCTCTGTCTACCCCCTACGGGAGACGGCGTGATGAATTAAAAATTATTCTACATTCCCTTGATAGAAAAAGCTTTATTGAAACATCCGTATTTCAGAGACCGATTAAAATGTCCGCTATGTGTGTGGACTAGATAGATCTATGACCCAGTGATGTCATAACAGAAGGTGTCTAGCATAGATCCAAAACATCAGCCCACAGATGATCTATAACAGGGATCGACAACCCGTGGTTTCAGTACGAAAAGTAATTAACAAAACTAATTATTAAATCGAATATATTTATTTTATTTTACAAAATTATAATATAACTTTCGCTTTTGCGCTGATGACAAATAATGACTCCATCAATTCATAACTTATGTTCGATTTTTATATGGAACAAACCACTACGAGCTTACGACCATCTTCAACTGTTATTTCGAAGGTTGGTTTAGTTTTATCACTTAACGTTAACAACATTCGTTATTAGGTGGTAATGTTTAAGTCTGTGAAACTCCTAATCATGAGAATTCCGTCAAAATGTCAAAGAATCTCATGTATATAGGTACAACAAGTAGATATTTAATAATAAATGTGATATAGAGATAAAAGTTGGAAATTATTGAGAACAAGAAGAGTAACCGAATTTAAAGACTGCGACTGGTGTCATTTATTTGGCGCCAGAATATGACTATATCCATTTTTGTTATTTGGCTTTTCCTATTGGCTTTGTTGGTGCACAACGTTCTAATTATTATGTCTAGATTCTTTTGACCATTTTCAGGACTAATAATTATGCATAGTTATTCTGCCCCTTTACGGTACAAAAAAGTAATTTTTCAACATACTAAAATTCCCCCAACTTGTTTGTGAAGATGACTGTTGAAATCTTGTGCACTTTTCAGACATACTCGTAATAATACGACATAATAAATTGTCTGAAGTTTTAAAACATAAGTCAGACGGTCGTAAGCCCGTAGTGGTTTGTTCCATTTAAAAATCGAACATTACTCATGAATTATTAGAGTCATTGGTTGTTGTTTTTTCTGTAATTCATATTGTATTGATGCATGAGTTCTAAACTGTTGGTTTGCGAAACGCCTTTTAAATGATATTATTTATTTTAAAATTTAAATATCTATAACATTAATCGTTCATTCATCGGAGCTATAATATAATATTTTTTCAATGAATCTGGGCTCACCCAAAGTGAACAGAAATACAATTTCGGCATCTTTCACAAAAAGCAAAGCTCGTGTTGTGAAAGTGGAAATGGCCGGCACCGGGAGTCGAATCCACGACTTACATTACGTTGTACGTAGGCCGTCAACAATACCACTTATCTAAAAACACATAATTTTAACATGTAAAATAGTGAAGATAATTATTTATTATTTTGAAAAGAATTGACATGATGTGTTTGGTATTATAGTCAAGACAAGTACTTTATACGTCAATATAGGTGTCCTGAGTCAAGAGTTCCGAGGTTCAATTCGTGGTCAGGTTTTTTTTCACTTTATTTCTATCCGGGGCTGGAATCTCATCTTCGATTAGACGAAACTGGTTGACTGGTGAAGAATGTTTCAAACATTATTTTCTGCCGGCTCTACTGACACCTATATATCTATTGAAAATGTTATTTATTTATTATTGTTGAGCTTAAACATTTAACTTTAACTTAAAAAAAATAAAGATATCTTTACAACTCCTTTCTTTTTTCTGAAATTATGTCGCAAATTTATCTTGAAAAAAAAATATAGAATTTACGGCTATGTTTCTTTTCCAAATCCGCTATCTAGATGAGAATAATATAGTCTATACAAGAACTCGCCATTCGGGGCTAAAAATTTGAGCCGGTTGGTAGTCCAGTGGTATCGATGGGCGGCTTTCGTACGTACAGCGTATTGGAGATCGTGGGTTCGAATGCTGGCGGTGCCGACCATTTCCACTTTCACGACACAAGCCGTTGTTTAGTGTGAAAGATGTCGAAAAGTGTATTTGTGTTCACTTCGGGTGAGCACAGATTCATTTTTATAAAATGTACATAAAATGTTGTCGACTTCAGACGATGTGTGACGATGTGACCTTAATCCAGTGTTTGTACGAAATGTTAGGATTGGTCCAGACAGTGTCAACGAACTCCGACAGTCGACGTACGCGCACCAACGGTCACCCACACACGCACTGCAAACAAGTTCTCCATAATATGTATTCAATATTACATATTACTTTATATTGTATAATGATGCTATGTGTTTTATATATATGGATGATATACCAGTCGTCCGTTGTGGCGAAGTTTAATGTGTCCAGCAACACATCAATAATAATTCTTATAATCTTTTTTTTTTTAGCCCTGCACTCGTTTTCGAGTGATTCGGCTTCTTATAATCTTCGACAGATGTCTTATAATTTCATTAAAAAAATTTAACAAAAACATAATTCTAATAGAAAGAATAACAACTAATGACTCTAATAATTCATGACTAATGTTCGATTTTTAAATGGAACAAACCACTACGGGCTTACGACCGTCTTCTACTGATATTTCGAAGGCGGGCTTAGTGTGATCACTTTACGTTAACAACGTTCGCCATTAGGTGGTAATGTTTGTCTCCGAAACTCTTATAATCATGAGAATTCTCAACATGTTCAACATGTCGAAAAATCTCATGTATGTAACAAGTAGAAATTTAATAATTAATGAAACATAGAGAAAAAAGTTGGAAATTATTGAGAACAAGAGAGCAACCAAATTTAAAAACTGCGACTGCTGTCATATATTTGGCGCCACGCCATAATTCTAATATTTTTTTTTAAATGAATCTGTGCTCACTCAAAGTGAACACAAATACACTCCTTGACTCTTTCACAGTAAGCTACTTAAAGCTTGTGTCGTGAAAGAGGAAGATGGTCGGCACCTGGGATCGAACCACGACGTCCGCACCAAACAGTACGAAAGCCGGCGTTGTAACGGCTAGTCTACCAAGCACTTCTTCAATTCATTACTCATGTTCGATTTTTAAATGGAACAAACCACTCTATTCGTCAAATGCATAAATATCAGCAGTCGCAGTCTTTAAATTTGATTGCTCTTCTTGTTCTCAATAAATTCCAACTGTATACACACTAACATAATGCACGCGAAATATAATATTTAACACAAAATGACAAAACAAATCCGAATACGGAAAACATATTTCATAATATTTATCTATAAGTCGCTGGTCTTTATGACGATCAATCAATAGATGTCCACGAAAAATAATGAAAAACAACTGTTGCTACGTCAACTCGTCCGCAATTCTCAATGATGTAAAAAATCCAAACAATCAATGACACTTGTCTATGCATGTAGTCCGACAGGTTTTGCTGCTTGTCTACATAATAATTCAGTTAGGTACGTACTTACTTATTTATAAATAATAATTTATTTTTTATGTACACGACACATATGTGCCTTCAATTAGAATAATAGTAGGTAGGTAGATACATTTATAGCTACACACAAAATAAACATTTAACAAAATAAATAAATGTAGAGAAAGAAAAACTTAAAATTAGATAAAAAAAACTAACATTCTATACCAACATATTGTTACATGCCATCAAATTATACAACATAATTCAAATATGAAATGACTGAACGAATCAACACAGAGTACCTACCTAAAACAATAATCAATATAGAAACATCATATCGAAATAAAAAAAGTAGGTATAATTAAATTATTCTAACTAATGTTGACCTACTGAAGCTTTTAGGATCACCACGGGAGTCAGACAGGGCTGCGTAGGTACTAGCTCCTTTCATATTCATAATAGTCATGGACTTCTTGTTGAGAAAGTCCATGCAAGGAGCAAGAGGTATACCGATAACACAGAGAGATGGTCTAATGGGCGAACTGTGCGATCTGGAGTACGCGCACGACCTAGCGTTGTTCAGTACGACAGTGGAGGAATTACAGCGCAGTGTTTCAAGACTCTGCGACGAAACAGCACGCCTCGGCCTTCGAGTCAATGCCAGTAAAACGGAGCTCATGGCGAATAATGCCTGCCCCGATAAACAGCTACCGATAACCATCGATGGTCACCAGGTCTCCCGGGTGGATAAATTCAAGTAGGTACCTGGGAGCAACCATTACCACCACTGGTGACCTCGGGGCTGAGCTCCCGATACGTATCGGTATGGCAAGTGGCGCCTTCAACAACATCACCAAGATATGGAAGGCGTCGGCGTTTAGTGTCGAGACGAAATGTAAACTGTTTGATGCGTGTATGTTACCCATTCTCCTGTATGGGTGTGAGTCCTGGCACCTGACTTTGGCCCAGGCACAAAAAGTATCTGCATTCGAAACGAAGTGCCTCAGGAGAATTTTGGGTATAAGATGGTACCACCGCATCACGAACGACGCTATACGCCGGCGCAACCAGCGTGAGCCCATCACCTCTACTATTATGTGGAGGAGATGGACTTGGCTGGGACGTGTGTTAAGGATGCCGAATGACAGTTGGCCGAAGAGAGCGCTGTTCTTCCTCCCATCAGGGTCCCGGAGACGAGGAAGACCCTTTCATACTGTGTTCCGCTCCTTCGAAGCAGAGCTGAGGAATCTGGACATGGTGTGGGAGGAGGTCATTATTGTTGCGCAAGATCGAGCGCAATGGAGAGCTCTTGTTGCCTCCCTATGCCCCTAAGTGGGGTCTTAAGGGAGTTTGGATTGGAATGTTGACCAAAGTAGGTGTGTAATAAAAAAGAATCAAATAAGATTGCAGTACCTAACTAGAAACGATACAAAAAGAAACAAATCATACAAATTGAAATCAATTACTTTCGAAATTTAAAAACAAGCAAAATGTTTAAAGAAAAAAAAAACATCATACAAACAAAACAACACACAGACACAAAATATTATCATCAAATCATCACAGTAAAATAGCACTTTTAATAAGTGCTAGATAATCATAATTAACATATTGAAAATTAACCGTTCAAAATCGAACGTAGGTACTTAGTAAGTTAGTGTATGCTGGGATCAATTAGTTTATTATTGTATGTGATGTGTTAATTTAGTCAAGCTGCTCAGTGCTTTATTGTCTATATGTATTCAAACAGTTACTTGTAACAATCACCTGTATTCTAATTAATGTATTCCCTTGTTTTGCTATCGTGCACAACTAATCAGTGATGTTGCCCACAACGACAAAATGTTGACAACAATTAATTATTAGCGATGAGTTCTCAATTCATAGTTCTATCGTAATTAGTGAGTTATTACTGAATCGTTAATTGAAATAATTTCGCTCTAGTTCTAGGAGAACTGATATTTGAATTATATAACTACGCGAAGGCGAAATTGTTTAGTAGAATGTGTTAGTAAGCTACTTCTAAATGAACTAAATTAACTAAAATATATCCTAAATAGTTCATATAGGGGTATAGCTTTAGATTTTTAATCTAACAACGCTCTTTATAATGCCCAGCCCACACTAGATCAGTAGCGAGAAGATAATTAACTAGACAAATTATTGGATTATACCTACTGTAAAAAATTGCACTTAGGTACGTACTTTTTTCCGATTAAAAATTTTGGTTAATTAAACTTGGTAATTTATTATAGTTTTGATTAATCATCAATTTAGTTGAAACTTTTTATTTCTTGACCCCACACCGTGTCCTGTAAGGGGGTAGGCAGAGAGAACAGACATCCACTCCTTTCTATATATCCAAGCACACTACTTCTCTGGCTTCTTCCACCCACATAACATTTCTCATACATATACAATCTCTCCTATTTCTCTTACCTACTTATGTCCTGGCCTTCCGCGAGGACGGAATCGATGTATTCGTTCCGCATAATTCTGGGTCTTACACCTTTCCTTTCAGTTTTTTTTTTTACAAAAATGAATCTTACAGTCTACTGAAGGCTATGGGTTCGAATCCCGGTGAAGACCATCGGTCCTCTTTCTCGACATGCACAACCTTCTTTTCTCGATGTGTTCGCTTTGAGGGAAACCTGATTCGTTTTATTCAAGCAAGATGTATTCGGGTGTAGGAACTTTACATTATTAAAGGCAACCAACGAATACTTAAATAATTTTTTACTCCGTCTTTATGGAGGCGGCTTGTCTTTGGCCAAAAGAGATTGCCCCAGAGATTCGAAGGTACGTACCTTTATAGGTTCGGTAGGCACCTTTATATATAGTACGTATGTCTATTGTCAAAATACCGGTAGCTCCCAATAGACAGCTAATAGGGGTCCAAGGTCCCTTGAGACTTTGAGCATTCGAAAAATACTTTCTACGGTCGGGATTTCGCACGATTCGAAGTACCCAACCAACAAAGAATGTGCTACATTAAAAAAAGACAACATCAATATGCAAATGTTCAAATTGTCACATATCTTTATAATATACCTACCTATCATGTCAAGACACCTAAAATTCCTGATGTTTAAAAAAATATGGTGATATTTTATATTGTAGCTATACGTAATCAATCAAACCTTACTTCTTGTCCGACCCCACTAAGGGGCATATGGAGACAACAAGAGCCCTCCATCACGCTCGATCTTTAATGACCTCCTCCTACGTCCTACACCATGTCCAAATCTATCAGCTCTGTTTCGAAGGAACATAATACGGTGAGTAAGTGTAACTACATAATGAACTCTAAATTCAAATTTCCTGCATTTTTTTCACTTTGGCTACCTTACATATTGCGTACGGTTAAGGTGTTTCATCGAAAATATCGAGCTACGGGCGAACATCACAATTACATATGGGAGATTTTCTGCGAGCACTTTTAAAATCTTCTAAGTTTTGTCTACAATAATGGAATTATTGATTTAGAGTGAATGCCAAATGCGGAATTCGGGAGTTTTTTTTTGTCTGCCTATATTCCCCGCAGGGACTATTGTGTTATACAGACTGCCAATATAGCTACAATGTTACGGTCATAAATTTAAAATAATACAGGGTCTTCGATTGTGAATGACTCGGTAGAATCATTCAGACCACTCTAAGTATTCCGAGCAGTGCATATCAAACTGTGCGGCGTGGTGTCACACAATCACTAAAAAAATATTTTTCTTTCTGGTATTGATGGAATGGAATTGATATCTGCGTCAATCAATACACCAAACTATATACCTATAAGTATAGGGAAAAAAAGCGGCCTTAACACTATTAACATTTTATTTTTCTGTAGTAAAATAATGAAAGCGTGATAAGGACAGTGTAAGCTTGACGTTTAGTGTCATTGAGCGTAGCTTGAATACCATTATAAGCAAGATGCCCACTGAAATTAAATGAATGAACCAATTAAATATTTTTTTTTTATTTTTATTTTATTAAAATATAAATCAAATAAATAATTACAAATAACAAATTGAGTCACGCCAAATCTTACCTATAAGATTTGTAGGCGTGTTCTCTTTCTATGTTCATGTTAAAATATAAACTTAATCATATTATAGGTACTACATTAAAATAACCTAAAATTAAATTCAGTTCTTAGTTTAACAACTAATTATACAAAAACCCACATATAGTAGGTATCTATTGAAAATTAGATTTTTCTTTTATAACGGCTGTTTGATTGGGAGTCAGCTTTTCTATAAAAAAAAAATTACATAATCGACATTTAATCAACCAATGTTATACACTCTACCACCATTACCCGCGTTTCTATAAATAATGATAGCCTCTGTAAAGATAGATAGTATTTCTACCCGATAGTACTCCGAGTTGTCAGATACTTATCTTCTTCTATATAATAATTTAGAAATGTTTTTTTATTTGCCTTTTGTCGTTGCTTGACCGTATATGTGAGCATCACGCCTAAACGGCTGAACCGATTTCACTAATTATTTTTTTGTCGTTTTGGCTTTTATCAGTAGAAGGTTCTTATGAAAGAAAAAATTAAGAAAGTTACGTGGTAAATTGGGAAATTAAATAAAACTCGCATTAGCCGCTCCTTCTCTATCTACATAATAATTCAGAAATGTTTTTGTATTTTGCTTTTTACCGTATGTCATAGCATCACGCTCAAAATACAAATGCTACGTCAGATATGAATCTGCACAGAGCCTTGCAAAATGCCGGAGAAGGTTCTTTAATACAATTTGCTGCATTAACTTTAATATATTTAGAGCTATTTATAAAACCCTATTTTTTAAGATCTTCATACAAAATTTTAATAAACATTTAAAGTGTCATTCTTCTTTTTCTGTGCTTATGTCAGTTATAGAGGTCTGTTAAGCAATGGGAAGCTAGACTAGAACCTGTTTAATTACCTACCGATCAAGCCTGACAATCGGAATCAAAAACGTAAAGCAAGACGGGTATAAGCTAGTACATAATATAGGTATTATGGTCTGTTATAATATTATTGTATTAGTTAGTTTCGTAACTTGAAAAAATTACCTACTTACTCATAAATTTTAGATTATCAAAAATTAATTTACAATTATTTTACAAAAGCGTCAAATCAGAAGATAGCATAACCATTGAAAAAATAGTAATCACAAATATCACAAGCTTTTAGAGATTAGAGATTATTTATTGCTAATTTTTATAGCTCTCGTATAGCCCTTGCAAACCTTGATAAAATATCAGTCGTAGTTTAAAAAAAAGTTATTTCTATAATAATAAGAAAAAGAAACAATCCACGTCTCGTAAAAGTGTTTTTAAATATTATTATATCATCTTGTCTTGCCTTATCTTCTTGTCTTATATATAAAAAGGGAGAGGTATATATCCCGATGTCATGGCATCACGCCTAAACGGCTGGACCGTTTTCGCCAATTCTTTTTTTGTCGTGTAGGTTTTTATCAGGAGAATGTCCTTTTGGAAGAAAAAAATTAAGAAAAATGCATGGAAAATGAGAAAATTAAAGAAAACTTTACGTAGACAACTTTGTTAGTAGGTACTTTTTACCCATTTTTATTCCAATTTTGAAATTTTGACACAAATTGTCAATTGGTGCCATTGTCAGAATGCGGATGGAATATGGTTTAAAACAGACGAATCGGTCGGAATTACATTGGTCAAATGATAATTTATTCATCACCATACAAATTCGAATTCAATATTTATAATTAGGTACACAGGACAACGTCTGTCAGGAAAGCTAGTTATTCATAATTCTCTCGTTGGTTACCTCATAATCCTACAAAAAAATCGATATTTTTGTGTCTATAGGTACTATACCCACAAGGTGAGGATTAGATTACCAGTTTAATCCAATTATTGACGCATGCGCGAATTCACTTATCCTCGCGCTCTCATTGGCTGTCCGCGCAAATAAAAACCCACGTGGAAGTCGTGAGGGACTCATTCGCCAATCAGCGAGCGTCGCGCGCACAACAATGGCATCGGGTACCCGTCAATGTCAGGATTAGTGATACGACAGTTGAGTTTTTTTTTTGTTGTGCTTTGTTCGATTATGTTATTTTTATACTTAACTAGCTTTCCCGACAGACGTTGTCCTGTGGTCCTAACCAGAGGCGGCCTGTTCATATATGCATAACGTAGATAAGTACACTGCGCCCCAGACAAAAATACATTATTAATTTGATTTAGTTAAACTAATAAAATAATAACATTAAAATATTTCTAAAACATCCATGTTTTTCAGTCGTTTTCAAAGCTCAGGCAGGGATAACGCGAGAATATATGCGCGCGCAGACATTCTACTTCGCTTATGAAGTACCGATACTGCGTGTGAACATTTTGAAAGTGACCGATAATTTTGTTGACTTTGTATGAACATTTTCTAGAATGCTCGAAACGGTGGAGTAAGTGGGATAGCCTACTGTAAGTGCGGCAATTGCGTATAAGAGGGACTACTATCAGGTGCAGTAAGAAATAGTTTTGTTTATATAGATTTTTCATAGATGGCGCTCGCATCTTTGGAAATCCGTTCCATACTAACATTAATATTATATTTTATTAGTTATTCTGTTATCCGGAGCGTAGAAGAATTCAATAAATCAAACATCGGAAGAATCTGTTCAGCCGATCTTGAATTATAAGTGTTCGCACTAACCCGACTTTCATTTATATTATAAGATTTTAATTATTTACTAGAAATCCTATATAATTGGTAAATTCTTCCGCAACGCGAAATATTTTTAAAACTTATGACAAAGCCTACCTATGCAACTACGGTAGGTTTAATAAAGACGAAATAATATATTGTGTGATATAATTACCTGCCTACTTGATCAGAGGTTTCTACATACAGCTGTTGCCAGGGGAAGGAATGTCAAATTGTAAACATTTGTATTCTCGTTACCTTTTTTGCCTGCTGACCGACAGGCTTTGCTGCTTGTAGGTATATTAGATAATATTTAGGCATAAGTATATAGTAAGTAAATACCTATAAGGACTATTTTTTTCTTTTTGAAAACTTAAAGAACATTTGAGGTAGCCACTTTAAACAAGAAAAGTTTAACAAGGTACCTACATCCATTTAAAAATATAAACACATTCCTTGAAGTATTCTCTACCAGTCAACCGGACTCGTTCAATCTTAGACACAATTCAAACCCCGAGTAGAAATTTCATGTGAAAAAAATACATAGAGTTTTTTTTTTATTTTATAGACCTCCACTCACATAGAAAATGTCTAACCCAACCGGGAATCGAACCCAGGACCTCTTGTGTGGTAGTCGGCATTGCTTAGTGTGATATAGAATTGATATAGAAAGTTTATTTTGTGTTGACTTAAACATTTAGACGCCCGCCCCACAGTTTGAGCGTATCAAGATCTAATGATTAATGATTTTTAGTCAAACCTATTATACCTGGATCGTTTTTACTTCACTGTTTGTGTAGATATAAATAGTCAACGCTACAAGTTTTACCGTTGACCCTGCTAGAAGACCAGCTCTTTGCAGTCATATGGTCGTGCTGTTTTATTCAATACGTCAGTTTTTGGACCATAGACAATCTTGTAACAATGACACAGTTCCCTATTTTTATTGGAAGGTTGTTGGTATAGTCGCCGGCTTCCGTTTTGAAAGACGTGGGCTCAATCCCAAGTTCCTTTTATACAACACAAGCATTGCTTTCTTTAAAAAAATGTCGCGGGTATTATTTGTGTTCACTTTGAGTGAGCCAAGACTCATTTGAAAAAAGTGGCTGATAGTCTATCTATGTCATCCACAATGCGAGAAATCGAGCGCAATGGAGATCTCTTGCTGCATCCCTATGACCCTAATTGCATGGGGTCTAAAAATGAGAATTGAATTAATAGTTCATATCGGGTCGGTACAGTCCTACTGTTTCTTTTTTTTATTTTATTAAATCAATATAGATCCCGTTTCTAAAGCGCAAAGACACCTGTGTGACTGACTGTGAAAAGACTCTTATTTTCTTTACTTTACTATTTACTTTCTTTTTTTTATTTTATTAAATCAATATAGATCCCGTTTCTAAAGCGCAAAGACGCCTGTGTGACTGACTGTGAAAAGACTCTTATTTTCTTTACTTTACTATTTACTTTTTTTTTCTCGCAAATCTTTGAAATATTTAGCGAAACATATTTTAGAAAGGAAATCTATTGATTTCTGTGGGAACGTCTGGTTAAGCATTTTCGCGCCAGTTTTGAAGACAGATGACGTACTGTTTTGTCTATTAACGCGAGCGCGTATAGATATTTAGGTTAGGTTTTTATATCGTTTTTATCAATAGGAACAGTTTGTATGAGTTAAACTCATAGTTAAACAGTCTCGTGGTAGGTACTTACTTGTTGGGACCATGCGCAGTAGCACAATATTTCTCTAGTATTATTTCTTCTCAAAGGTCAGAATAACTACATTTAAATATGGCGTCGTAAATAATATATCCCAATGAAAAGCGATTTAATATAGTTACATTGATGCTGCAAATACGGAGTCACGCGTAAAATTCGCAGGCATCACGCGATCTTAAAAGATGTGAAAAAACAGATCCCAAATACCTAATCCAAATATAGGACTTTCGTATTAGTTACTTTTCCTTAAGATAATGATTATTTTTCTATCTATTGATGCCTTGGATGTAGGTGTGTTATGTATAGGTAGGGGCAAGTCCAAATGTATTGATCAAACAATCCGTCTGGCTTAGTTTGTAACTAGGTAGTTCCTGGATGGCGTATATTGGTGGCATTACTCGCTACAAAATATTAAATTATCCTATTATAGGTAGAACGAAATTTCATTATTTATATTTATTTATTTATACCCATAATAAAATAGAGTTGTAAAAATTTTATTATTTACGTCGACTACTAACAATATCAATAAATCAGACATTTTTGAAATATGCGTAAATAATTTATCTATCTATCTACTTTCCCTCTAAGACCCCACTTAGAAGCATAAAGAGGCAACAAGAGTTCACCACTGCGCTCGTTCTCGCACAGTTTCGATGACCTCCTCTCACGCTATGTCTAAATCGTTCAACTCTGATGCGTGACATCATTTTAAGCATATTTTATCACGTGTTGTTATTTTTATTTAATTGGCATGTATTTTTTAAGTGAAAATGAACATTGGGTACCTATGTCTAATTTTGAATAACATATTGTGACTAAGAATTTGATCGAGTGAATAGACTTGTATATGCTTTTGTTTTGGATTAGCTCACACAGTGACAGATGGCGGTAATGACACTAAAAAACCGTAGATTAAGCTTTTTATTCTAAAAATATAGATAGCGGGAACGCACCCAAATTTCAAAGTTGCCGAATTTCGGTGTGGAGTGCCGTCGAAAAGTCAATTGATAATTTTCGTGTAGGTACCTACGGCAGTTTTTCATTCGACATTGAATACGTGACGGTAAGACTTGTTACGTTGATTATTTATATTATCTACACATGCAGTAGAGGCAAAAACGATTCAGGTATAACAATAGGTTTCACTAATAATCATTAATCCGGCTCGAAGGACCATGTCAAAAAAAATTACAATGGCGTAGTGTGGTGTTCATGTGTAAAAAACACGACACTTCTGGACTAAATTATATTTGATGCTAAGAACTAAAAGCATTTTTGAACATCGGAACATTGTTTTAAACAAAATAATTATCACATTTATAATTTTAATAGGTATAAATTATTTTCTGTGTCTGACAGTGATGTGACATAATATATTGAAAATTTGTTCCGAATTACGCAACTTGTACATACTTATTTGGTAGGTACCTACATTCAAACTATGATCAAAATATATATTTTTGATATTTGGTCATGGCCAACCGTCAGCCTGGCAGTCATTTTATTACATCTGACTTAGGCCCCTCATGGAGTAGGTCGTAAGGGAAACCAATTAGCGATATTGTCTGTATCGCGTCCTATCATTTTTTTATATAAGTTGGTATATTTAGACAAGCTAAGTTGGATTATGTAATATTTGAAATTTTATTGAACGGGTAGGTAGGCCGTGAATCTCGGAGACATCACCACTGTCGCTATATCCTTTTATTTATTTGTCGCAGTCGTATTTAATTATTATAAGATGGTCGCGCTGTGAGACACGGGCAAAAAATACGGGCTCCACTAGTCTCTATCATCTATATATAATATAAAACTGCATGTTTGTATGAGTTATCTATAAAATAAAATAAAAAAGTTCTATGTTGGGTGTAGACTCGGAAACCATCCAACCGATGTGCTCCAATGCGATTGAAATTGCTGAAAAGTACCTGGGAAATATAAAAACAATTTTGGGTCTATATGATATTTACCATTGTACCTAAAAGTGTTAAACCTCAAAAAGATAGATAGGTACCTATAGCATCAATTTAATTAAAAAAAATAATCGCTTAAATATTTTTTATCTATTTTCAAAAACTTGCCAATTTATCAAACTATATGTACCTACCCTCAACCCTCCTAAAAACTCTTTCAAAGGAAAAAGGGTAGAGGAATTTTTGTAGATTTTGTGAAATTTTCTCCTCATAAATTTTGTATGTACCTACTTAATATAATATTTTTGTTAGATACCTACCGCAATTGACATTATTTGACATGACCGTCAGTTGTTTCACAGGAATGTCTCATTCAAACAATGTTTAAAACAGGTGCGTCGGTCGGAATTATATTGCTTAAATAGGCAAGTTACATTTATTATTATTCAAATTCGAATTCAATATTCATTTTTAAGGCAGGACAACGTCTGTCGGGTCAGCTAGTTCTACGTAGGTATATAATTACAGAGATTCCATTCGAGAATTTGATAGACATAAAAAGAGTTCATGAATGGTATTATCCCGTAACACGAAAATTACCCGCACGCCACTGTAATATACAGACAGGGGGTAGGTAGGTGTCTCCCAAAGGGGTGGAAATGATTCCTTGTCGCCATGACAACGGCGGGCGGCGTCTAGCGAGCGCCAACGAACCCTGATCCGGACGCGAACCCTACAAACGCACACCTGCTCTGTCATTCCTCACTAAACCTACCTAACTATAACTACTTATACTTTTGACAATTTTTGCAAAGGCTTTATATCCTGATAGAACCCACGACCTTCCAGTTTGAAAATTGGCTACCTACTGAATCGCTTGGCTACCAATCACTTCAAAATAGATGAATTTAGAACTTGTATGTATGTCGCAGCTGGTCTAGAACGGCTCGCGATAATAATAAAATATGATATGTCTAAATTTTGTGTGATTCTATATCAAATTGATAAAAATGAATTATGTGCCTATCTGAAAAAATAGTGTTAAGTTTGCCTAGTTCACATTAGATCGAGAAACGGGTAATTTAGTGGCTAATAGCCGGTTTCATAAAGGAGACTTTAAGGTTCCTTTAAAAAATAACGCGTTTCATAACAACACTTTATATTAAATGTACCGTTATTGGGACTTAAACATTTTCGTTTGACTTCGACGTTCAATCTTTTACCACCGGAGTTCATAGAAAATTCGTGGCGCTTTCTCTGTCACAAATGATGAAAATTTGTATACGGTGACACTGTGGACAAAAATGACTAAAATAGGGTGGAAAACATGGCAAAACGGGAAGGATACCTACTATTGTTTACAGATTTCGTTTACTCATTCATAAACCATAATAAATTAATACAAATAACGGCACTTTGATGCTCTATTGAGAAATGAAATTTACAGATTCCGCGAAAATATTAGTAAACAACCCATGTTTTCCATAGATTCCATGGTAACACGACCAACTGCTACCAACTTTCAAATAATTTTTGACACTTCAAACTCTAGCTAAAGTACCTAAGCGGGAATATTTTTTTATGAAACGCGTCAGCTAAAAGGAGACTTTAAATTTTAAATGTACCTTTAGCTAAAGAGTTCTTTAGACGCTTTTCTTGAAATCTGCTGTAAATGACTTTAACTTTAGTTCGTCAATGAACCTTCCTCTCAGTAACCAAGCATTTTCCAAACGAATGGATCCGCCGATCACAATAATCATTATTATTTACAATTCAATGCGTAGTAATGAGATTCGTCGTTTCGACATGAGGTTATTTCAGTTATTTGTATTTACCCTTTGGTCATTTCTGATCTCAAAACAATTAAATTATTATTTATGAGACATTTTCGTTTAATCTATATACCTACACAAGTACACAAGTTAAGATATGATGATTCTGAACGCCTCCAATTTTGCAATTTGCAAGTCATTGACCGTCATTCTTTCTTGTTCGTCATACGTTTTCTATGATATCGCGCCTCATCCATCCATCGCAGTCAGAAACAGCAAATATATCGAATCGATTTGATGCCCAAATTATTGTCTCACTATATAAATCTTTTATTCTTTCAACGAAATCATACCCATTCAATGTTTATTTAAAAGATTATAATCGTTTTCAACTCTTTTGTTGAACATGTTTTCCAAAATTTGACATTTCTCAATGAACGTATCTTAAAACGTTCCTAACGATTTAACCGATGTTAAAACGGCCTCTTGCTTACTTTTAATATACCTTCTGCCCTAATTAAGAGTTCGTAACACTGCTATCTAGAACTTCTTATACACACATTTATTCTGTATTGTCTTTCTTCTAGAACTTAGTGTTTGTTTTCAGTATAATAAGTTCTTTCTTATCATAGACATTGAAAATGGTTTCATTTTTGTTTCAGATCGTTTGAAATCTGCTAGCAAAAACACGTCATCAACTCACCAAAGAATGCTTAAATCAATGGTCCCGCAAAACATATTTCTCTAGGTAAGCCAAAAACCTTATTGATACGAAATCTTAAAGTAACTCATCAAAACTTTTTTGAAAGGATCAAATGTGATAGGATGTTGATACATATTATTGTTGACATTATGAACTGAAGAAGACAATTTGGGGTTATTATAAGTGATTAATTTTGAAGATAGCCAAAATTAGAAGTCAATAAATCAGAGAAAGAGGCTGATGACGATGTTCTCATCAGTCGGAGCGATTTTGATATCATTGGATGCGCCTAAAGTCCAACCACCCAATTTTAAAAGTTATTTAATGAAACTTCTCTAAATTTAATAAGAAAGGTAGCAAAAAAATCAACACCATGGCATCTATCGCAATAGCAGAAAAGTCAAAAACTCCCATAAGTAGCTGTAGGTATACCTACAATACCATGGTGTACCTGTACAGTGTACCTACACCTATTCAATTATCTCATAGATTTGAATAATGGGTGATAAGCTTAATTATTATAGAGGCTTATAAGATTCTCTTAAAACACTTGTTTAATTTTTGAAAGTATCAGACGTCCTTACAGCGAACCCACAGAATTTTACGAATCAATTGTTTCAAATAGCAATAGGTAATATGATTCAACAGATGAAATTAATATCAACGTTTCTTTCATTGTTTCAGATACTTGACATATGGGATACCACAAGGGTCACTTCCAAGACCTCTTTTATCATTATTTTTAATTATAGGTTTGTGATGTGTAAACTTTTTTGCTCTGATTTCAGATTGTCAAGCCAAGGATGGAGTCCGGCTCCTAGACCATTCCATGGTTGTTAATGCTCTACATCTACCCTGTAGATCCGAATTTGTTTGAAAGCAGGCGACAAATTCGGTTCTAGAGAGGTTTGTGTGGTGCATACAATGCTTCGTTATGACTTCATCATCTCAAGATTTATTCAATTTTTATTTTCATTAAATTTTTATTGGATTTCAATTAATAAAATTTTGTATTTAGTATTTCATTAGCCATATTAGAGTTGTATACCTACCTACTCGACTACCGACCTCGGTATAGTGGCTAGGGCGCCGACTTCAGATCAAGAGCTCCTGGGTTCAATTCCCGGTGGCGCAGAAATTTTCAATGTGTTGTAAATATGAGGGTATAGGTAGGTACCTACACGAGTACCTATCGCCCAGCTCTGATTGAGAGGCATGCTTTTACTAAATAGGCAGGTACCTAAAGGAGACAAATTTCTAAAACCTTATGTAAGTAGGTACCTACTTACCAATTGTTTTTAAGGAACATTAGCATACATGTTTTACTATGCATTTATATGAGTTTAATTATAGGTAGGTACCTGCCTTTCTATAAAAAATTTAAATTAAATAAAAATAATTCTATGAATTCTAACTGTGTTTTTATTTTTTTTTTTCCAATTCTTAAACACCTTCTAAATTTGAATGCAATGAAAGGAACCTATAGAGAAGATCAATTTTAGTCTTTGATAGTTTCTATATAAGTAGGGATAATAGAAGTAACAAATTTTATGATGTGCTGCGTCTCTTTCTTATCTATGAAAAAAAAGAAACAGAGCATATCTCAGCTTATTATTTTTTTAGTAATAAGAAGTTAAGAGTTGGGTTTATCAAATTGGACGGGACCGACTGTTTAGAAAAATTGCAACAGACGATAAAAAATTAAACCCAGTACCTACCTAAGCATTTAACCACGTAATCATAGAATTTGAAAAAGGATTATTGATAGGTAAGTAAAAATCAATCCACAAAAAATGAGGTTTTTGATTGGACTGTATTTCTCTAACTGAGAATAAAAAGAAAGAACAAGTTGTTGTGAAAATAACGTTTCCAAAAATTCTCCAAGCTTTAGAAAGGTGTGAATAATACTGAATAATATAAATTAAAAGTCGACTGATGTCTAAATATTCAGTTAGTTTTCGAAATGAGGCGTAATATTATTATGTCGTTTAAATTTTCAGGCTTTTAAAGATGATCTAAAGGAGTATTTTAGTTCGAAATGAATGAATATTTTGGCTACGCCTCTCTTCCTCTCTACGTCCGATCGGAGAAGTCAACTAATGAAAAGAGCCATCTTCAGTTTACTAGCGTAAGCTAGTTTTATACCTTTTCCTATAGATGGCGCAACTTCGTAGATAATATGTAGTAACGATTACCTATATGTAAAGTAAAAATGAGATTAAAATAACTATCGTTTTAAATATTATTATATAGGTGTAGTAATAAAACTAAATAATAATTTAAAATACTTTTATGCACACAGTAACTGAATGTATTCTTAATAAGATGGTCACGAAATTACTTACTTAATGCTATTTATTTTTATGACTATATCTCTTAAAAATCTATTTTGAATACGATAATTATTCGTGTTTTTATATTGGATAATTTTTATAATTTTATTGGTGTTTTATAATAGGAAGTGCCTCTAGAGCCGTAGACGGAAACATCAAAAATTTGGTACGGCGTCCGTAGATCTCCATAGACAATATTTTATCATAGACAACTAAAAATTGACACTTGTTTAGCCGACGATTGACATTGACAGATGATATTAAATTGTCGCTGAGCACGGATTTGATTATTAATATTGTTGAACAATAATGTAATTGTATAAGAAAATTACAACTATCAGCAATAGTAACAATAGAATACTTATTAATGTAGATGTTTTTATTTTTTAGAAGTATGGTTGCCACAATATAACATTTTAGAAGTTAAAACGTAAAAAAATATTTGGTAATTATTGAGTTCACGGGCTGATACGATGATGATGGTCATGATCCTCAGAATTGAGGGACCGATGAAGATAAGGATGAATCTCAATTGCTCTTGAGCTTCTTATTCAATACGGTAGCTGCTGCCACAATGCATTACAATAAGCTTGCAAGGATGCATGGTTATTACAGTTGTCACAGTAAAGAATTGTCCACATTTTTACCATGAAGGTGGATGGAAGCGGGACAATCTGTGACAGAATATTTCTTGTGGAGTTTTCACTTTTTGAGTGGTATTTCTTGCCACCTCTTGTACAACTTAATGTTGGATAATAGTAATTTAAAGACTCCTTAGCATCTTTTTCTGTATGATGCCACTTTATTTGATTTTCAATACTCCTTGCGTCTATTATATTTATCAGCCAAAACATTTGGGAAATCTTTGTATCACCAACTTTCATTTTTGAATAATTGATTATTATTAACACTTCACTATCAACCATGCAAAATTGCCAAGAATTGAGACATAAAATTGGGATTCCTAGAATTAGGTAATCAGCCATATTTTTGATATTTTTTTTATTTTACATAATATAAACGGCTTTCGGCTTTAAACACAAATTCATTTCACGCATTCAAAAAAATTTCACTAAAAAAATTATTAAAAAAAGTCACAAAGAAATAAAATTAAAAATTAATAAAAAAGACTAAGCTTTATGTAAAGACATGCAAATGAAAATTCAAATTTTGAATAATATAGATGTTTAATTATTATTTCCGGATACTAATAGTATCCCATGTATCCCCAATGAGATTTGCACGAAAATTCAAACTGTCCTTTGGTACTAATACGAAATTCGCGCCAATTCACGCTTTGACATTAACTGTCATTTGAGTGTTACCATAGTATGAACTGTAATAATATGGCAACACACAAATCTACGGACGCGGGTACGGGATCCGGCTACGGCTCTAGAGGCACTTCCTTTATAATAAGACAGTGTTTTATTTATTTTCTATCTGTGAGCATGTAACAGAGCATAGACTAAAGAAACCATAAACAATACGTTAAAATGAAATGTCATTTGTATGACAAAAGGCGGGCGATTTGTTCGTAACGTCGAGGTCATCCGTGTTTTGTTTTTCAAATTTATACGTTACCTGTTTTGTATTATGTGACTGTTAATTAAAGAGTTTTCATTCAACTTGTGCTCATGTTGCCTAAATATTAAAAATAAGTGTAACTCTGAAATTGCGGACATTTTAAAAGATAGTTTGTTCGGATTGTATTTCTAACCTTAAAAATGGCCGGTGGTGAAATCCATTTTACCTCTACGAAAGAAATATTTTTATGGAGACTGTCCTATGCTGTGTTTTGGAGTATACTAATGCAAATAATCTTCTTGTGGTTCTACTTGTGTTTTATTTATATAGATATATTCCATCCTCTGGCATGGATACAAAGTACATTGGTGTTATTAAGTTTGGGAACTTGGTTAAGATTGATTCCTTGTGGTTGCATCTTGTTTTTACAAGGAGTGTATTACGGTAAAGACTATCTTCATCCTCAGCCAACTTATTCGACGAGATTTTCGTTTTTATGTCACCTGATTTCTATCCGCAACATCTTACTGTGCAGTCTACACACTATATCCGGTGGTTTGACAGTTTGGTTGTATCTCTCGTTGCTTGGAGGCCATAACGCTGGTCTGTTTAAATCGTGTCACGATGAAGGAGACTCTTGGTGCCTTGTGGAAGGAAATTTGTTCCTAATTTTAACTGGATTTTGTAATGGTTTTGTGTATTTTTCTTGGAATCACGCTTGGGCCCCCGCCATCGTTCATTTTCCACCAATTCAGCAGGCCAAATTCATACAAGTGAAATCGTCTCTGACAACTATGTTTAAAAAGGCCATGAAAGACTCCCTGGTACCTCTTACGATATCGGTCCTGGCTTACTACCTCTTCAGATCCTTTATCCGGAATACATTTATTCCCTTTTTCGGTATACAAGTTGTGGATGAGGTGTCGTCATACTTTTACATAACAAATCCGTCCATATTATTCTACAGCTGGTTGTTTTCATCCTTGTTTTTGACCACCATGTACAGTATGGAGATGCTGTTCAACGTTTATCTTACGGAAAACCATTATTTTCCGATTGAAGCGAGGGAAGGTGTGGTCACACTGAGTGCCGCCCTTGCGGAAGGACCTGAACTTCTCAATAAACTGGCCGCTCAAGATCTCATGGTTATGGCCTACAAAGACAGGATGAGACGCAACATTCTCTTTAGTTTGTCACAACCAGGAGGTCACCCGACCAATTGGAGAAACGTCTCCAAACAGTGTTTACAAATCATAGATAGCTACTGCAAAGACTTGAATGGTGTATTCGGAGAGAAAAGTGTTGAAACATCACCAAAAAATGTATTTAAACCGAATCCCATCACCTCCCCCGATCCCATTAAAAGTCCCAGATTGAGAAATATGGCCGAGCCTTACACGTTTAATCCAAACGAAGACGGAAGCGTTGAAAAGCCGGAACCATTTATATTAGTTCTTAAGAATGAAGTCAAGATATTCCTTAATGTTTTGTCTAAAAAACCAGGAATCAGTTACTTTTTTGGTGAGCTGACTGAAATCAAATTGAAATGGATTGTGCTTCGGGGACAGACGGTATCTCGTATCGCCCAAGGATTGGCGCAGTTGGTTGCAACATCAATAAATGAAGATGTATACGGAGTAGTCCAGGATGATTTGGCAGCAATCATAACTTCCCTACTGCTTTTAAAACAAGCTCTGGATAAACTCTCCAAGTCGGGATTAGCAAACAAAAAGAGTTTAAGACAAGACATCCTAGTTATGCAGATGTTGGCCGAATTGAAGTCGGCTGTGAAGAGGAGTATTTATAAAATTACAATCACCTTTGGGAAGTATTTGAAAGATGTTCCGTTAGATGGAGACATAGTGCAAGGGCTGCAATCCTTTATCGCGATGAAGGAAGGGTAAAAACATTCTCTATTTTTGGGGATCTCAACTGTTTTGGATGGACTTTACCAAACAGCTCACAATGCAACTTTAATGTTAAAAGCGTTGCAACAAAGATTGTCTCGGTATTATGAATTATTTTGACACTATGTTACATCAAACTCGATTCCTTTTTCAGACAATTTATTATATATTTTTTTAAATAGTAACTATGCTTAGTACATTACCCCCTATTCTAGAGGTTTTGGTTCGAACTAAAATAAGAACATTCCAAAATTTAAGAATTAAGTTCACATGTATTAAAATAAACTAACTTGAATATAAGTCTAATTAGGAACGTTCTTAATTTTTATAGAATACCAAATTGGAACGTTCTTATTTTAGTTAGTGCACACTAAAATTTAAATAGAATCAGGCGTATTATTTACAAGAGTAACACGGAATCGACAGTGTGGTTTGAATTATTATTTAAATATTTTATTCAGGTATATTTATTGAGAACAATATAGATCCCATTTCTAAAGTACCAAGCCTCTTGTATGAAATGGGGATTAACGTGACATTCTCTCTTTAAACTTGACATAGGGGCATAGGAAGGCAATAAGAGCTCTCGATATTGCAATAATTTTATGACCTCCGCCAACACCATGTTTGGTTCCCTTCAGTTCTGCTTCAAAGAAGGGGAGCCCAGTATGAAAGAGTCCCTTCCTCGTTTTTATTTAGGCACAACTTTTTTTTTTAAATACAGTATGTTAAGGGGAAATATTTTTAGGTTATTTATAATGAACGATTCCGCTTCAAATATCAAAAAAAAAATTATAATCTTTCGCAAAAATTTCCCGTATTATGCTGGCAATTTTACCGAGAATATTGTTATTTAATTGCAGGATGGTTTTGGGCTTAAATATCTCAAAAGGCCAAAAGCTGTTTAATCTAATGTTTAATTTTCATTAATTTAATAAAATTTGGACTCATTAGAGGATTGAATATGGATCCATTATTAATTCCCGAAATCTACTTTTCAAAATCAAACCACAACTTCTATTCTGCAACACCAAAAACTTACACATTGTAGAAATTTTTTTTTGAAAATCAATCAATCTTCTTTTCATGCTGTCACTTTATAATACAAGTGTGTACTCATTACGTAATTGATTGTCGGGTTAAGTTAAATTATATTATAAGCTTTATATTATTATTTTTTTACATTGTAAATACTTTTAGTCAAAATTTTGTAAATAAAACTATTTGTTTGATAATTTTGTTAAAACCTTTTTTTTATTTTTCATACCTTCTAATAATCTTGCAGTTTTTTTTTTAATTTTCTTCAATTCCACTCACAATTGAGTGATTTATGCAGGAGTTTAGGTACCTACTTTACCATAAAAGTAAATTAAAGCTTTTATTATTACGTTGGAATACTTTCGCAATAAATGAGTTGATTTCAATAGAATTTTGGGAGATGAGAAACAAAGTATTTATTGGGAAAGTAATTTTGAATTTTTTTTAAGACTATCAATAAGGTAGGTATTATCAAAACATGGTCGACTGTTTCGTCGTCTAACCCGCAAGCCCACGAATCAAAAACACCTGTTCTGTAAATCTTACAGTTATTGAGGACAAAGTTGTTTGCAACAAACTATTGACTGTGATTGTTTGATCTAAGAATTTGGACAATAAACAGAATAAAAATTGTACTTACGTATCGATGCTTCTGCTGACAAAGTCAAGTGATATAATATTGGGCAACAGGCTTAAGCCTGCTTTTTTATGACTTAAGTTAAACAATCCTTTAACGATCATAGTTAGGGGTATGTAATTTTCGTATTTACGAAATAGATGCGAAATTCGTCAATATATTCCGTAAATTCGATGTTAAATTTTTAGTAAATTTCAGTGAAATGTCGATAATAATTATTTTTTAAAGGTAAATGATCAAGTAACTCTTCAAAACGAACGCTTTATCCTTGTGAAAATAATTGAAACTGAAAAATCAGTTAGTAGAAGTCGCCGATGAAACTTAATTATATTAATTGAAAGCGTATATTTTAATACATGTTGATATTTTATAAATGTTTTCTACAATTGTTAACTTTTTATTAAATATTTACAATACTCAAAGGTGGTTTATTATTGACATTTTATGTTTTATGCGAATAAATGCGAAATTTCGCTTTTATATATTTTTTAAATGCGAAAATTACGTACCTCTAATCATAGTCATTAAACTTTAACCAAAGAAACCGACATGAAAACAAAAAAGATATGCTCTCCAAAAAGAGCTCTGCTTCTCATCTCTCAAACCTGACAACACTCTCTTTCGTTGAAAAAGTTATTTATGTGGAGCTACAAACTGTTGTGTAGAACACAAATATTCCATAAGACCACCAATAAAAACTAAACAAGTACGGTACAAGGAATTAGATTCGTTATACCTACTCGTAATTTCGTTACTTCGGTATTCACTATAAAGAGATTTGACTTGAAATATAAAAATCTCTAGGTTAGGGAGCATTTTTTTATAAAAAGATAGATCAATACAGAAAACAGATATCCGGTACTCACTCGGTATTTTACCAATTATTGCAAGTTTTGTTTAATATTAACTGTGCTTCAATAAACTCAGTAATCATGGCTACCTGCTTGGTAAGCCTTCTTTTCCTTAAAAAACAACCCTCAGATAAGTTGTCGTCTAGATATTTTACTCAACTATTATTGGAGGTCATAGGTATGGAATGCAGTAGAAATGAGAGCTCTACGGAGAATATGTGGAAAGACTGTGGGACATGGAAAGAAATGAGAATGGGTACGGAAATAAGAGTTGTAACAGAATACCTGAAAAAGTTGGTGTCGTTTGGAAAGATGGGTGCTAAAAGGGTAAGAAAATAGAATATGAGTAACATTGACCTAAACACCATTAGGTAACTTAATTTACAGAATTCAGGCAAAATATAAAGACACACCTGACGCCCAAGCAACAACTTCCTCATACTTCAATGACCCTTATATGCCTGTCCCTCACCCTTGGCCTGCATCCCTTTACCTCAGCGAGCATACGTTTTATTATTTTTGTTTACTTCATTTTTGCATATATACTTTACTAGTGTTTGTCTTGCCTATACTTTTTATGTAGTAGTTTTTATATCATCACCATTTTAATATCTGCCCTGTGTCTGTATAGAAAAGAATAGAGGTCTGCATGGAGGGTAAAGAAAAAAAAAAGCAAGTATTAAAAAATATTCCAATATAATTTCTCATCTTTACATGTTTTTATAAGATTTCACTAGACATAAATTATACATTAACAAATGTTGTAACCTCTTCCAGCTGTTCTCTTGCGTAATTTGAATATCGTCTAAAATACTCTTAAGATCCTTCGATTTTGCTATGGCGGTTCCGTGAGTCTTTAAATAGAGGGACAGGTACGACTGGGCTAATTCGAAATCCCGATTCGACTTCAACATCCAATGGATCATTTTCAAAAATTGCCCCATGATGACCGTAGCGCCACCATTGTCCGGCGCGAGGCTGTTAATTTCAAAATCTATCATAGACGGACCCAAATTTTTAATATGCTCGGTACATTTTTGATAATCTTCATGGTCCTTACTGTCTTCTAACAATTTTCCGAAAGCCGTAAAACTTTCAAAAGTTTGAGGTATCAACATTTTACTATTTTCGTCTTTTTGAACATCCGAAAAATCAAACTGGACTTGTAAACTAGAAATAGTCGGGAGGAAGAACGGGGCAGCTTTAGGAACTTTAGGGGGTGCTTTTGGTTTATTCCTTTGTTTGACAACGTCAAGATTAAGAAGGTTCTGCCACCTGGAAGTGGGAAGGTTGGATAAGGTTATGAGTTCATCGCTGATCTGCTCCGGGGATTTATATTCTGCTTCGTCATTCAAATTGAGAGCCTCAAACTCTTCGAGTGTTTCCCTCGGTCCGTCGTCCGCAGAAGTTGGTAATTCTGCAAAATAATAAAATAAATGTAAAAACATTATCCTTTATGTAGAACTGCCGTTCGAACTTCAAACCACCCCAGAATTATTGTATTGACTTAGGGGACGTGAATTAAATTCCAATTTCGATGAATTTTTGTTTTGTTGTCATAAGCTTATCTCTGACAAAAAACCATGAATATGGCGTTATATACTGGTTCCGATTATCCAAGTAGATGATACTTTGTGTCAACTCAATAAAACACGGAATTTGCTTCAATTAAAAGGTTAACACAACAATTTTGATTCTGAGGCAGAACGAAGTTCGACAGGTTAACTGGTTTAAAACTAAAAATATTGCCTTTACAATTTGTAACTTTAAACATTTTTTTAAAGATAACGGTACGGTAGAACACAAGTCACTTACTACAAAGTAGGAATGTTAAGTTATTTTATGTAGTATTTTAAAATACAGTAGGCGCCGGTTATTGTGATCACTGGTTAATAGAATCAGCCGCTTTATACAATCAAAAGTCCAAGTCCCCATTCAAAATGAAGAATTTCATACAATTTTTATCCGAAAATAGAATAACATTTTCGGTTAATAGAATCGATTGGTCCAAAAATTAAGAACACTTTCTTATATTTTAGCCACTGACGTGCATGTGTTTTTGTATTTTTTTTTTTTCAATTTCTACTCAATAGACAAATTGCGCATTAGAAAAGATTTATAGCTCAGTCGAGGTCAGTTTTGAACTTTTTACAGATGTGCGTGTGTTTGTTTATTGTATGGTGATAAAAAATTCGAACCCTGGAACAGGCAAAAAGACCAAATAACGGTGAGCACTTATAACTTGCGCTATGACTAACTGATGACATTTTAGTTTTTGGAAAGAGCAAATCTCCCAGATGTTTTAAAGACATGAAACACTTGCTAGTGATGTACGTAGGTATATTTTTTACAAAAATGCTTGAATGAAGTCACAGATTTCCAAAAACTATCCGAAACATAGGGTCAGACTCTCTTGTCTCGATTTCTTTACGATTTTTTTACAAAAAAACCTTAGGGATATAATGCGTAGATACCTATGTTTGTGTGAAATTTATGTAGGTATGTACTAAGTACGTGTAATCTATATGGCCGCCGCTTATTAGAATCGCTGTTTAATAGAATGAAAACACACTGGGACAAACATGATCACAATATCCGGCGCCTACTGTACATTCGATCATATAACGAAGAAGGAAAACAAAGATTATTTCTTTAATTGGGCATCCCACCCATAGAGGGTGATTTGTGCCACTATAATTCTTTTTTTTTTTACATTTACTTAAAGTATTAATATACAGTGGAATCTCTTATAATGAGCATATTTGTTTCTTTCTTCGAGTCTTACTTGTTAAGTGAAGCAATTTTTCCCATACATTGGTTCATAGCACAAACTTTGCTTTCTTTAAAGGACGATCAGTCCACATTCTTAAAAATTTGGCACAAATGTGGCAAAGTGTCTCATTTAATAAATTTGTCACTTTCTTGCTATTCAATGATTTTATATTAATTATGACTATCTTTTTGTGGATCTTTGGACATAAATTTATTCGAGTAGGTACCTAATGTCTAAGTACAAATTCGGATAAAAACACAATCTGAAACACTGGCATGGAATTTCGTTTCCTAAAAGTAAATTTGAAAAAATCGGGATTTTCCTTTATGTGAAACTTAAATTACGCTTGTTATGGGAGCAACATTTTATTTTGCTTGCTGTGTGAACTGCTTGTTATTAGACATTCCACTGTATATCTAAAAGGTGTTCAAAATTGGGTTTTAAATTTACTAGAATAAAAAACCAAGATGCTTACCTAAAGTGGGAACATTTACGTTTGCGAGATCAACAGGTTTCAGATTGACATGAGCGTACAGAGTTCTGTTTGCCCACAAATACACACCCAGCTGTCCAGAGTGACAGGTAGCCAAGAAGTCTCCCGTGGGCGACATGCTGAGCGAGACACACGGTGAGTCAACCTTTAAAACGAACAACAATTCAATTACTTACATACTATTCATTGAATAATAGAATTAACAAAGTTTTTAACACTACAATAATTATTATACATGTTTTTTACTCCAAAACAAAACTCCCTTTACACCCTACTTAGGGACATAGGGAGGAGATCATAAACATTGCGCTTGATCTTGAGCAATTTTTATGACCTCCTCCCGCACCATGTCCGAATTCATGGTATGAGAGGGTACAGGAGAATAGGCAACATGTACACACATCAAACAGTTTACATTTCGTCTCAACACAAAACATTGACGCTTTCCATATTTTGGTCATGTTGTTAAAGGCGACACTTTCCATACCGATACGTATCGAGAGCTCAACCCCGAGGTCACCAGTTGTGGTAATGGTTGTTCCCAGGTACTTAAATTTATAAACTCCAAAACAAATTAAAATTAGACGCAGTATAGAGAGGAGTTGCGATAAAGATTAGTTATTCAATTCTGCAAGAAGGTAATCAAATCTGAAAAATGTCTGATGTATTAAGGGAGCCACTAAAAATTCAATTCTGATACTTTAAGTTAACCGCAAAATGAAAAAGATCAGGTTAAACTGAGAACTTTTTAAATCAAAGTTAAGAGATGGGATAGACAGTTGGGAATTGGCCTTGCAAGAGGAAAACAATAACATATTTTCAGGCCTAGGAGACGAGGAATGTCCGGGAGAAAGAAGAAGGGTTCGTTACTTACTTTGAAGACATCCACCAGCTGTCCAGAGGGAATATCCCATGTCCTTATGGTCCTGTCCATACCACAAGTAATTAGCCATCTGTAAAGAACATGCAACCATAATTATTCATTTATTATATTTGCTTCTTGTCACTGTCTACGACTGGTTATTGTATTTGTGTGTTTCAAGTTTCGGTTTATTCTGCGTAAATTCACCAAATATTTGGTCCAACGGATAAATTCTGTTAACAAATATTTATTCAATTGCATGTAAAGAATTGTATCCATTATATTATTTACTTAAGTAATATTGTGCCTCTATTTATGAAAACTTAACATGCATACTTGACTGTATTTTTATATTGTATTTTTCAAATTTAAGTAATTGTATATGTGTGAATTTCATTTATTTGACCAATTTTTAAAATGATGTTGATTTTTATTGCAATGCTTCTTAACTGTTAAGTTAATTTTTTTCTTTTGTGTTCATCACATCACTGTTTTTTATTTTCATATTTATTTTTCTCGTGATTATTGCCAACCTTGTTACAGACCTAAGGTCTAGTGAGGTTACAAAATTTCCTTTGTTTAAGTATTGTGTCAATTATATTTTTATATTATTCTCTTGTTGTTATAAACACTAACCTAGAACATCATATTTGGTACAGTAGGCGCCGGATATTGTGATCACGTTTGTCCCAGTGTATTTTGATTCTATTAACCAGCGATTCTGATAAGCGGCAGCCATATAGAATACACATACTTAGTACATACCCACATAAATTTCACACAAACATAGGTACCTACTCATTATATACCTAAGAAAGGTTTTTATGTAAAAAAAATTGAGACAAAAGAGAGTCTGTCCCTATGTTTCGGATAGTTTACGAAAATCTAGCATTTGTGTAAAAAATATACCTATCTACATCATTAGCAAGTGTTTCACGCCTTTAAAACATCTGGGAGATTTGCTCTTTTCAAAGACTAACATGTCATCAGCCAGTCATAGCGCACGTTAAAAGTGCTCACCGTTATTCGATCTTTTATCTTTTTGCCTGTTTAAGGTTCAAATTTATTATCACCATACAATAGACAAACACACGCACAGCTGGAAACAGTAAGCTATAGATAAATCTTTTCTAATGTGCAATTTGTCCATTGAGTCGAAATTGAAATAAAATAATACAAAAAATGTGGACATCAGTGGTTAAAATATAAGAAAGTGTTCTAAATTTCTGAACAGTTGATTCTATTAACCGAAAATGTAATTCTATTATCAGATAGAAATTGTATGAAATTCTTCATTTTGAAACGGTACTAGGACTTTTGATTCTATAAAGCGGCTGATTCTATTAACCAGTGATCACAATAACCGGCGCCTACTGTACTTCCAAATTCTAATCCATTCTTAGTGTGCATTTGCATCAAATGAACGCAGAGCCAAATCTAGAAACAATAACAAATAAGTAGTAATTAGCGGGCGATGACAGATTAGTGTCCATATCAACGATCAAGAAAATACACTCTATTTTCCAGCTCTGACTCTGTTCGTTTGATTTTAATGCAACCTTATAGAAACAACAATTTGATGCTCTCAATTTGAATTACAACTACATGCTGTCTGCTGATTATAATAATGTTGTCAAGCAAAAACTGCAAAATGTATAGATACAACTGACTTCAGAGCAATAATTCCTTAATCCTGTCCCTCACCCTTAGTCTACATCTCTTTATGTAATGAGTGTTTCTGAACAATATCCAGGCTATCCTACAGTGAACAACGTTTGTCCTTGTCCCGATAGTTTTTACTTAAAGAATCTCGCTGCCATATCAATTGGATTACTGGGGGTCCACTGTACTGAGAATTCTATTCATAGATTTTTTTTTTAATTATCTTGTGTAGGGGTTATAGCTATGCTATAATATGCTATTATGGTATCTCGACCCTTGGGATCTTTTATACCTTCCCCCTCCTTAATCCATGATGGACTTCAGGTAGCTTATTGTGCTTCCCCTTGGGATTGAGCTGCCCAGCATCCTGTGTCTCTTATTAGCGAGAGCGTCGCAGTTACATAGTAGATGTTCCATAGACTCTTCACACTCGCTACAAAATCTGCACTTGGGATCCTCCACAAGGATCCCATTTTAAATAGCACCCTTTTGACACCATAGTGTCCGGTGAGTATTCCGATTGTTGATCTGATATACCCCGTGCCATAGTTCCAGATTTTGTGGATTTGGTCTTCATTTTCATTCGTTATGAATTTTGTCGAGTGTCTCAGTCCTGGTGAGGACCTCCACTCCTCTGAGAATTTATCATTCGCATAACTTTTAATCGCATTTATGATCGACACATACGGTAATCTCAGAACAGGTTCCGGTCCCGTATATGGTGTTTCTGATCCTTTCCTTATCAGCCTTCTCGTTGCCCTCAACCCCCACGTGCCCAGGGACCCACACCAACCTGACCTTGTTCCAGCGACCCAACTTGTTGAGTGCATGTGTACAATCCAGTATAAGTGCGGTGTAAAAAACGCCTTTTGATGTTCGTATATTAATTATTATTATCTCACACCAGTGCAGCGGTTCGCTCTATATGTAGGTACCTAATAATAATAAAAGGGTCTTTGATTTTTTTTGTCCATTGTTAGACACACAGTCTGCAGGTAACACTATAGATTTTTTTTTGTTAATGTGAACGAAGATGATTGACCGAACGCAATGACATGTGCCTTATATTTATAAAATTAGAATTACGCTAATGAATCAGAACTGGTATTTATACTATTAGCGATGTTTCGCGGTAGCGTTAATCGAATTCATATACCCTGATTTTTGATATCAAATATTATAGACACTGCGGTGTGCGCATCTCACGATTTTTTATTGACCTCTGATATCGAATTTTATAGACACTGCAGTGCGAACATGTATTTTTTTGAAAGTTGACCCATAAATCTTTGATTAAAAATTTTATTATATTGTTTTATTAATATTTTGACACATCAAAATGATGTTTTATCGCAGTATTTTGAAGATCACTATATAGCTGATCAATTTAGATATAAAAAGGGATGTTTTTGATAGCTTAAACACCTTGTATCCACGTTACTAGTTTAAATATCATGTTACACCGATTATCTAATTGTAAAATAATAAATTTCATGCTTTCGTGGCAAATTACGATCTATTTAGTCATTATTAATAGTTTAAAACATAAATACACGTATTTTAGGAAGTAAATTGAATTTACCTAAAAGAATTAAATACTGCGTAGTTTTTGGAATTAAAATGAGGCGCATTTATTAATTTACTACGTAGTTTCTTGGATCTGAGACAGTGATTGCCAACTAGTGAAATATGTTCAAAATATTGTATTATTATTTTTATTGTAATTTGTAAATAATGTACTTTAATAGTTATAAACTAGGTTAAACTATCACTGAAACTCTGTTTTTCCTAAATAAATAATAAAATGTATTAAATAATCCAAAATGACCAGAATAGAGAAACTATTGTAAGATCATGTATGTAAAACTTGATTTAATTGATAAACAAATTGTATAGCTTTGTTTGATTGTTCAGTAAGAACATATTATATGCAAATTTACATCGAAATAATCAATTTCGAGATGCCACTTTTTTAGTAAAAATTTTGTGTTGGCACTCAAGGTTATTGAGTGGTCGATTCCTGGACGGAATCAATAAAATTGTGTTGCAGACGTCCGATCCGTTTCCTATTGTGGTCGATTTTTGTACCTATTATATAAATATTGCACGTTAAACTTTTGGTGTTCTTAATCAATTATCACGAATACCTGCAACATCTCATCGATAAATGCTTAATGTTCATATGCCCTAGTTATAGATACTTGATTGTTATATACTAATGACATCGTATCTTGTATAGTTTGTAAGATATTTAACTAAATGTCCAAATTTCATAGTGAAAATTTTTGGTGAATTTTTAGAAAATGGAGGCCTGTGATTGGTCAAAATAAACAATGATTTTGATTGGTTTTCTGTTTTTGAGATTTAGTATAAATAAAGGCGCAGTTGTAAGGCAGATGATCAGTTCGAATTGTGAATTACTCGTCGGAACACTTTGGAACTCGTGATCTCGCCGGACATCTGCCTTCAGGAATACACCGCTAGTTTCATTTCTACCCTCTCATTTCCCTGGTGATCTGGAGCCTCTCTATTGGACCAGCTGCTGCCCTGAGTCAATCATCCATATTGGTCGTAGCCTTGTCGGTTACATTGTTGGTCCTTCGTCGTCGGATTGATCAGTGGAAGACTGGATGCCAGGACCTCTGCGATCGGGAAAAATGAGAGGAACGGAACTAGCTGGTGTAGGCGATTGCCAACCTGAAGCCGCAGATAGCCCTATTGAGGGTTCTGAGGTCCAAGAGTTAAATCGTAGTGAAAGTGAAAATCCGCGAGTCGTACAGTCTACCCCAGTGGGGGGCGCGAGTGAAGTTGTGTCACGTCGTGAACTAAACGATATCAGACGAGCTGATATGGACACTATGTTGTCTTACATTAATGACGCTTTTGAACGTTTGATGGAAAGCCAAAATCAATTAAGCCAGATGTTCCTCGAGAACAGGCAAGGAGCTATTAAAAACAATTCGAAGTGCGAAAATGTCAGGGCAAGTGTTAATAGACAGCCTGAAGTTTCATTTAATTTGGCTGATCGGGTGTCGTCCGGTGTGACAGTTCCGAATATGTTACACCTCTTTTCACCTGGTGGGAGTTCCAGCACAGAGTATAATGATACGTGTATTGGTGAGCCCAGGAATAACACACTTCCTGAGCCCCGCGAAGAAAAAGTTCCGAAAACGGGTATTCAATTAAGTGCCCTAATGGCTAGGCAGACTGCAGCTCGAGATTTACCATACTTTGATGGAAATCCGCTAGAGTGGCCTGCGTTCAAGGCACAGTACGAAATCTCAACAAAGACCTGCGAATTATCCAACGCAGAAAACTTGATGAGGTTGCAAAGATCCCTGAAAGGGAAAGCTAAAGAATCTGTTAGCGGCCTATTGCTTTACCCCAGTGGCGTACGTGAGGCCATGGAAACGCTTGAAGAGCAGTATGGGCGCCCAGAAATAATAATTATGGGTATGCTTGAAAAAGTGAAGCGCCTTCCACGTTTGTCAGAATCTCCGGCAAGTGATGAGTTGAACAAGTTTTACGTCACAATTAAAAACTTTGTTTCTGTTGCCGGACGTATGAAGGCTGAATACCTAAATATCCCCGGCCTTCTTGGAGAACTGGTGAATAAGCTGCCATCGCATATGAAGACATGGTGGATGTCATCACAACATGGAGCAGACGACAGGAGGAGCAGATCCATTGCAGATTTTTCCAGGTTCTTGAAGTCAGCGTGTGACTTACATCTATCGTGTGCGGCCGAAAAGTTTGTGAATTCGAAAAATATGCATAATAAGCATGTGGTTTATAATGTGCAAAGTGATGTGAAAACAAATAAATGTGTGATTTGTGATCAACCACATAAGTTATTTAAGTGTAAGGATTTCCTTAAATTACCCATCAATGAACGATGGGCTGCAGTAAGAAAATTTAAATTATGTTTTAAATGTCTTGATTCTAAATATTCGATCAAACATAAATGTAAAATCACTTGTAATGTTTCAAATTGTTCGGGAGGGCATAATAGCTGTTTGCATAGAGACCTTTCGAAAAATAATTCGAATGATAATTTGAGTCAAAATTCATATGTTGCCAATACATACGCCAGTAGTTCAGTGGCTTTAAAAATTGTTCCGGTTCAAATCCGAGGGTCAAAAAGCACAGCATCTATTTTTGCTCTTTTGGATGAAGGATCAAATATTAGCTTGGTATGTAACTCGTTGGCAAGCATTGTGGGACTTAACGGGGAATTACATCCATTAAAAATACACGGGGCTCGGGGTATGTGCGCGAGTGAAAATAAATCTAGGAAAGTTAATTTAACAATTAACAACAAATTTAATATAAGCGCGCATACAGTGAGCAAGCTTCAGTTGCCCGCTCAACAATATTACGACAAGGAGTGTATCAAAATGGTTACACCTCAACTATTACTTGGTCAGGATAACGCATCCTTGATTGTAACCAGGGAAGTTAGAGGGGGTGGTGATTTGATTAATTCTAGAACATTACTAGGTTGGACATTGCATGGCCGGATTAATAGTAATTATGAAAATAATCACTGTACCGTTGGTCTAGTGACACACATTCAAAGAACAACTGATGACAATAATATGTTGTGCGAATTGTTAAAGGCGCATTACGCAATCGATAGTTTAGGTATTTCTGGGCCTGCCAGAATTAGTAAAATAGATGTGCGCGCCGAAGAAATTCTCTCAAACACAACAAAACAGTTAAAGAATGGGCATTTTGAGACCGGTTTAATTTGGAAAAATGACTCTGTGGGTCTGCCGGACAATAGAAAATGTGCCTTAAACCGATTGTGGGGCTTAGAACGTAAGCTCGAGAAGGATCCTCAGCTAGCAACGGCATATAGCGATAAAATTAATGAATATATTACGAAAGGCTACGCTAGGGAAATTTTAAATCACGAACTTAAAATACCTAATCCTAGAAGGTGGTACTTACCACATTTTCCTGTTTTTAATGTTAACAAACCGGGTAAATTGCGTATTGTTTTCGATGCAGCTAGCAAATGTCAAGGAATATCTCTGAATGAAACCTTGTTGTCAGGCCCTGACCTCTTAGCATCACTCGTTGGTTGCTTGATGCGTTTTAGAGAAGGCCCAATTGCGGTGTCTGCTGATATTAAAGAAATGTTTCTGAGGGTAAAAATAATACCACAGGATCAACAGTCGCAATTATTCCTTTGGCGAAACAGCAAAGAGCTAGATGTTAAAACGTTTGTTATGACGTCAATGATTTTTGGGTCAACCTGTTCCCCAAGCAGTGCACAGTACGTTCGCAATAAAATAGCGGAAAATGCACAACACACACAACCGAAAATAGCGTGTAGTATTCGTGAAAACTTTTACATGGACGATTACTTAGAATCATTTAGTTGTGTGTCCAGTGCGCGAAACACAGTCAAAGGGGTTTTCGATTTATTACAGAAAGGACAATTTGAATTAACTAACTGGGCCTCCAATGAGCCCACTGTACTTGATCAATTTCCCGAAACCTTAAAGGCGTCCGCCACAGTTGATATTATACGTGCACAAAATAGCGAAAAGGTATTAGGAGTAACTTGGGATCCTAAATCAGACAACTTCATTTTAAAATTTGATAACAGATTGAAGTACATTCACGTTATACCTACGAAAAGACAGCTACTTAGCTCGGTAATGGAACTATTCGATCCGATCGGTTTTCTGACATGCGTAACTGTACGGGCTAAAATATTGTTACAAGAAGTTTTCCGCTCGAGCATTAATTGGGATGAAAAAATTAGCGACACCCAACACATAAAGTGGCAAAATTATTTACAGCTCATTAGAGATTCATCTTGTTCTATTCCTAGATGTGTTGTGTCGGACAAACAAAAACCAGTCGTTTTACACTTGTTTTGCGATGCATCTGAGACAGCGTGTTGTACCATAGCGTATATGGCTCAAAAAACTGACAATCAAACGCGAGTCAGTTTTATAGCGAGCAAAGGCAAGGTAGCGCCCTTGAAACCGCTATCAATACCGCGATTAGAATTGCAATCAGCCCTGATGGGAGCTAGATTAGCTAATACTATCAAGAAAGAAACAACTTGCATCATAGAACGAACTGTGTTTTGGACCGATTCAACAACTGTGCTACAATGGATCCGATCAGATCCAAGAAACCATACAAGTTTCGTAGCCAATCGTCTTGGGGAGATAGATGAACTATCTGAGACTTCACAATGGAGATGGGTGCCATCAAAATGGAACCCTGCTGATCTGGGTACTAGAGATTTATCTCCCCCAGATGTAAGCCGCGAGGGGCTATGGTTCCGAGGACCATCGTTTATATCGCTTGAGGAATCTGATTGGCCATCGCAAGCGGATAAGTTAAATAATAATAGTACTGTCGAGTTGAAAAACAATTGCGTAAACGTTAATGTTTACACCGATTCATCGAGAAGTTTACCTGATATAAACCGATTTTCCAAACTTTTGAGATTAGTTAGGGCCACAGCTTGGATGAGAAGATTCGCCAATAGATGTTTAAAAATAGGGCCGAATAGCCCTACACTGACTGCTGAAGAAATCAGGGAAGCTGAAAAGCTTTGGATACAGCAGTGTCAATTAGATTCGTTTTACGAAGACATTGAGAAGCTTAAAAATAACGTGTCGATATCGAAAAATAGTAAATTATTTAAACTTAATCCTATCTTAGAAAATAATTTGCTAGTTATGATGTCGAGACTTTATTCTTCTTCCTTTATACCTTCAAGTTCGCGAGCGCCCATAATTCTAGACGGGACGCATCCGTTTACGAAACTAGTTATCGAAAGAGCACACGAACAATGCCTTCATGGTGGCACTGAAAGGACTCTGTTTGAAGTGAGGAAGAGATTTTGGGTCACGCACCTGAGAACAAGCGTGCGAAGTATTGTTCATAAGTGTGTTCAATGTCGTTTAGCCAGGAAAACAGCCATCCCTCCTCAGATGGGAGAAATGCCTGAAGCGCGATTAGCTTGTTTCAAAAGACCATTTAGTCAATGTGGTATCGATATGTTCGGTCCATTATTCGTGTCTATTGGCCGTCGAAGGGAAAAAAGATATGGGGTGTTAATGACATGCATGACCACTCGTGCTGTTCACTTGGAGTTGGCTGCTAATATAAATGCAGATAGTACCATTCTTGCAATTAGACGAATGAGCGCAAGAAGAGGGTGGCCTGATACTATTCATAGTGACCACGGGACCAATTTTCACGGCGCCGAAAAGGAAATACGCCAGGCAATACAAAAATTGCATTCTGATGAAGAATTTCAGAATGAACTGGCTAATAGAAACGTTAAATGGCACTACATAAGTGCTGCCAGTCCCCATAAAGGAGGTGCTTGGGAAAGGCTTATTAGAAGCGTAAAAAATGCACTACGAGTCATACTTAAAGATAGAGCTCCTCGCGAAGAAACGTTACAAACAGTTTTTACGGAAGTGGAATATATTATAAATAGTCGACCGCTTACATATGTTACTTTGGACGGAAACAACGAGGACGCACTTACTCCTAATCATATTTTAATGGGGTCCAATTTTAATTTACCAGTGCATATCACTAGTTCAGAGGAACCGCTTTGTTTACGTTCCCAATGGAGGTTTGCGCAAACATTAGCAGATCAATTCTGGCGTAGATGGATTAACGAATATCTACCAACATTAGCACAGAGACAAAAGTGGTATGAAAAGATTGATCCCTTACAAGTAGGTGACTTTGTCGCAATCGCGGATCCCAAACAGCAACGTAATTATTGGCCAAAGGGAATAATTACGGAGGCGATCTCGTCAAATGATGGCCAGGTTCGGACTGTTAGGGTAAAAACAGGGTCAGGAGAAATAACAAGGCCGTCTGTAAAAATTATTTTACTAAAAAGGCGTTAATAAATAGTAAAACTTTGTTTTACGGCGGGAGTGTAAAAAACGCCTTTTGATGTTCGTATATTAATTATTATTATCTCACACCAGTGCAGCGGTTCGCTCTATATGTAGGTACCTAATAATAATAAAAGGGTCTTTGATTTTTTTTGTCCATTGTTAGACACACAGTCTGCAGGTAACACTATAGATTTTTTTTTGTTAATGTGAACGAAGATGATTGACCGAACGCAATGACATGTGCCTTATATTTATAAAATTAGAATTACGCTAATGAATCAGAACTGGTATTTATACTATTAGCGATGTTTCGCGGTAGCGTTAATCGAATTCATATACCCTGATTTTTGATATCAAATATTATAGACACTGCGGTGTGCGCATCTCACGATTTTTTATTGACCTCTGATATCGAATTTTATAGACACTGCAGTGCGAACATGTATTTTTTTGAAAGTTGACCCATAAATCTTTGATTAAAAATTTTATTATATTGTTTTATTAATATTTTGACACATCAAAATGATGTTTTATCGCAGTATTTTGAAGATCACTATATAGCTGATCAATTTAGATATAAAAAGGGATGTTTTTGATAGCTTAAACACCTTGTATCCACGTTACTAGTTTAAATATCATGTTACACCGATTATCTAATTGTAAAATAATAAATTTCATGCTTTCGTGGCAAATTACGATCTATTTAGTCATTATTAATAGTTTAAAACATAAATACACGTATTTTAGGAAGTAAATTGAATTTACCTAAAAGAATTAAATACTGCGTAGTTTTTGGAATTAAAATGAGGCGCAATTATTAATTTACTACGTAGTTTCTTGGATCTGAGACAGTGATTGCCAACTAGTGAAATATGTTCAAAATATTGTATTATTATTTTTATTGTAATTTGTAAATAATGTACTTTAATAGTTATAAACTAGGTTAAACTATCACTGAAACTCTGTTTTTCCTAAATAAATAATAAAATGTATTAAATAATCCAAAATGACCAGAATAGAGAAACTATTGTAAGATCATGTATGTAAAACTTGATTTAATTGATAAACAAATTGTATAGCTTTGTTTGATTGTTCAGTAAGAACATATTATATGCAAATTTACATCGAAATAATCAATTTCGAGATGCCACTTTTTTAGTAAAAATTTTGTGTTGGCACTCAAGGTTATTGAGTGGTCGATTCCTGGACGGAATCAATAAAATTGTGTTGCAGACGTCCGATCCGTTTCCTATTGTGGTCGATTTTTGTACCTATTATATAAATATTGCACGTTAAACTTTTGGTGTTCTTAATCAATTATCACGAATACCTGCAACATCTCATCGATAAATGCTTAATGTTCATATGCCCTAGTTATAGATACTTGATTGTTATATACTAATGACATCGTATCTTGTATAGTTTGTAAGATATTTAACTAAATGTCCAAATTTCATAGTGAAAATTTTTGGTGAATTTTTAGAAAATGGAGGCCTGTGATTGGTCAAAATAAACAATGATTTTGATTGGTTTTCTGTTTTTGAGATTTAGTATAAATAAAGGCGCAGTTGTAAGGCAGATGATCAGTTCGAATTGTGAATTACTCGTCGGAACACTTTGGAACTCGTGATCTCGCCGGACATCTGCCTTCAGGAATACACCGCTAGTTTCATTTCTACCCTCTCATTTCCCTGGTGATCTGGAGCCTCTCTATTGGACCAGCTGCTGCCCTGAGTCAATCATCCATATTGGTCGTAGCCTTGTCGGTTACATGCGGAGTTTATCCTGTATGCACATAGTGCTCTGAGGACAGCTTGACTGTCACTGAGAATATAAACAGTTTTATCTCTTGTAGATCTGTTTAGTATCTCTTGGGCATAAATGTTTAAAATTATCCTATTTAAAAATATACTTTAAAAAATGAATTGGGATGGTAAAATTAAATAAGGCATTTTTACCTGCTATCGTGACTAAAGCAAGCATCGTTGATTTTTGAATTGTGTCCATCAAACTTCCTCACTACGTTGACAGTGTCGACGTCCACCAAGATGACAGAGAAGTCTTCGTTGCACAAGGCAATCAGGTTGCTCTCTCTGTGGCAACGGGTGAACGAAACAGACTCTTCGAGCTTCAATATTTTCATAGGGAGTTTAGCTGAAAAATTTCACCAAAACAACAATTGAGTTTATTCCGCAAATATTTATTTAAAAGCTAACCGGTTTTTCAAAGTGTAGTTTCGAAACTTGATTGGTTAAATATGATTGCGTTCAATTTTTAGGGAACCCCCTTGCTAGAGTGATATCTGCGCATGAAATCTCAATTTTGGTACAACTGGTAGTTACGCAATGACATTTACGTGGTATTGCAGTCTCATCGACGATATGTATAAGAATAGTAAAATGAATCACAACTAACATTCTTTGAAATGCCATATTTTGAGTCTTTTATCGTGACCCGCCGTTATGACTCTGGTGTTCAAGGAGTCTGTCTCCACACCACGCACTGCCCCGTTGTGGGCTCCGGGATGCTGCCCCTGGCGCAGCCCGTATCTTCCTCTTTCGATTCCCGACTGCATGTTGTATTTGTACAACTCTCCATTACTGTATCCTGAAAACAACATTTTGTTAAAGATCTATATATTAATACATGAAGCAAAAAGTTCATACACCTTTTTACGAATATTGTACAGGTGGAGGAGTATGAAATTTCCCACACTTATAGTTTACTAGAAGTCTGTCCCAGCTTCGCACGGGTAGATAGATATTTAAAAATAATAATTCATGTTTACTTATCTTTATAGATCCCTAACTTAATCAAAATATTCTAAAGGAAAAAATATTCAATTATGACAAACCCAAGTGCCCGTCATGGGTCTATGGAGGGATGTAAAATAAATAAAATAAAGGCTATGTTAATCTAGAATAATGTAGCATTCTAATGGTCCCCTACCATCCGGCTCGTACCCCAGTGACGCCTATATCTCTGCCGCATTTCAATTATTTTTTTAAAATAAAAGAACACTTATTGTGGCATAACTATAATAGTTAGACATATTATGCTGTCGCGACATTTTTTATAAACATTGATGTCTTCTACAAAGTCGTAGAACATTATTTTATTCTATCGTCAATAATTTTCACAGCGCACGCGATGTAAGAATATTTTAAGGATTTTTTTACACCTTGGGTTACATTATTGGAGTTTTAGCTTTTTTCACCCGGGATAGTGTAGCTTCCCAAAAAAAAAAAGAATTTTTCAAATCGGTTTTGTAGTTCCGGAGCCTATTCAATGTAACCAAACAAACAAAAAATCAAATCTTTCCTCTTTATATATTAGTACTAGCTAGTTACCCGTGGCTTCGCTCACGTGTTACTGTATTTGCTTTCTCTTCCTAAACAATGCAGAATTAATTATATTCGCATCAAAATTAATAATAATAAGAAACATCATCAACATTTCTTTTTTTAAATATATATTCTAAAATTTCCATTAAATTACTATATTTTTATTTATATTTGTCGTTATTAATCTGTATTTAAAAAATATGTGCTTCTTATACAAATAGAATCAGCCCGCGAACTTAAAAATTTCGCTAACTTGACTTACATTGTTCTATGAGAATCCCAAAAAATAACTCGAATAACTTTTATTCCATCAAATGACGTTATTTGAAATCAATTTTTATATTGCTGGATATGAATAGAAAAATATTCAGGTCTCGAAAAGCAATGAAATTAGTGATCTTTAAAACACTTATTTCTATCTGCTTTGGGCATTTTTCAAGCTACAGACGTTTTTTTAACAATTCAATTTATATCTTTCACGTTGATTTGTTGTTGTTTGTCTTGACGTAGGTTCGAAATTTAGTTCATAAATATCTTATCCTGAGCAAACACGACATAAAAAGAATAAACGATATCGGTCCAGCCGTTCAGGTCGAAATAAATAACGTTAAACGTGAAAACTGTTAACGTTCCGAACGTTAACGTTTACCAAATTGAAAATGGTTTCCAAACAAAAAAAAATGCGTTTCGTCTTCAATATAATAGCAGCGTCGTAATACTTCCAAAGATTTTGAGGTAACGTTTAACGTTAATTTTGAATAACTGACAGAATTATTTTTTTGACTCGGAATTTGGAACAACATTGTTTAACGCACGTTGAACAACAGTTTTTACGTTATCTCTATGGAAATAACAACAAATTGTTAACGTTGGAGCTGTCGTTAATATTTCGACTTGGCCTCCAGGCGTGATGCGATGACCACGTAAAGTAGGTCTCCATTTTTATAATAACGTAATATTCTCCCTTTTAACCTTTAACTACTGAGGTAGTAGTTTTGTTAGACTAATACCGATGTGCCGTCTGATAGACGTCATTTAAAAAAAATATTAAAAATATATTTGTGAAGCGATATTTCATTTTATCGCTATGTACTATGAAACGTTGTTTTAAAAGCATGGTAAGCAGTGAAACATTATTTCCAAAAAATAAATTTATAAATGCTTATAAAGTGCTAAATAAAAACGTTACAAAAAAAATCAGTAAAAAAAAATGCCCTCTTTCCTGCCTAAACTATAATCATATAACCGTTTAAAATAACATTAACATAATCTGAACAGCTTAATATTATATAAGAAATAATAAAAATTGAAATAAAATAAAAAAATAAAAAAAATCACAATCCTTTAAAATCGTGTTTTAAAAATTATATTTTGCACGTACCGCATATTTTTTTACTACATGTGAGGCATATACGCTATGAACAAAAAGTACAGAAAAACCTTGTTCGTCTTTTAAGTGATCGTGGACATATTGCGCAAGTTTTACCTACACCTGATGGTGCTGTGTTACTTTGGCTTATCTCCGAAGGAGGATTTGGCAAGTTCTTTGGACCGATAACTCTCTCTATTGTTGCACGTAACTCTCTTGGCAGTCTATTATTATAAACACGTAACTTTAGGTGAGGTAAAACTAAATCTCTTGCTAACGATTGCACCCCCCCCCCCCCTTTGTGAGTTTTTCAAATTTATTACAATTTTTTTATAACACAAATGAATTGATTCCTGAAAGGTCTAAAATTCTGTAAAATAAGGCTTTCAAGAAAAATCAAGGTCATTATCAGAAGCATTCATTGCCTCTAGTATTTCATCGTCCTCCAAAGGCTTCAACCTCTTGATGTGACGTCTTTGAGACACTATATAAATAATAACATAAATACTGACCTGACGTCTGAGACGCAATGAAAAATACTGCGTTAACACCGACGTGACGTCTATTGGACAACGGGGTGCGCACATACGACACACAAACACTCTCACGCGAGCGCAACTGATACTGACTGTTAGGGTGTGATATTTGAGGAAGGTAGACGAAAGCACGGGGGGATCCTTCAATGCAGTCGAAAATACAACGAAAATTCAAAACGTTGGGTCTATTAGGCTCGGGGCACCTCAGTACTTAAAGGTTAAGCCCCCCCGCTCACCGCAAACCAGCCCGGAGGAAACTAAACTGCAGCAAACCCGATCCGCACAAAGCCAAACCCTAGCCCGATTGCCAAAAAGCCAGCCGCACACAGATCAAGCCCGTGGCGGTTCCCCCCAAACCACCCCATAATACGGGAGGCCTTGGACCCACTCAGGAGAATAGGTTAGGCATAAAGAACTCTCCATTGCGCTCGAAGTCGTCCGAGGCTCATTGTGCCTTTTCTAACCGGTTGAGGTTTAAGGAAGTGAGGTGGTCAACCTCAGTATTCTAATGGTATAAGTAATTGGCGTTCGACTATAAACGAATTTTCGAAAATGTAGAGTAGGAAGAAAATTAACTGTCCACTGTTTATATTTTTTATTAGATGAAACGGATATCGGCAACTATCCGATATCCGGTCTATCCGGCGGCGTAAATAATATCCTGCCGGATACCGGATAGTAAAAAGAGGCATGTTTGGATAACTCATTGATTTGTTTATTAAAGTATCACTTAAGAAATACACTTTGCTGGTCTTCGTAAGTAAGGGAAGTTTAATAAAACAACGTTTCGTCATATATCATCCTGGCTGAAGATGCAGATTGTTTCCGCGATTTTTGGAACAATAACGATCCGGCAACGGAGTCAGTCCAATTGGTATATACCGCCTACGTAAGCGTAATTCATGCGTTGTACCCATGGTAATTTACGCACTGGCCGGGCTCTAGTAAGGACTTCTTTAGCATTCTGCGAATTTTATAAATTTTTGAAAATAAAAACACCGATATTTTAAGGGGAGCGCTTTTCTTCCTACCGCAAGGGTTCCGAAGACAAAGAAGATCTTCCCATACCGAGAGGGTCTTCCTCGTGTTCTGCTCCTTCGAAGCAGAGCTGAGGGATCTGGAAATGGTGTGTGAGGAGGTCATAATATCCGGCTAACTGCTATCCCTTTCGTCTCTATTTTTTATACGTTCCAGTGGACAGTTAATTTTTCGCACTATACAGTGACGAAATGATGTGGTCATTGACTTGCCAGTGTTTTCAAAACAATTAGTTACGATCTGTCCTAAAATGATGTGAGGTTTTGTAGATAATTTTAAAATTTAATATTTTGCACATTGATATAAAATAATTTACCTATTGACTTCATAATACCTACTATTTACCTTTTTTCAACATATTATTATATCAACTTGCTATTCATGGTTTACGCAATAAATTCAAAGCAAGATTACTCACATAGTTTTTTTTTTGTTGCTAGTGTTTTTATGAAATGGCTTCAAATATTTTGACAGATCAAGACATAAAGAATTGCAATACAAACCAGATTCTTTTCGTGAACTTACCGTAAATTATTTTAGTAGAGATAATAAATTACTAAAATAGGTAGGTACCTACTTAATGATTTTAATGTCGATCGTAAAAATACACAATTCAGAATCGCTGTACAGGATGCATGGTACGAAAAATATATTGAAGTAGGTAGGTACGTAAAGTGTTTCTCTGAATTCACGGAAAGTGTATTATCTCTTATATAAAAATGGATCGCTAATTTGCGCGGTCATCGTATGGGTAAGAACACGTTGAAAGCCGATTACGATCCGCGCCGACCAGCTCAAAGATTGTTGTCTATGGTTTCCATGCATTTAAATGGGCGTGTCGGAAAGCGGGTTCCTGCTTTTTCTGTGGGTTTCCCTATTCAAATGCATAGTAACATTCTTTGCGCCGGTTGGCGCTAGTCAGAATCGGCATTCTACGTGTTTCTTACCCTATGAGAACAGCTGAACTTATATCGCCCATTTTTTGTCGTGTTTGCTTTTGTCTGAAGGGTCTTATGAAAGAAAAAAGTTGCACGGAATAAAAATAAAACTTCCATTATACATTTTTTCTAATTTTGAAATTAAATCAGGCGTTTAACAGGAATCAGTTGTTTGATAAATGATACGATTCACGGAATGCTGATAGAAAATAATATAATGATATGTTTTATAACAGATGCATCGGTTACAGTACCTAGTTAAAAAGGTATTAATGAATGTATCATTATACTAATTCATATTCAATAATATAAGGACCACGTCGTCGTCTGTGTTAAATAACTTTAAACTGAAATCAACTTAAATTTATACATAAAATCTCGAGCATATTATTTATATTCCAAGACGGGACGAAGTTTGACGGGTCGGCTAGTTCAAAACTATATTAATATTATGTATAGATTACGCAATAGTTTCGACACGTCTATTGGAGAAAGTAGGTTGGGCTGGGTAGGTACCTACCTACGTATATATTCATTGGGTAGGAATACGTAGAAAGCGGATTCCGATACGCGCCGACCGGCTCATAGATTGTTGCCTATGTTTTCAATGCATTTAAATGAGCATGCCGGAAAGCGGGTTCCTGCTTTTCTGTGGGTATCCCCATTCAAATGCATAGTAACATTCTTTGCGCTGGTCGGCGCGGGTCGGTATCGGCTTTCTACGTGTTCTTAGCCATACACCGCGGCACCACACCGGCCCGGCTCGCCGAATGAGATCCAACTGTCGATGGCCTGAGTCGGTATGTTTATTGTATGAAACGATGTCGTCAATAAATTAAATTTTTACAAAAATTGTTAAGAAAAGTTTGAGATGTACTGCTATGATGTATGTATTTTTTATAGAAAAATAAAATATCTAGTTGTAGCGTTTCGGCGTTTTTCGATATTTTTATAAAATTCTGAAATATAGGCACTGAAACTCGTAAATTTGTCATAAAAAAAATATTTTTCTTTATAAAAAAAGTTTGAGAAATCCTGGAACTTCTTCATTAAATTATATTTTAGATATTGTATTTTCCTATATACATACACAATTTTAGGGTTCTAGATTTTATGGTTTTCGAGATATATGGAAAAATTAAATAAAAATTCAAAGGTTGATAACCCCTGACTGAAAAAAAAATTCAAAATTCTGAGTATACAAATTTTGTATGCTTAAAGTATTCAATATTTTCTGAAATTTTAGGATCTGTGCATCAAGCGAATCAAAAGTTATAAAGAGGGGACGGATACACACACATACACGTTGGAAAAGTGCCCCTCACCCCCTCCCCTCTAATTAATGATATCTTTTGAAAACGAAATAGTATAATTTGACTCTTTCTGAAGAAATCATTTTTTTGAAATTTCGATAAAACCAGTTTTAAACTTTTTAGTAGGCACTTAAAAATCATCCCTTTTTATATGTGCCATTTTTCGTCCCTTTTAGTTAAATTTTGGAAAAATTGTCGAATATGCTAACACTCATTTCTATAGAAGAATTCATATGCCAAATCTCAAGTTCGTACCATGTCTAGTTTCCGAGATATTCGCATACTTTGAAAAACATTCAACCCTATTTTTCACCCCCTTAGGGGTGGAATTTCCAAAAATCCTTTCTTAGTGGAAGGTTTTGTATTGAGACCTACCTGATTTCCAAATTTCACTTCTCTACGATTAGCCGTTTGGGCTGTGCGTTGATGAGTCAGTCAGTCAGTCAGTCAATCAGTCAGTCAGTCAGGCACTTTCCTTTATTATTATAGATAGACTAACTGACCTGCCCATCGAACTTCAATGTAACCCAGAATAATATTTTTTTTGACATATTACATGAATTAAATACAGTTTACGACATTAACACTAATTTAAATTAGCTAAAAATGTATTTTATTATGTAATAATCATTGATTCGATGCGGGATGATGTTTAACAGGTCATGAGCATAAATTTGTAATAAAAAAAATAATTCCACAATAGTTGCATAACTTTAAAAAAAAATCAAGAGATGGCGGTGTAGTAGGAAATAAGTCACACGTGAAACATGGTACATTATTGTACATATCCTTTTGCAAGAACAGACTCCATTAAATCCAAATTTTACCGATAATTTTTATTGATTTAATAAATATATTATGGTAAGATAAATACATTAAATCAATAAAAAAAAATTACAAACACTATTGTTTTTGACATTGACACAGACACATATATATATATATATATATACTTTTTTATCTGTGATCAAATTGAGGATAGATTAATATTGTTTGTCTATAATATAATAAAAAAACTTTGTAAATCATTGAGCCGGCAGTAATATCGCACACTTTTCAAGATTAATTGATAAATGACAGGTTTTGCTGCTAGTTAGATATATAAAAGCTTACCAATAAAAACAAAATTTCCACAATGAGTAACAGACAGACATGTGGCTGATATATCTCCTGTCATTTTTTCTGGACAGAGTTTGTGACTTCCCATTTTTTTCTTATCCAAAGACCATGTTGTGACGATATTCAGTCCTACGTGCAAAGCAGCAACACTGTCCCACTGTTTGTCCCTGTGTAAAGATGTGCTGAAATCAACTATGGGCGGCATTATCAGCCTGTCCTCCACTGCTCTTTCTGGAAATATACACAGTCAATGTATTTCATATGTAATGGGTGTAAATGTATGATTAGGTAAGCCAACATAATATTACACATACTCTTTTTCTTAGAAGCAGTACGGTTATAGGAAGCCTTCCCAAGACTCTCAGGGTGATGACCCGTCGCTGAAGAAAGTATTCTGAGAGAGCTGTCTGTGCCGGCGGACATGATACACTTCCCTATGTGACGTACGGCGCAGGGAGATGAACTATGGCCCTCCCTAAACAAATAACCAGATTATTTTTTTATAATATGCTCTTTCAAAGGGGCTGTAGTGAGAATATCACTCGTATTTTTATTAAATTCTTATATGCAGACGACGAAGACCCTCTTAGTGGGGTGTAAAGAGAGATTTGATTGATTGATTTGTTTTCCCATACAAAGTTTTCCTGTCTGTCAGATATGTCACAACAAAGGAATGTTCTTTTTGTTTTTTGAATAATTGGAAATGAAGTAGACAGGTTTAGGCTGTAAGAAGTTCACAGAGTCATCTAGTCATAAGTATATAAAAATGATAAACTGTTTGTATTTTGCTAAAACTCAAGATCTCCTGAACCGATTTGGATAAATATCTGAATAAGCTCAGGGCTTGCAAGAAAAATGATTTTATTTATTTTTTTATTTATGATATACACGGCCTAGGCCTTTTACATGTTATACATTACATAATGTCGTACAAAATCAGAAAAAAAAAACATAATATTACACCAATAACGGTTTTTTAAAAATATATATAAATCTTAGAGAATTAAATGAATTTGTAGTTTCAAAAATAGTCAAGACAAATACAGTAGAAAATCGAAGACAACAATGTTTTAGTTGTATAATAGAAATTTTGGAAAAATAATGGGTTGAAATTTTGAAAACAGTCAAGATATAAAACAATACAACATTCACAAAGAACTTACATTTACAGAAGAGATATCGAATCGAAACAACATCACTGAGCCAGTCAATGGCAGACGGACAATAGGGACGTCAAAAACAAAGATAAAAAAAAAAAAAAACAAAAAACGATGTCAACACACAAAAACCACATGATGAGGGAAAAAAATGTGTAAAATATTTTTACATGGAGTTGGGGTGTTACATCGAAATCGTAGAGTTACCGACGAACTCCAACATTATTTACAGGATGTATGATTATGTACAGGATAAACTAACATTGTGTTGAGGATTGTTAAGTTTTAAAAAACCTCCTCACTATGTAATGAACTGTGAATTAAATTACTTGCTTCTCGACTTGGTCTGAACTAGGCTTAAAGCAGTGGCGCACTGGTTCCGCTGTATCAACTGTTTGAGACTCACCTGACCCTTAATAGTCTCGCTCCACCATCGGGCATGTCAAAAATCCATAATTTGATAGAATTGTCAGCGGAATTAGTCGCCATGATGGGCTCGGAGGGAAGACATACCAATCCGCCAATGCTTGCATCGTGAGCTTTCTCAATCTGCGACGCAACCCGTCTTTCTTCTAAATTCCACATGACCAGATGACCACTCGTACTGCCGGTCACCATGATAGGATGACCGTCTGTCCTGAACGATATTGAAGTGACCAGCCCCCAGTCTTGAGTGAATGTCATGACGGTTTTATCCACTTTAAGATTGTGTAAAAGTATCCTGCCGTTGGCTAAGCCAATAGCGGCTACGTCCACAGCCGGCGCTTGCTCCAAAACTGTGATACTACTCTTCCACCCTGGGAAGCTATGTATCATTTTAGCCGACTTTATATTCCACAATTGCAAGCTCCCTTGCTCACTCCCAAGGAGTATCTTGTTTAAATATGTATTTGGGTGCAATATAGTTGTGATTTGAAATGTATCATTATTAAATGTTAGTTCTAAATGCTCCTTTTCTTCCTTTATATACCAAATTTTAAGCACACTGTCTTCGTCTATTGAAATCAGCACCAAACCAAATGGAAGCAGCAAGTGGACAGGACTGTTGTGACCTTTGTAAACATGTTTTAACTCCGAACCTCTCCTCCAAGCGAACACATCACACTCGCTAGCTGAATAAATATGGTATGTGTCTCCTGCCAAGCAGGTTATAGGCCCTGGATGGCCCCCACTGACAGACAACAAACTAAAATGATTACACCCGTAAGTATGAAACCATTTCCCTACACTGGTCACAAGCAATGTCTCTTTCCGCCTTTTAATACATCTGGCTATCAAAGGAATATGCGTGCTGACATAACCTAAGGCACGACATCCTAAAAATATTTTACTCTTCTCCATTTCAGCCATTTTGGAAACACTTAAAAATGGCAAAACCAACGCAAATCGCCTTTCAAAATGCGAATTCTTCACTTTATAACTATTTTTCATTCAACATCTTCTTTGCTTTTATATTATTTACTCCCAAATTGCACTTGCGGCAATCACTCAACAACCGAAAACACGTGAATGACAAGATAACTCAAACGTCAAAACATCTGTCTTCTTCTTTTGAAGCAACAACTGCTAGGCGCGTCTACAGTTACAGCCATTGTATTCGTAAAATTAATTAATAATAACAATAAATCTAATATTACAACAATATAAATCACAGAACAATAGTACCCTTTATAAATATTTTGAAGCAATAAATTTTTTTGTGAGTTGTTGGCATACAATTATCGATTGTGTTGTGGATGAAATAAAATAATAATAAATAATGCCCATGGAATAAGTACACTGCAACCATAGAAAATAATCATAAAATTTATTCATAATATGTCTGCTGTCAATATGTGTCAAAAACATACCGTCTATAATAATGTTTTCATAATGTGTGTTTCGTAAAAAGTTACATAAAATTGGTATCATCCTGGTGTAAATATAAATATAATTTGGTATCATTTGATAAATAATAAATTGAATTGAATGTTATCGAACATATTCCGCGCATTGTTTATCGGTGTGCCGATCGGAGTGACGGTTTTGGATCAAGTAGGTTATGTGGCTAGGGTAGAAGGGATCTCAATGCAACCAGCTCTAAATCCTGATGTCAAAACCAACGATTATGTTTTCTTATCAAAATGGGCAGCAAAGAACGAAGGAATTCGAAGGGGAGATGTTGTGTCATTGGTAGTATAATTTCCGTTGATTTATTGCGTAAAATAGGAGAGAGATACTAAATGATGTCTTTCTTGTAACAATATTTTTTCTCTTTTTATGGGCGTTTTAATAATAGTATACCATGATTTCTATTTACTGTGTGGGGTGTAGTACTATTGATTATTATTAGATACTATGTTATCAACACCTACATTTTTCTCTATTTCCATATCCACAAGAAATTTTCAACTTATAATTTCTAAGGCCTGTGGGAGGCGCAGCGTTGGGATAACATCGCTGAATAGACTATGACCAAAAATAGCAACCAATAATACGATTGAAGGTCTTGGAGCAATAAGATGACAAGCCACAAATTACATTCTACTTGTTCTGGCTCTATGTTCGTTTGGTTGAACGCACTCTCAGAAGAAAGGCTTTTTTTCATGCCATAACTCGTTTGCGAGTGTTATCTATAACACTCGCAAACCTTCCTTCTCTAAAAGAAAGGGTTGCCTCCGATAGTTTGTAAAAATTTCTTGATACATCATCCAAGCATTTGTATTAAAAAAATTATATCACCAGAAAGTGTAAGTGTAATATGTTGGAAATCAGCTGGTCACAGTTCAATTTCATTTCTAATTATTTGAGTCAGTGTAAGTAAGAAATGGTTGTAAATTTTCAGAGATTCAATATTAGAAAGAATTTTGGATGTAGATCATTTCCATTTTCTTCTTTTGTGTTTATGAGTTGAAACATTCCTGAACTGGGTGTGACAAATGTGTGGGTAATTGAAACTATAAAGCCAAGCAAAGTCGTATAAAGAGGATGTCTTGTTCACTATACTCTTCTCCGAGGTCTGATGACCAGGAGAGACGGATGTCGAGGAGGTGTGGACAGTTATTATACTTACTTATAACATGGACACTAAACAATGATCCCCTGTTTTATTTCTTGCAGGTGTCCCCGAAAAACCCCAACGACAAGCTGATCAAAAGAGTTATAGCCGTAGAAGGTGATTATATAGACACATTAGGATATCATAAGAAAATTGTGAGGATTCCGGACGGACACTGCTGGATCGAAGGGGATCATACTGGACATACTCTGGACAGCAACACATTTGGGCCGATATGCTTAGGTTTAATTACGGGTAAAGCTACCTACATAGTCTGGCCTCCGAGCCGATGGCAGAGCATCTCCAGCCAGTCTCCAAGAACAACTCTGCAGAAATTATTCTGAAAAAATTTATTCTCAATTCAATTGGGAATGGGTAAAACCCATATTTGTCTAAAAAGAGGTTATTGAGAGAGAAAAAACAACTTGTTGATTCGTTTTAATTTATTTCGGAACATCTTTGAATGATTTCGCCAGTTTTAATTTGTGTGTAACCGTAAAACGTCAAAGATAAAATTACAATATGAAATAAGACATTTTAAAGAGATAATTTATTTGAAATTAAATAGATAAATATTTTTTTTTTGTAGTTGTTATTGTCTGCTGTGGAAAAAATAACCTCCATATTTCGAAAAGAAAATATTTTTTTTCAATACTAACATGGGATACAAGATGCTTTAAGTATCACTTTTTCTAAACAATTCTAAATGGCTTCTCAAAACATACCTATTCACTATTTCAAGAGATATCTTTTTATTTGATGAGAATATGTCCGCTCGGCTTGGCATAAGGGACGCAAATCACGTTTTTTTTACAAAAAACAGGGGATGACCACAGAAGAAGAGAAATAGCACATCAAATAATATTTCTTCAATGGCAATGTTCATATAAAGTGTCTGTTTTCCATATAAAATAGCATTGATTGTTGACTTGTTTTCAACACCACCTATATAAGAAGGCCTTAGCGCTGGCGGCCATTTTTCCTCTAACGTCACACCTGACCCGTTGTAACCTCTACTGGCTACTTAATAAGAGTGCTCGACCCTCCCTTGCTCCCTCTTAAGCAAGGAAGATCATCCCTCTCCAGCATCAGAAAGACAACTCTCAAAATAAAGTATAAGTTAAGCTATGCCACGGCTATTGAAACTCTACAGGGAGTAGGTTGTAGTGACCATTGCCATGTCCTGAAAAGGGCGGCAACTTTTATATATATAGATTATTAATGCACCTTAAAAAAATTATAATTTTATTCAATGCAATAATTACAAAGTTACAGTATACAGTATAACCAAGAAAAAGGCTTTAAATCTCTAAATTACATGAAATAAATTGTAAAATGTCTTAGCTTATCAATTTCAGAACTACTACAAAGACCAATGTCTTTACTTAAAATTACCACACATTATTAACATAATTATATTCATTAAATCTATCGGCTTTATACGTTGAATCTTAAGTATGCTTCTACAGTATACCTTTATACAAAAAAAAAACAAATTATAGATTTGAAAATGAGCGCACCATATCTTAACTAAATTATTTATTTATTCATTATATACGGCATATTGCCTTTAAATTATGATAAGATTTTCGATGTTTTGGGCAGAAGGTGCTTGGTGATAGTCCATTTCAAAATAAAAATGAAAGAGTCTTCTATAGTTCTATCACAAAATTTTGTGATAGAACTATACATATTTACTATACAAATTTCAAAATTTTGTGATAGAACTATACAAAACTCTTTCATTTTTATTTTTTATGATAAGATTACTTAGCTGTATTAATCCCTTAATGTGAGAGACGCCTCCTGACCCTCTGTCGTCACGTCCCCCCGTACTGTTGCATAAAAGGCCCCACTGATCAGCCACTGACCTCTCTACCTCAGACCTACCCACAGGTCATCTGCTCATCACCCATGAAGCAACCTCGAAATTGTCTATCCCAGATGTTGGATGTGAATTCTATATCTGTTCAGCCTTCACCTTTGACTAACTGACTGCCTTGGCCATGCAGAGACTCGACAGAGTCTCGGATAATCGCCACTCCTAGTTAGGTCTTTTCATCCAATAAATGCTACCATTTCTCTCGTCTCTTAGCCCGAGAAATCTACCCAAAACTAGGTCCACATCTCTGAAATAGCATTCAGACATACTTAATATTTAAATTACACCTCAATACTTTTAATCTAATATTCTACTCTTCACTCCCCGACTATTAATGTCACCCTTCGTAAATCAAAAAAATTGCAAACGATTCGTACCTTTTTATTTGCGGAATCCTTCTTTGGTTTTAAACCAACTTTAAACTTACACAAACTGATTTTAATTGGAATTAACCCTCTTTCTATAGGGATTACATTTTTTATCAAAACTGTCTAATTAATCCATCGTATCAGACGCATGCAACTTTACACCCATTTTAAACTCTCTAAGGGCAATTTTTCCTTCTTTCCCCTTTTCATCTTTAATGCTCTCTTTCATACATTAAGCGTCTACTCCGTAACACACGCTTACAGCTCTGTGTATATATTCATACCAGACGTTTAACTAGACCATCTTTACTTTTCACAAAGGTAGACAAATTAGACAACAGTAGCTTTGGACTCATACAAATTTTTACTATGTTTAACATTCTTCCTTTAAACTTTTATTTCCTCTTTCATTCTAATTCCTCATTCGTCCCCGGGCCAAGCATTTGCTTACATTCACTTACATATCTCTTCCCATACCTTCACGTCGAAAACATAATTTCTTATTTGATTTATCCTCAGCCTAGTCCGATCCAAACTAGCCTATACCCCCTGCAATTTTGATCCACTTGACTACACCTGACATTGTCATTTGACAGTTCCATTATTTTACCCGTCCCCGAGTTATGTCTGGAAGATTTCTTGTTGACGAGAGTCATATTTCGCGCAAACGTTCATCAGTTCCCGCGTGCTAGTAACATATTTTGTCGATGCCAACAGACCCGCATATTTTTCAGATAAACCTTGTTTAATAATTTCTTAAAACTCTTCACCCTCAATCGGAAAATCAAGTAATTTATTCCTCGCGACTAGCTCCAGAATGAATTCATTCGCCGAAGAACTATTATTCTGTCTCGCCGACATAATTTCTAGTTTTAATTCCCTCTGTGCCCTCAAATTGTATCAGGAACTTCCCCTTAAAATCTCCCCGTTCTCGTTCAATATCCGTCGCTCTAAACCACGTCAATGGAAAACCCGATAAAAGAATAGGCATGTACCTAACCAAAGAATCTAGATGTACGTTATACACTGAAGCTAACTCTTTGACACGCATTAAGCTCGGATCGGTATTTCCCGAAAAGGTCAGATTCCATTTTCTTGGATCTATATCAAATTCTTTCGTCCGATTCACGCTGTTGCCTGTTACATCTTGTCCAGACTGGTTGATAAGCATGCTCGAGGTCCATGGGAGGAATTAGCCACCGAAAGAGGGCCTTCCATGTCAAACGAACCTTCTTGCCAAAATTCAGGCAAAAATAAAACTACGAAGGTCCGAGACTAGCCCAATTCGATGCGACCTCACGCCTCGAACAGGTACCAAAAAAGGGGCCGAAATTCGGCTATCAGATATAGTGTATATATACAACTGAAAAAGGTTCCTGATGGTGTACAGACTACAGGGGATGAAAGCTATCTTTTGACTATGTAACTCTTGACTCTAAATACCTAAACGTACTTTCGGCAGAGACTCCAAATAGGACAGGATTTTACTACGCGAAAAATATGCCACGACTAGCTACAGTCAAAATGATCCTGCCTATTAACAATTTTAATGTCTACCTCGCGTGCATTTAATTATTATCGATCTCACTATCAAAATGAACGTTCAATTACTTTATAGACGAACAAAAAAATCAACCTTCTAGTCAAATTACGTACTATCCGTGGGCTGTTCGTCGGGCCGCAAGTTTTCCTCAGTAGGATTCCGAGTGGCTCACCATCTTGGGCTTGTGCACTGCTTTTTCGAAGGGAACTTCCTGAGCTGAGCTGAAGAGCGTCCAATTCAGTCAACCCATTCTCCCGGAGAGTCATGTGAGGTATATCTTCAGTCCACAGCGCTCCTAACATACCTACTATATATTATTATACGGGCTCCGTGATTTTAACTTTAATAAATTTACAACGGCGCGGGCCAAAATACATAATATTTCTTATGCGCGGGAAATAACAAGCGCAGAATATCATATCGCGACCGGATATTCAATTACTCTCTCGGGAAACAGACCGATGTACCTTTACAAATGAAAATTCTATACTAAGCTTACTAGAAGGTTCTAAATATGAAATTCCTTACCAGGTTCAAAAATAAACATTAAAGATAGGTCACACCACTGGTATCTGAAAATGGGGTAACCCGCGAATGACAGATAACAATTCGCGACATGTGCTTGACATGTGACGTGTGAAAACAATACAGGGAGGCACATGCTGCAATACAATAAGCCCAATGGCACACAGAGATCACAAATATTCAAAACAATGCCGTAACGCATCGGCCATATATCTCTCAGCTAAAACCAATCGAGCAACTTGCTCATAAGCATGCTTGGCGGGACAACCAAGCAACAAATAAAATACCACACAAGAAAACATCTCTCTGTGTCCATCAAAAAAAAAAAGCTGGTCACTCACCCAAAATTCAGCATACCTTCAAAATATTTTTTTTTTTCAAAATAAAAGCACAAAGCACCAATGAAAATAAAACACGTCACATTCATAGTTGGAAGTTAAATTATCACGGGGGCTGTCCAATCTAACGATCCGCCACGCGACCTCCCTCTATGGTTAGCCCAGTCAAACAATAAATAATATATTATAATAATTAAACAGAAGGCTTAATCCAAAACCGAAGATTCTAAGTTTTATCAAACGCGAATTTATCAAATGTGATATTTTAACCTCCAAAGATACACATCAATCAAGTCGCACGCAAATCCCGTATTAATAACAACACACTCGGACACACCCCGGTAGGTACATAATATGTACAATTGAAATATGTGAAGGATATTAAAAATTACTCAAACACTTCAACACAACATTTAAGAACGTCTCCCATCGGAGCGTGGATCTAGACTAAACTTCAAAAAAACTATTTGTCCTATCGAGGGCCAAATATACTATCTCAAAACAAAGAAGCCTACTAATCCCTTTAAACAACATTTTTTTCTAAAAATGGTTTCGCCGTACATCCATTCAATATGTAAAAATACCAAAAATTCTAATCTGTCATAAACAAAGAAGCAACTGGTTTTCAAACTCTTTACCATCGCGTTCCCAATTTTTCAAATAATGACTTAACAATATTTTGAATAACACATCTGAATAAATCCCTCACATCATGGTCCATCACCAAAGACTTAATATCCTTCTTCTTAACTGAAGGCAATTTCCTAGTATGTTGTTTCACATTAATACGTTCCGGTACCTCTAAATCTATATTTTGATATTTTATACCGTCGTCCGATAATGTTGATGCTAACTCCACATCATCTTTAGGTACGCTAAGCTTAAGTAAGGGGTCTTTGTCCATTTTGGCTGATACTTCTCAAAAAAATATTATCCCAAACTATGTTTATCTCTATGATTAAATAAACAAGAATAAAATTTAAAATAAAATCATTCTTTCTTTTTTTTTTCCTTAAAAAAAAATCATAGACCCAGTCTTTTATTTCTCAATCCTCCCCTTATGCAGTCCGATTTATAAAGATAAAATTAGAGACAAAACTAAACTTAAAAGAATTACTAAAAAAAAACAAAACAAAAATCAACTCCTTTTTACACAAGAGGGTATTGTTTACTCTTAAGGGTAAGAACGCGTAGAAAGCCGATTCCGATCCGCGACGACCGGCGCAAAGAATGTTACTATGCATTTGAATGGGGATACCCACAGAGAAAGCAGGAACCCGCTTTCCGGCATGCCCATTAAATGCATTGAAACCATAGACAACAATCTATGAGCGGGTCGGAATCCGCTTTCTACGTGTTCTTAGCCTAAACCCAATAAATTTAGGTATTCCTTTTTATAAATTAAAATTAATAATAAAAAAATATTTATATTATTAAAAATATTTCAATTTTTTTATTTTCAATTAAATTCAAGTGTACCCATTCTAAAATAATTCTAAAAATAATTTCCTTAACCTTTCTTTTTTAAACTCAAACACTCCTTTAAATCACGAAAACAAGTTATTTTTTTTTTTATTATGCTATTCGCCGTACGCACACCTATAGCGATTTATTTTGTACTGCACCTAATAATAATAATGAGTTAATTTTACTTAATTCTACAAAACCTTCTAATGGTTCCCGCATAGGCGTAATATTCCTTATTATAGCTAAAACGAGTTTCAAAGTTCCTACATTAATTCGCTGCACCTGACAAAATGTAAACAAATACATTACCTCATATCTTTAACACATGTCCCAGCCAAGATGATAATACGAAAGTGCCTGACTGACTCATCAACGCACAGCCCAAACGGCTAATCGTAGAGAAGTGAAATTTGGAAATCAGGTAGGTCTCAATACAAAACCTTCCACTAAGAAAGGATTTTTGGAAATTCCACCCCTAAGGGGGTGAAAAATAGGGTTGAATGTTTTTCAAAGTATGCGAATATCTCGGAAACTAGACATGGTACGAACTTGAGATTTGGCATATGAATTCTCCTATAGAAATGAGTAGTAGTTTTCTTGGACAGTTTTTCCAAATTTTCACTAAAAGGGACGAAAAAGGGCACATACAAAAAGGGATGATTTTTAAGTGCCTCCTAAAAAGTTTAAAACTGGTTTTATCGAAATTTCAAAAAATTATTTCTTCAGAAAGAGTCAAATTATACTATTTCGTTTTCAAAAGATATCAGTAATTAGAGGGGAGGGGGTGAGGGGCACTTTTCCAACGTGTATGTGTGTGTATCCGTCCCCTCTTTATAACTTTTGATTCGCTTGATGCACAGATCCTAAAATTTCAGAAAATATTGAATACCTTAAGCATACAAAATTTATATACTCAGAATTTTGAAATTTTTTTTCAGACAGGGGTTATCAACCTTTGAATTTTTATTTAATTTTTCCATATATCTCGAAAACCATAAAATCTAGAACCCTAAAAATGTGTATGTATATAGAAAAATACAATATCTAAAATATAATTTAATGAAGAAGTTCCAAGATTTCTCAAACTTTTTTTATAAATAAAAATATTTTTTTTATGACAAATTTACGAGTTTCAGTGCCTATATTTCAGAATTTTATAAAAATATCGAAAAACGCCGAAACGCTATAACTAGATAATTTATTTTTCTATAAAAAATACATACATCATAGCAGTACATTTCAAACTTTTCTTAACAATTTTTTGTAAAAATTTAATTTATTGACGACATCGTTTCATACAATAAACATACATACACCGCGAGCTGGTCCGGTGCAGCGTGTATGAATATATACGTAGGTAGGTACCTACCCAACCCAACCTACTTTCTCCAATACACGTGTCGAAACTATTGCGTCATCTATAATATTAATATAGTTTTGAACTAGTCGACCCGTCAAACTTCGTCCCGTCTTGGAATATAAATAATATGTTCGAGATTTTATGTATAAATTTAAGTTGATTTCAGTTTAAAGTTATTTAACACAGACGACGACGTGGTCCTTATATTATTGAATTTGAATTAGTATAATGATACATTCATTAATACCTTTTTAACTACCTACTGTAACCGATGCATCTGTTATAAAACATATCATTATATTATTTTCTATCAGCATTCCGTGAATCGTATCATTTATCAAACAACTGATTCCTGTTAAACGCCTGATTTAATTTCAAAATTAGAAAAAATGTATAATGGAAGTTTTATTTTTATTCCGTGCAACTTTTTTCTTTCATAAGACCCTTCAGACAAAAGCAAACACGACAAAAAAATGGGCGATATAAGTTCAGCTGTTCTCATAGGGTAAGAAACACGTAGAATGCCGATTCTGACTAGCGCCAACCGCCGCAAAGAATGTTACTATGCATTTGAATGGGGAAACCCACAGAAAAAGCAGGAACCCGCTTTCCGACATGCCCATTTAAATGCATGGAAACCACAGACAACAATCTTTGAGCTGGTCGGCGCGGATCGTAATCGGCTTTCAACGTGTTCTTACCCATACGATGACCGCGCAAATTAGCGTTCCATTTTTATATAAGAGATAATACACTTTCCGTGAATTCAGACAAACACTTTACGTACCTACCTACTTCAATATATTTTTCGTACCATGCATCCTGTACAGCGATTCTGAATTGTTTTTTTTTTACGATCGACATTAAAATCATTATGTAGGTACCTACCTATTTTAGTAATTTATTATCTCTACTAAAATAATTTACGGTAAGTTCACGAAAAGAATCTGGATTGTATTGCAATTCTTTATGTCTTGATCTGTCAAAATATTTGAAGCCATTTCATAAAAACACTAGCAAAAAAAAAACTATGTGAGTAATCTTGCTTTGAATTTATTGCGTAAACCATGAATAGCAAGTTGATATAATATTATGTTAAAAAAAGGTAAATAGTATTATGAAGTCAATAGGTAAATTATTTTATATCAAATGTAGTAAAAGTGCAAAATATTAAATTTTAAAATTATCTACAAAATCCTCACATCATTTTAGGATAGATCGTAAATAATTGTTTTGAAAACACTGGCAAGTCAATGACCATATCATTTCGTCACTGTATAGTGCGAAAAAATTAACTGTCCACTGGAACGTATAAAAAATAGAGACGAAAGGGATAGCAGTTAGCCGGATATTATGACCTCCTCACACACCATTTCCAGATCCCTCAGCTCTGCTTCGAAGGAGCAGAACACGAGGAAGACCCTCTCGGTATGAGAAGATCTTCTTTGTCTTCGGAACCCTTGCGGGAGGAAGAAAAGCGCTCCCCTTAAAATATCGGTGTTTTTATTTTCAAAAATTTATAAAATTCGTAGAATGCTAAAGAAGTCCTTACTAGAGCCCGGCCAGTGCGTAAATTACCATGGGTACAACGCATGAATTACGCTTACGTAGGCGGTATATACCAATTGGACTGACTCCGTTGCCGGAACGTTATTGTTCCAAAAATCGCGGAAACTATCTGCATCTTCAGCCAGGATGATATATGACGAAACGTTGTTTTATTAAACTTCCCTTACTTACGAAGACCAGCAAAGCTGCTGTTTTCCTCTATATAGTCTAATAGTCTATATAACGAAATATTATATAGAATTACTCTCCATAATTTACCTTATGCTTGATAATCAATTTTCTAAGTTGTAGAATTTATTTTGTGATTATAAGGTATATTTCTTAAGTGATACTTTAATAAACAAATCAATGAGTTATCCAAACATGTCTCTTTTTACTATCCGGTATCCGGCAGGATATTATTTACGCCGCCGGATAGACCGGATATTGGATAGTTGCCGATATCCGTTTCATCTAATAAAAAATATAAACAGTGGACAGTTAATTTTCTTCCTACTCTACATTGTCGAAAATTCGTTTATAGTCGAACGCCAATTACTTATACCATTAGAATACTGAGGTTGACCACCTCACTTCCTTAAACCTCAACCGGTTAGAAAAGGCACAATGAGCCTCGGACGACTTCGAGCGCAATGGAGAGTTCTTTATGCCTAACCTATTCTCCTGAGTGGGTCCAAGGCCTCCCGTATTATGGTTTGGGGGGAACCGCCACGGGCTTGATTTGTGTGCGGCTGGCTTTTTGGCAATCGGGCTAGGGTTTGGCTTTGTGCGGATCGGGTTTGCTGCGGTTTAGTTTCCTCCGGGCTGGCTTGCGGTGAGCGGGGGGGGGGCTTAAAAGGGAGAATATTACGTTATTATAAATATGGAGTCCTACTTTACGTGGTCATCGCATCACGCCTGGAGGCCAAGTCGAAATATTAACGACAGCTCCAACGTTAACAATTTGTTGTTATTTCCATAGAGATAACGTAAAAACTGTTGTTCAACGTGCGTTAAACAATGCTGTTCCAAATTCCGAGTCAAAAAAATAATTCGGTCAGTTATTCAAAATTAACGTTAAACGTTACCTCAAAATCTTTGGAAGTATTACGACGCTGCTATTATATTGAAGACGAAACGCATTTTTTTTTTTTGTTTGGAAACCATTTTCAATTTGGTAAACGTTAACGTTCGGAACGTTAACAGTTTTCACGTTTAACGTTATTTATTTCAACCTGAACGGCTGGACCGATATCGTTTATTCTTTTTATGTCGTGTTTGCTCAGGATAAGATATTTATGAACTAAATTTCGAACCTAATACCAGACAAACAACAACAAATCAACGTGAAAGATATAAATTGAAATGTTAAAAAAACGTCTGTAGCTTGAAAAATGCCCAAAGCAGATAGAAATAAGTGTTTTAAAGATCACTAATTTCATTGCTTTTCGAGACCTGAATATTTTTTTATTCATATCCAGCAATATAAAAATTGATTTCAAATAACGTCATTTGATGGAATAAAAGTTATTCGAGTTATTTTTTGGGATTCTCATAGAACAATGTCAGTCAAGTTAGCGAAATTTTTAAGTTCGCGGGCTGATTCTATTTGTATAAGAAGCACATATTTTTTAAATACAGATTAATAACGACAAATATAAATAAAAATATAGTAATTTAATGGAAATTTTAGAATATATATTTAAAAAAAGAAATGTTGATGATGTTTCTTATTATTATTAATTTTGATGCGAATATAATTAATTCTACATTGTTTAGGAAGAGAAAGCAAATACAGTAACACGTGAGCGAAGCCACGGGTAACTAGCTAGTATTTGATAAAGGACTCACTACTGAATAAAATTCTGTATTTTAAATAAACGATTATGATAACACTTTTGAAACATTTCACTAAAAACTAATAACAAGGAATTGCACTGCAGTGTGTTTTTTTATCTGAAAATAAAGTAGGTATATTGTTTTGTCTGTTATAATTATACCATTCTCTATACACCCATAATAATGTTTGGGTTTTACCAGAGATCAGCCGAGTGGGAATCCAGGATTCAATTTACAAAGAACTCGGAGCGCTTCCTGTCTGCGCGGGCCGCGGGCCCTTCTACTTTCATTGACTGTCATAGCCGAGTAGCCGCTACTACTTACTATCACAAGTCCAGTAATGATGCATGGTCATAGGAAACTATAGCATTAGAAATACCTATAAGGAAAAATTGCTATCAATTAGGTATTATTAGATTTGTTGACCATAAAGAGTCTCTGTCTTCCCTCTACTACGCATGCCCGCAAGTGGTGGCGCAGAATTTTTGTCTTTGCTTCATGGTCCTGTCACATTCCACATTATGGTCTCCACGGAAGACACACCAGAACAAACTTGAATCGAATCGATCGCCATCCTTTAAAGCCCATATAAAGTATCTTAGAATACAGCTAAATTCTTAGCTGAGATGATGGCCGAACGTATACAAATGGCGGTACCTACTAGCTTTATCATTACAATATGATGCCAGAGAGTGTAACAATAAATTTTCATAATGAGTGTCTCAATCGGTATCACATAAGAGACACTCATAAGCCCTAGCAATAGCAATGATTACCACACTTCCATCCCTTTAATTACCTTTCAGGAAGTCTCTGTCCCTACAGTGTACGCAACAATCCGCCTCAAAGAGTTCACAATCAGCTGATAGTTTTTTTTATCCATGTCTCTGTCAAAATAACAATGTCGAAATTGCCAACAACAATTATTATACGAAATTTCGCCGTTTTAAACCACTACAATCTTGGAGGAATTATTATAACTATCATTTTTTTGTTATTGAACGCAATTTTGTTAAGTTCGTCAAAGAATCGTAGTACATCCGGGAAACCGCTCGTAGAAAGCTAAAACATAAAAAATAAGGGGGTACCTAGACAAAAAAAACATCATAAATGAACTTTATCTCTATAGGCAGCAGTATAATAATATATAATATGTCTATGAGTATTATTTGAACTGTCTCGATTCAGATCAAATCCTTTCAAAGTAGAAATATTTGCATTACTCAAAATATGTTGATTGGCCAAAGAAGAAGAGTGTTAATTTGATGTTAATAGGTATATCACTGCCATATATTTATGGTTCCTCTGATTAATTCTCAGCGACCACGACTCTACGACGATATTGTTATTGCTACAAATTTAATTACTTGCCAGTTCGTCGTCTAGTTATTATGTTATCTCCGGTCTGATGAGGCCCAATGTACCTAGTCGTTTTATTGTGAAATCGTGCCGATTTTACAAATATTGCATTGCGGAGAGCCATATGTCTATAGAATACATCCTGTGAAGAATATTTTTATTGTTTGTTACTTACTATTGAAGTACTTGAAAAACACAATAATATTATGAAGAAATACAATAAAAATTAATTTTGAAGTAGTTTGAAAAATGAGCGTAAATTTTGTATGTATACTTGTGATTGTTGTCTCTCTTTCGCATAGGAGCAACAAGTCGACTTTCCACGACAGGGCTTTCAGCGTAGCAGGACCCGTCATCTGGAATCGACTTCCCGAAGAACAAAGAAAAAACCAGCCCATCAGCAGACTGAAGACACTGCTCTTCCCACAGAGTTTCCCGCTCGCCCTTGAGATGGAGTATCATTAAATGGCGTCAATCAAATCACCCAACATCATAAGTTACAAAAGAGAGACTATGAAAAACAGACAACAATCACAAATGAGGCCTGTGCTGTAACTTCCTGCTCAGAATCGAGAGCCTCACCTCACTGGCTAATATGTCGGGGTTTTCTTTAAAACGTTTAAACTAGATGATCGGTGACCAGCTTGATCCACGAATGGACGACGATTCCAGTAGGGCCATCAAGAAAGCGAGCTCGTCGATTTAATGGCGCTAACACGACATCCGGTACCTCATCGATGTGTTTTATTTAAAGACGCTCACGCTTCATTTCTGCGAGAGTATTGCTCGAGACGACAACATGGAAGGATCTAGCCACAGGCCGCATAGTTTTGGAAAGACGCTCACGCTTCTGACCTTTGGCGTCTTCACGGTGTTCCCAGTTTTGGCAATGAGTAAGAATATTACACTCAAAATAGTTACACGAAATACATACCTATATGTACTTAGGTTCAACCACAATTAACTAAGCAAAGTTCTAGAATAAGAACTGACAGTAATGTTCATTTGTATTGTTTTAATGGATTTGTTGGAATATTCATTCGCTATTATACATTTATTATGATGATGGCAACACTGCCTCTTTTTCTTTCCCTTTCCGCCGCCTCCGTGTTTGTAGTAAGCTGTACTAGTGTAATGCCAAAATGTAACTATTGATTATTAAATAAAGAATAAACACTTAAGCAGTCCAATTATTCTTTCAGGATTACATTGGAAACCATTAGGGCTCACAACCATCGATCATTTTTTGCATTTAAATAACATAACTCACCATTAGATTCCTTGATACACAATTTAATCTCTTCTGCGTTAACCGGAGGCAGGTTGTAATACGGTAAGTATGTAGACACACACCAGTGTAACCTTTCGGCAAACAGGGTTCCTATATTTCGGGGCAAGAGTCGAATTTGCGATATTTGGGTCAGAAAGGTTTACTCCCTCCCGAATATTAGGTCATGTAAAGCAGGAGAATAGGCTTCAGATGTAGGATATGCTCTGCATGTTGCATAGCCATGCAAGGCACCCCGTATTCTCTTCGGCTTATTGACTCTATACCATCCACAGGGACCGATTTTAATCGCCGTTTCAGCCTGAGCCAACGTATCACGGTCCACCACTTGTAGGTAGAGTCGAGTTGAAATGCAGTGGCTAAGAGGCATTAAATGTGTGTATATTGCGTGTAACATTTCCTTGGACGCGTGTAACATTTCAAATAATATTGGGAATAAGAATAGTTTGAGAAATGATATCAAGTGACCAACATTCTGTGATGTCATGGAGTCCGATATGATTGGTGATTCCCTTCATTATAGGTCAAGCCAACTTCTCCCCAAGGAGCCACTATGAAGAAATGAACTGCATTCCACTGCCAAACAAGAACAACGTCAAGGCATATAAATGTGCCTTCGAAAGCCAGAGGCCAGGGGACAAGAGATGTATTTACAGGTGAACTCAAGAGTTTTATTAGAAATCTATTTTTTGCAGTGGCGTAACTATACCGTCCGAGGCCCATGACAAAAATTGTTATATGGGTCCATCCCGGTTAATTCTCACGTAGTTATTTAATTTATAATGCACTTTGTTACCCAACACTATCTCTGTACTACCCAATAATACTCTGCGTAAACGACCAATTGTTTGATAATAAAAAAATCGTGGTATACTATTTATATCTACTGCAAATAAAACATATACCCAAATCCTTACCACTGAGAGCGTCGTCAGCTCTCCCCAGCGATAGCGCCACGAAAAAATACTTTTTTTTTTAACAAAAAGAGGAAATTCTCCGACCGTCGCTATTTCGCCAGCCCTGCCACCCTATAGTTAAGCCACTAATTTCTTGTCACGCTGCACTTCAGTCTCGATAATCAGCTGCACAACAGCTAATGTAAGTACGTCAGTCTTCTCCTTTTACATGAAAAGTTGGGTGGTAAGCCCAATCGCTAAAATTATGTATGGTAGATACCACAATTAAACTTGAACTATATTAAATTGCAGGGGCGCTTTCATAAATGACGGACAGTTCATTCCAGACGTGGAGTGCAACGTGGGCTGCACTTGCATCACCAGGAGTAGCGAATTCAAGTATGTATACTTTGCTTTTTCCAAAAATTGGTATTTCAGCGTCCTGCGATGGATTTTGTATCGTACGCTTCCTCACACATAGTTCACTGGGTACGACAATGCAGTGTGGGCAGGCAATACGTTCGTTCACACCCCATGGCACGAAGTGACTCACCCTGTTGTCACCCTGCCACACCATTGTGTGTTGGACGAAGTTTATAATATATATATTTTTTTGTATTTGATGTAAATTTTACATTTTTATTACTTCATTGAAATGCAGCGGAGATTTCCTGTGCGCCGCGATTGACTGCTACGAATTTTCCTTCCCGAAGAACCAATCTTGCATCTACCAATATGGGCTGAATGACTGCTGCAGTTCCAAACAAGTCTGTGGTAAGTCGATATATACAAGTTTACTTTCATAAGTACCACCTTTGTGATCCCACTTAAGGGCTTAGAGAGGCAACACGAGCCCTCCACCATGGTCTATCCTGAGCAGCTTCAATGTCTTTCTCCCAAACCATGTCCAATTCCTTCAGTTCCGTTTAGAAGGAACGGAACACGAGGGCTTTCCTCGTCATCGGCATACTGATGCGAGGAAGAACAGCGCTGTCCTCAGCCAACTGTCATCCGGCATCCTTAACACTCATTATGTCTCAGCCAAAACCATATCCTCTCAATATTGATGGTAGATGTTATCGCCTCATTCGCGATGCAGTGGTAGAATACCACTCTATACCCCAAATTCTCACGAGGGTTTTCGTTTCAAATGCAAATATATTTTGTGCCCGGGCTTTGATCAGATGACAGGAATCACACCCATACAGAAGAATGGGAAACACACACGCATGGAACAGCAAACATTTCGTCTCGACACTAAACGCTGACGCGTTCCATATTTTGATCAAGTTATTAAAGGCTCCACTTGCCATACCGATATGTACATATCGTTAACTCAGTCTCGAAGCACCATTGTAATGGCTGCTTCCATGTCCAACAAAATTATTGTTTACCTGACAACCATTGACATAGAAAATATTGGTACGCAGATTTTTGATGAAAATTTTTTCGAACTTTCAGAAATGTTTTTTTTAACATTTAAAAAAGATATTTTGAACGTATTTTCGTATAAACTACTAATTTGACAATGTAAGGACAATCAACAGTCATAGTAAGGACTACTTCTGTCGGGAAAGATAGTTTAACATAAAAATTAAGGGAAGGAGTTTTAAATTTGATTTTTGCGCTGGGCGCATCTCCCTCAATCGCAGTGGTGTTTGATTATTCTGGGAAAATAGAAATTAATTGATTGATTGATAATTTCAGGTAAGCATGCAATCAGCAAGTTGTTCAAGTGCGTAGTGGACGGCAAGACTTATCGGGAAGGAGAAGTGTTCTATCCTGAGAATTCCTGCAAGAAATGTGTCTGTCAGAAGGGCTTCAGGGGTCGGTACGTACAGCCATTCTGCAAAACCATTGACTGCGGCGTGGAGCGAGCAAACTACGTGCAAATCCTCTCCAGGTGTGCCCCTGTTTACTACGAGGGTCGGCCCTGCTGTCCCATCGACTGGCAGTGCTGTGAGTATCTTTGAACTTCAATTCTGTTAAGTTGTAGGGAAGAACGGGAAGTGGCCACCCCAAGCTTTGAATTACTTACTACAAATTACAAAATGTCAACATTATTTCCAACTTTTATCTCTATATTTCATTAATTATTATTAAATATTTATTTGTTGCATATACATGAGATTTTTCGGCATGTTGAACATGTCGAGAATTCTCATGATTAGGAGTTTCGGAGACTCAAACATTACCACCTAATGGCGAACGTTGTTAACGTAAAGTGATCACACTAAGCCAGCCTTCGAAACAACAGTAGAAGACGGTCGTAAGCCCGTGGTGGTTTGTTCCATTCAAAAATCGAACATCAGTAATGAATTTTTAGAGTCATTAATTGTTAGATAATTCTTTAACATTATTAAACATTACACTTATTGAGTATACTGAATATTGTTCAAATACCACACTCTATAACAGGGGTCGGCAACCTTTTAGCTGTGGTGTACCAAGCCACTCTACCAATATGATTCAGGGTGCCGCCTTAATTCAGAATTTTATACCAAATTAAGAATTTTATACCAAATTTATCATTGTAGAGTGCCATTCAGAACCCCATCGCGTGCCAAGCCTGGCACGCGTGCCATAGGTTGCCGACGCCTGCTCTATAATATAATCCATACGTGAACATTTTTAGTAAAATTGCCCGGACGGAGGAAAATTAATTTTGCACACTTATAGTTTATAGAGAAGGAGTGACGAATGATAATATTTTTCTAAAATTGTGCATAAAAATAGATTAAATCAATAAAAAAGCCATTGCAAACACTACTGTAATGTTACGTACTTGGCACATGTATTTAACACTGCCACAGACGCATATATTCTTTTGTTTATACGTGGTCAGATTGAGAATAGATTAATCTTCTTACTATAATAATTCAGAGAAATTTGGATTTAATGGGTTCTGTTCATTCAACAATATACATATATATTATACAATAAGATGACAGGTTTCACATGTCATTTATTCCCTACTACACCGCCTCATCATCTGACTTTTGCCCAACCCTATATGATATAGGGTGGGGCAAAAGTCCCGCTACCATTTTGATTGCATATAACTTTGTTCAAAGAAAAGATTAGTAGGTTTGGTTTTCATAAAAAGTATTTGGTCTTACATTTTTTTTTCGTTACGATTGGAAAATTATATCGGCTAAATGGTGACCGCAATTCGCTATGCAACTTTCGGCTCTTTTTAAGGCATTTTTCATGACAACCTCTAACATCTCGGGCTGAATTCCTTCAATTTCATGACGAAGATTGTCTTTAAGATGTTACGAGACATCCGTTTTCTCCCAGAACGAGGCATCCGTTTTCTCCCGTAATGTAAGCGATAAATTGTGGTTTTGTGATAGTTTCTATCGATTTACGACCACTTTACCTGCCTGGGCCACTTTAGCCGTCCTTACCCTACTAGCAACTAGCACGACACCTTCTTCTGATGTTTCAGATAAAAGCACTGATAAAGTGGTGAAGAGCAGACGTCCCTCGAGTTATCAGTGCAGTTACGGTCAACTCAAACTGAACATCGGTGATAAGGTGGTGAGCAGCAACAAATGCAGGAGCTGTTCCTGCGACTACCCACCTCTCGTGACCTGCAAACAAAAGAAGAACTGCGTTCCATAGGCAGGCATACGGGGCTGTCGCTGTCGGTCTACAACTAATGGACCCATAGATAATAATAATATAATAATAACCTGTAGTGGACCGATGCGACGGCTGCTATTCACTTCGATGTTTTTATCATTATCTACATTACAATAATTTAAATTAAAGAATTTACCCTGGCATTTATTTACTTTCTTGATCACCACCCATATGGTTTATTCACTGATTGTTTAATTTGTCAGTAGACGTTTTATTACTACTTGTTAGTTTTGTGATATTTTTTGCACCTGTTATGTATTTGTTAATAGCCCAATAAGTGTATTTTTCTGATGTTATGTTTTGTTAATGGCCCAAGGACTATAAAATAAATATAATAATGGATTCTTAATTATGTTTATAATGTCACATTTAACATATCCACTTCCCGAGGTAGATTCGGTGTGTTAAGAAGGGGCTCGCGGGGGCTGGTCTGACTAATACACATCGTCCATTCGTATTTGTGTTTAGCGCAAAGGGTGCAAACCTGTTATGCTGAGCGGTGATATTTTTTGATTATTAATAAATAAAATAGTTTACCGCTTAAACTAAGGGGAGACACATCTGACGTGATAAAGGCTTCATCGCATTTTTAAATATTGTTTTTTTTTTAATAAATGAATCTGTGTTCTCTCAAATTGAACACAAATACAATCTTTCACAATAAGCTACTTAAAGTTTGTTTCGTATATATATAGTCGTACGGTTAAAAGGCGAATCAAAGTCAAAATTATAAAAGCAATTTAAAATCCCTCAGCCAATTCTTGGCGTCGGTCGTCAGCAAATTCAAATCCTCCATCGAGCCAGGAAACATAATATGCACTGTACAATCATGCACAATATGCTGTATCGTCTGTGTGTCGCTCCCAAACTCACATCGGGGACTGTCGACGTAACCCCATCTATGGAGTTCGGCCGCACTTATTTTATTTTTATTTTATTTAATTGATTCCACGCAACAACAATGTTGCTTTTACAAAACATATTAGGTATATACAAATTTAACCATTGACAATAACTTCTTCCACAGTCCGTTCTTATACGGTTTAGCACCATCCATGATCTTCTATCCAGCTCAAAGCCAGCAACCCTATTCGATGGATCCGACACAAGGTGCTTGTTTTTGGTATCCATGCCATCCCACTCCGCTGCCCATGCAAGCCCGATTCACTGTTAAACCACCGTTCTCCAAATCTTTTGCTCGAGGCCAAAAAGGCTTTCTAGATCTGAGTCTGGTGTCAGGGACTTCTCTCAAGGCTGTGTTAAGCAGAGATGTATTAGTCTTTGCCCTTTCCCACTCTCTCATCGTAGATGCGTTTCTGCGAAGGTGAGGGGGGGCTATGTTGGAGAGCACGGGCAACCATTGGCACTGAGTGGGTTTCAGGGTGCCTGATATAATCCTCATGGTGGAGTTGAGCTGGACGTGAAAGAGGAACATATTCGGCATCTGGGATCAAACCCCGCGACCTCCGCACAAAACAGTGCGAAAGCCGGCGTCGTAACCGCTAGTCTACCAACCACTTCAAAAATTACTTATTTAAAAAAAACAACTATTCAACAGATGTTTTTTTTTATTTAAAACATTTTTTAGTTTCTTGGTTGTTTTTTTTTTCAAACGTAAGTAAATATTTAAAAATAAGTACTTATTTTTTATGTTAAAAAATCCACACAACTAAATATAGGCGAATTCCTCTTTTATTTATCAACTAGCCTTCCCGACAGACGTTGTCCTGTGACAATTCTATAATGATACTATTCTCTGTTGTATCAGTGTGAATCCAGGCTTCCACTCTGTAACAACTCTGACAAAAGTGGTAGACCAGCAGTATCAGTAGAAGGCTTACATACAGTGTACTGGAGGTTGTGGGTTGGAACTGTTGGAATCCCGGTGCTGGGCATTTCCACTTTTATGACACAAGCCTCTGATGCTTAATGTGAAAGATGTCAAAAGTGTATTTCTGTTCACTTCGAGTGAAACCAGATTTATTTAAAAATATACATACAGAGGTTTTGGATAGGAAATAATGGAAATTCGTACTCTCTGCCTACCCCTTTCGGGAAACGGCGTGATGGATAAAAAAATATAATACAGCCAATGGCCTTAAATTACATCACAGGATTTCAATCATACCATTATTTCAATAAAAAAAGTTTATATGGCGTGTAGATGGTGGTATGCTACGATGAATGCGGTCCCACAACAAGAGGGACGGATGAAATTGCGTGGACTCAGGAACAAGCCATTTGGCTGCTTTCTTTTTCTTTTGATGTATTTTATTTTTTTGTTATTTTGTAAATGTGGCTCACATCCGTTGGCTTGCATTTAACGTGCTTGCCGACTATGCATATACCCGCAAACTGAATTGGTCTATTATTCATATTCAACGAAACTTGTAATATTTTATTAAATGAAAAAAATAATAATAAAAAAAACACCAAAGGGTGGATGTCACCAGAGCGCTGTTTTGCGCCAAGGTAATCCAAACACGGTAGCCGGAGAAGTCAGGTAGAAGAGCCAGTGATCGAGAGTGTCCAAGAGAGAGAAGCCAATAAGAGAAGTCCAAATCCAAAAGTGGCGTTCCAAAGCCAGAGTCCAGTGAGAGAGCAGGTAGTCAAGTAAAAGTCAGGTGTAGATCAGCAAGAGAATGTTTTATTGAAGGAAATATGGCCCGTATATTAACCGATCACTGTGCGCTCGCGCTCACGCAGGAGCGATCAGGCAGCGGGCATCGCCTGGTGGGGGCACCGATCGCACGCGGCGCACAGTGGTCCCACAAAGAAATTTAGGGCGCCAAAATTAAAAAAACGAAATATATCAGAGAGACAAACAAGCTATGGTCTGATGTACTGTGACCTTGAAGGCTTCTAGTACCGCATATGACAACTCGCTTGAGGTACGTCTCGTTGCTATGGAGACGCTATAAGATGGTGGTTATCTACAGCAACTTGTATTGTCAATTTGTGTGTGATTTTCAAGCGCGTTTTACAGTGACTTCTTCCTGTATTTTAAAATTAATAAACATGGTGTTTTATTGAATTTTTCTCGCTGAATACGAATCTGTTCTCGTTCATTGCTGTAATTTAATCGGTAGTCTGGAAATTTGCATTTGAAGTCAGTACTTTTTAGTCACTTTTAACTGGCTATATGTAGTGTTACAAAATTTTCCCATCCTTTCCCATAAAAACTTTTCAAATAAAAGTTTCTCCTTAAAGTCAGTACTATCACCTACATCACGTACATTTCCCCCGTTTTCCCCCCAAATCCTTAAAATGTGATTTATACCACTAAATTAGTGATTACTATTGTGTATATTTTAGTTCTTCAAGCAATCATGTTTTTTATTATTGAAAATTAATTTGATTGCTCAGGAGACGTTGGTTGTACCTACCTAACTATGCACAATAGCCCTGCGGGAGATACCTGTTACTGGAGCACTGGAGATTATATGTTTTTGTTTCATGATTTCTTTGTTTATGTTTTTCAGTGCTCTGTTGGTGTCTCTTATATAAATAAATAAATTCAGTTACATAACGTATTTTGATTTTGCTTCTCAGTATATGTAATTAATAGATAATGGAACTTATTTCCCACACCCAGAGACATGTTATACCTATAATATAGATTTTCAACGCCATACAAATTTTGATAAAAAAAACTGTCCATCATAAATAGGGGTGCTATCCTTTCTAATTTGTCACCTGATAACAGAATACAATAGTTTACTCTCCATCTCTTTTATTTGATGTGTCTTATACTACCTGTCTCTTCTACTTAGGAACATCGTGAACAATAGAATAGTCTTACTGTATCTTTCACCCCAAAAACAATAATACGTATGCATTTATTAGATAAATCAATACTACTCAAAGATTTTATTTCTAAACGGACGAAATTAAATGACCCTTTTTAGTAGTGGACTTCATTTAACAAATTTCGTCCCGTAAAGTCTTGATGTTATGGTAGGGCAAAACCGACAACAACGAAGGTTCGTCATAACATTTCGCCACAGACTACATAACGTAATAAAGAGCGCTACCCGTACCTTTATATTATTTTATTTATATATTCGGTATGACTTGATATTGGTACCTCACACGAAAATTTTTAAAATTTTGTATTTGCCCCCCTCCTTCTGGCACCCATTTGGTTTTTTCGCAAAAATAAGTCCAAAAATGGACTCAGCGACACAAAAAACATATATTTTGATACCCCACACGAAAAATTTCGAAATATTAAGATTTTGCCCCCCTCCCCTTGGCACCCCATTTGGTTTTTTCGCAAAGATAAGTCCAAAAATGGACCCAGCGACACAAAAAACATATATTTTGATACCCCACACTAAAAATTCTAAAATGTTAAGATTTGCACCCCTCCCCCTGGCACCCCATTTGATTTTTTCGCAAAAATAAGTCCAAAAATGGACTCAGCGCCTCAAAAACCCCCCATACACCAAAAATCAGAATTTCGGCGCCCTAAATTTCTTTGTGGGACCACTGTGCGGCGCCCGGTCAGTATATAATGCGGTGTTCACACGGGGCGATATAAGGCCAGACGATTTCGCTTGCATAAAAAAAATATCGTTCCGTCGCCCATTGATCGTCTGATGTGTTCACACGAGTCCACCGACATACATTCAATCTGTCAGGTGCGCTGATAATTTTAAAAATGGCGGACGTCGAGGTAGAAGTCGCGGAGTAATTGGGTTAGTTGAAAATATAATAATATTGTTTTAGACGATATAAGGAGACTCGTAATTGAGGAAAAATGAAAAAAAAAAAGGCAGATATTGGGTGCGGAATTTGATTCTAAGGAGAAATAAATTTAGAACAGTGCTGTCAACTGTCAAGAAACAGAACATTCGGACGCAGCGCATATCTGCGCATGCGTGAATCGTTCCACCAGATACAAAAGTTGAAAGGCGTTCAACTTGAGGCGATATCGCTTTCAACCATTTTTATCGCTTCAGATTTATCGACAATCTGTTCACACGGTTCAATTGGCTGGCGATATTTTAGTGTCCTGGCGATATTCGCCTCGTCTGAACACCGCATAATACCCGGGATCGGCCGCGCGCGAGCTCATTTGCCCATACCTGTACATGTACTAGTAGAGACGGTGAAACAAGTTCCCCGCTGGACGTGTTTTGTGCTGCGTGAATTCAACTACTATTGGAATTTGATTTTTTCTACACTCGATAAGTTTTTTTTTCTATTTCTTTTTGACTAATTCTTACTATCTTTTTATTTATTTAGATATTATTTTTGTATTTAGTTTAAAACCATTTAAATTACTGTACATTTATTTTTTTATATTATTTTGTTTTGTTTGTCCCGTGCGACGTTATTGTTGCATCGGGACGGCGCGGTACGTAAATACGTAATTATTATTTCTTTATTATTTTTGTTTCTTTATTTTGTATTTAAAACACTTGTGAATATTATTATATGTGACGTTTAAAAAATGGAGGAACGTGATGGAGGTGAGATACCCCCTGACATTGGGGTGATTTCATCGGTCTCAGACCCTCCAGAGTCGGGGAAAAAACGTAAACTTGCTGAAACTAACTCTGAAAATACAATTAAAGACAAAGATGTTTCTCTTGCTCAGAACACGAGCCACATGATCCAAAATGAATTTACACCGGATATTCCCGGGCCGTTTGTCGTGTTTGTTCAGAACGCTGACGACACTCATTTACATCCGCTAACATTCGGGAATTTCTTATACAGGAGAAACTTTCTCTGCATAAAACCTGAATGTATTAGAGCCGAAAACAGATATAAAATTTCTCTAACATTTAATAATTATTTATCTGCAAACGAGTTCGTTAAATCGACCTTTGTCTCTGAATACAAATTGAAGGCCTTAATTCCGACTTATAAGTTGGTTAAATCAGGACTAGTTAGAGATATTCCCCTGGAATTATCTGAATCTGATATCGTTGAAAATTCTTCCACATTTGGATCCTCGATAAAAGTTTTAAAAGCCCGCCGACTTAATAGGAAAAAAGTTGACAAAGACACTAATAAAATATCATGGGTCCCTTCAACTACTTGTATTCTGACTTTCCACGGGCAAATCTTGCCCAAAAACATTTACTTATTTTATAATTCCTTACCAGTAGAACTATACTCTGAACCTACTATAATTTGTCACCTTTGTGCTAGATTTGGGCACTTAAGGAAAAATTGTCGATCCAAACCCAGATGCGCAATCTGTAGTTCCACTGAACATAACAAGGATACTTGCACCTCTAAAGAGGTGAAGTGTCCTAACTGTCATGGAGATCATAGTGCTCTGCACTCTAGTTGTCCCGAACTAAAAAGGCAAAGAGACATAAAAAAGGTTATGGCTGCGGAAAACTTATCGTTCGCCCAGGCTGTTAAGCTCTTCCCGAAATCTAGCAAACCCTATAGTGAAATCGTCAAGCCCTTAGAAGGGAAACTCCCCTCAGTCCAAGTTCCTAATAATTCCCTAAACTCTAGTCGACGAGTTACAATCTCGACTAAAGCTAACTCAGCTCCTCTCAAAAAAGTTTCACCTCTGTATAATGATAAATCTTACATAGACAACCTTCTTTACACTAACGGGCAGGCTGGGAATCTAACTCCAGGATGTGCTCTTACAACTCCAGAGTCATTCACTTTAACACCATCCGATAACGAAATCTTAAATGAGAGTACCTCATCTCTCAAAAATAACATTTCAAAATCTTCCACCGATGAGACAAATTCTTTGAAATCAGCCCTAGAGCTGTTGCTTGATATTATTTTTAACAAATCTGATATGTTCACTTCAAAAATACTTCCTCTTATTAAAACGATTATAGAAAAAGAATAGACAAACAATATTCTCAACATTTCGTTGGAGAATGCTATTTGTTATTTCGAATTCAAACTATTTATTCTAGTAAACGTTTATTACCTACTAATAATTCAATATGTCAGATAATAATCAATTGAATATTCTTCAGTGGAACTGCAGAAGCGCAATCTCCAACAAATCAGATATTATACATATGTTAAATCAATTCTCTATTCACCTTTCAGCTTTAAACGAAACATGGATCAAACCACATTATACCTATAATATTCCTGGTTACTCTGTCTTTCGAAATGACAGAGTTGAGGGCAGGGGAGGTGGAGTAGCCATATTTGTGAAATCATCTCTCCATTGTGATCTTATTCCAATTCCAAGCAATCCCTTTTTCGAAATAATTGCGATCTGCATTGACGGTATTGGATACGTCTCTGTATATATTCCCCCATCTGTATAATATAAGTGGAATAATATTGTTATTTTTAAGTTATAAAATATGTAATTTTTGTAACTTCATAATCTAAATAAATAAATAAATGGTGGATTTGACAGTAATTATTTCAACTCGATTGTCCCTTTACTTCCAACATCATTTTTCCTGCTCGGAGACTACAATGCCCATGCTGTTGCCTGGGGAAATACCCTAACTGACAGAGCGGGTAACCAAATACTGTCATTTGTAGATAAGCATGACCTATGCATCTTGAATGACGGTTCACCAACCAGACTGACTTCCCCTAACCAGAATCCAAGTGCAGTGGACTTAACAATTTGTACTGGCAATCTGGCTTGTTCATCAAGCTGGAGTATCCTAGACGACCCATTTTCTAGCGACCACTACCCAATTTTTGTTACTCTATCCGTAGCTCCATCCAGAAAGTTTTCTTACAGCAGACAATTATACAGTACAAAAAGGGCAAACTGGGCTAGATTTGCCGAAATCGTAAAGGAATCCATGTCTAAAATCGGAGATACGTCCAAGTCTCCTGTCCAAAAGCATTATGATGACCTGACACAGATTATTTACGAGGCGGCTAATAACAGCATTCCCTCTAAAAATAAACCCAGCAAAAACACGAAAAATGCCCCTTGGTGGGATCAGGAGTGCTCTGATCTTATCACTGAAAGAAAACAAGCTATGCGAAACTTTAGAAAAAAATTTGATTCAGACTCCTTTATACAGGCAAAGGCCATACAAGCCAAGGTAAAAAAAAACTACGAGCTAAAAAGCGACAGAGTTGGCAGACCTTTTGCTCTTCTCTGTCCCCGAATTCTCCCCCTTCACATGTTTGGAATATGATCAGACGCTTCAAGGGTTCCTTCCAGACCTCCAGAGCTTCTGCTTCTCTTTCTGACTGGCTTTCAGAGTTTTTAAATAACCTAGCTCCTCCTACTGCCCCTAATTTGGACCAACTAATTCCCCCTTGTATAAATATCAGAAATCTTCCTCAAAATAACAATAGATTGTTAGAAAAAGTAAATATGTATGAACTAAAGCTCTGCCTACTATCGGTAAGGCATTCATCTCCTGGTGAAGACAGAATTCCGTTCGCTTTCTTTCAGAAAGCTCCTGACATCTTTATCGAATCCTTCCTCGACCTTCTCAACAAAATTCTATCTTCGGGAAACATTCCCAACTCTTGGAAACACCGGTTAATTATTCCCATCTTAAAACATGGAAAAAATCCTAAACTCGCTTCTTCTTACCGGCCTATAGCCTTGTCCGCATGCGCCATGAAAATTCTGGAACACATTTTGAAAAGCAGACTGGTTTGGTATATAGAACACAACTCTATAATACCTTTTACACAGTTTGGTTTTAGAAAGTCACTGTCTTGTGTAGATAATTTGAGTGTATTGATCACGGATATCCAGATTGCTTTTCCTAAGAAGAATCCGATGTCGGTCGTATTCCTTGATATAACATCTGCTTTCGACAATGTCTCTATCCCTCTTCTTTTCAAAAAACTTGTAAGTCTCGGTATCCCTCACAAAATTGCCACATTGATCTTTAGCATGTTTACGGAGAGAAGCATTTCAGTGAGCGGAGACGTTCCTGGAGACCACAGGGTGGTCTGGAAGGGCCTTCCTCAGGGGTCAGTTTTAAGCCCTATCTTATTTAACGTCTATTGTTCAGACCTCCCCAAGATACCTGATGACTGTCAATTGATTCAATACGCGGATGATATTGCAATATATACTACTAATAAAAATAATGTATGCGCTGAAAGAGCTTTGACAGGAGCCTTAAATATTGTCAATTCATGGATGGAACGGAATAACTTATTCCTATCCCCTCAAAAGTCGAGAGTTGTATCATTCTCCAGAAAGCACGTGAATCCATCCATTTCTGTAGAGCTTAACGGAAATATAATTCCTCAGTGCGAAGAGGTAAAATTTTTGGGTATGTCTTTAGATAGGAAATTGACCTGGAACCCTCACGTAACTCATACACTGGCCAAATGCGAAAGAGGATTAAATATACTTAGAGCGATCTCTGGCACCTCTTGGGGCTCCCACCCTTCCTCCATGGAGAACATATACAATGCATTAATTCGCAGCCACTTAGTCCAGTTGACTCCAATATCCAAAACCTTGATTAACAAGCTGGATGCTGTACAAACAAAATCTTTAAGGCTCTTGGTTGGCGCGATGCCCTCCACTCCAAACAACTCTCTCCAGGTGGAATGTGTTGATATGCCACTAAAGATTAGAAGACAATATCTATCTGATTCCTTCTTTATTAAAAAACGGACTTTCACTGATCATCCATTGCTAAAAAATTTACCCATACTACGTAACCTATATCACGTTAACGGTTACTGGAAAAATAAATCGAGTCCTTATTTATGCAACAGTTACAGTAATTACATGACTCAGTTTGGCGTTAAACGTTACCCCTTTCCATCCGCTGTTTATGACCTTCCTTTGGAAGTCTTACAATTCTCCCCAACCGTCTTTGAAAATATCGGTATCGGTAAAACTCCTAAAATGTCCTCCAATCGAATAAATCAGACGTTCTTTTCAAAAGCTGACTCTTCTTGGCCAAACCACATCCAAATTTTTACTGATGGCTCCAAATTTTCTACCAATGATCATTCTGGATCGGCGGTTCTCATCCCCAAACTCAAAATAAAATCAATGCTAAAACTTCCTCCGGAAGCCTCCGTTTTCACGGCAGAGTGTGCTGCTCTGCACCAGGCTCTCACTCTGTGCGATCACCATGAATTGGAAAGAACAATCATCTTCACGGTTTCCTTATCTCTAGTAAATGTACTTTCCGGCTCAGGTACTGATAACTGTATTATCTTAGACATTAGGAGAAACCTATATAGTCTTAAAGTAAAAGGGAGAGATATTGTCATCGCTTGGATCCCGGCTCATTGTGGTATAACACCCAATGAGGACGTAGACGCATTGGCAAAAGAGGCCACCAGCAATGGATTGGTCCCTCGAAACTTTGAACTCCCCCTGAGTGATATAAAACGTTCTGCCTTTCTCGGAGCAATGTCGGCCTGGACCGATCATTGGGATGAGGTAGGTAGAGCTAAGGGGTCGATTTATCGGGACATTAAGGAGTCTATCTCCAGAAAGCCATGGTACCATGAATTCAAATTCTCCAGATCAGAAATAGTCACACTGACTCGCATGAGATTTAATCACTACAGACTGGATAGTCATCTATTTAAAATAAATTTAGCCTCGTCTCCACTCTGTGAGTGCGAACTCGATATGGAGACATTAGACCACGTCTTCCTCGGTTGCCCAATAAGAGATTCATATGAACTTTATTACGAAATCGATGAAATTCAGTTCCCCATTAATATGTCTTGTCTGTTACACTCTGAAAAGCTTTCTGTCTACAAAAAAATTTTAAAATCAGTAAAACAGAATTACATAATTATATAAACAGTAGGTATGGGTGTGTCGTGCATGTATATATTTTTATATAAATGCGAGAATGTATGTATGTAAGGGCGTGATTGTAAGTATGTAAGGCCGTGTGTGAATGTAAAAATAGTAAGTCTTTATATAAAATAATAGAAAAATAATAAATTAAAGCGTAATATTTTTGTTTTGCAAAACATCAAATATTTGAAACTGGCACAAATCGTCCCTCAAGGGATGGGATGCCATAAACATAATAATAATAATAGAAGCATTAGAAGTCAACCGCATAAAAAAAATAATTTAAACATAAACGTCTTGAACGAAAAACTAGATTTGTATAAAAGCTCACCATTGCTAAAAGAAATTAAAAAGATAAACATTTGATTTGAACGATACTGCCTCTTATCTCTTTGTTTCAGATCTGAATGAATCTTGAAGTTTCTTCCTGTCTGCCAAAGAGACCACCGACAATCCAACCAGCAGGGTGATTCACGAGAAAGTTTGACTTCAAACTAAACTAGATTATTTTCTAAACTTCTGTCATTGACTAGAAAATCTCTGTATTCTACAAAGTTTACTAAATAAATAACAACCGTTGCTATGTGTTGCTACCAAAGACAAAATAATAATATTCATATTTTGTTAATGGTAATAAAACATAGTAATATAATTTAATTTGACAGTTTGTTGTAAACTGCAATTTTAGAAAAGTTTAGTTCGATGTCCGATTGAAACTTTTTCATGACTGCTGATGTTTTTATTGTTAAGCTATAGACAATAGATCCATAAGTTACCTGCCGTTATCTACAATAGGGTATTATTGTTCTGTGTTATCTACACATTATCTTTAAATAATATTGTTATTTTTTTTCTTGTAATACTTTCTCTTTCAATACGTCATCACTGTATCAAAAGTTCATTTTATATTGTATAGCCTCTGTTATTCCTACATATTGTCAACTAGTACCTTTTTACCTTAAACCAATATCCTATTGTGTACTTACCTTGTTTTCAAAGATAGTTCTATGTTCTTTAGAATTAATTATTATTATTGTTTTCTTTCCTTAGCTTCTAATAAGTCACATTTACATTGTATAGTAGTCATTTTTTATAGTATTCATAAGTTTACCCTTTCTTTAATACTGTTTTTTTTTGTATCATATACTTAACTAATTTGTTAGAATATTTCACATTCATTTATATACATACTTTAGTCTTTGCCCATCTGAGGAAGGGAGTAGTCGCTCCCGAAAACATGTTTATGGTAATAAAATAATTCGTAGTGGCACAAAGTGAAGACTCGTTTCTTATTTTTACATCAGTGAAAAAGCCTTTGATAAGCTAAAAGGGATTATATCCTCTGCACCAGTATTAATACATTGTGATCTAAAAAAACCTTTAGTATTATCAGTCGATTCATCTCAGTTTGCGGTTGGAGCAGTATTAAAACATGGAAGGCAACCATTTAACAAGGCATTTGCATCAAAAACTTTGACACAAACTCATAATCGGCTTTCTACGTGTTTCCACCCTATCACAGTTACACGCCTAAACGGCTGGACCAATATCGCTGATTCTTTTTTTCTTGTGTTTGCTTTTGTCAGGAGAAGGTATTTATGAAATAAATTAGACGTTCAAACTTACGACCAGACCAACAATAGCAAATCAATGTGAAAGATATAAATTTAAATGTTTAAAAAACGTTGGTAGCTTGAAAAATGCCCAAAGCAGATTGAATTGAGTATTTTAAAGATCACTAAATTCATTCCTTTTCGAGACCTGAACATTTTTTCATTCATATTGTTTATTGCATTTTATCATCCTTAGGTCCATTCGGACACTTGGAATCGTCATTTGAACATTATTTATCCAATTAAAAAAAAAAAAAAAGAAAATAAGACAAAAAAGAAGCAGCACAGGCATAGGGAGGCAACAAGAGCTCTCCATTGCGCTCGATCTTGCGCAATGCTTATGACCTCCTCCCACACCAAGTCCATTTCCCTCATTCGGCATCCTCAACACATGTCCCAGCCATGCCCATCTCCTCTCCGTAATGGTGGAAGTGATGGGCCTGCGCCGGGTGCGCCGACGTATAGCGTCGTTCGAAAATATACATGGAAAAAAAATTATACAGAGGTAGAGAACAGTCAAAAGAACATCATATAAGAGCAATCTGGTTGCAGTGTAAAGAGCTACGACCAGCATTTTGTCATATCCAGCAATAGGTATAAAAACTGATTTCAAATGACGTCATTTGGTGCAATAAAAGTTATTCGAGTTATTTTTTGGAATTCTGATAGGACAATGTCTGTATTGTATTTGTATTAGAAACACATATTTAATTTAAATACATATTGATAATGACAAAAATATAGTAGGTAATTAGGTTATTTAATGGAAATTTTAGAATATAAATTTAAAAAAAATATTCAAACTTCTCAGACAGTCTTGGAAATGGGACAAGATGTTTTTTATTATAATTAATTTTGATGCGAATATAATTCTGCATTGTTTAGGAAGAGAAACCAAATACAGTAACATATGTGAGCGAAGCCACGGGTAACAGCTAGTCAATGAATAAACCATATTATTATGGGTGTTAATCAACAAAGTAAATAATTGCCAGGGTAAATGCTTCGATATATTATTCTATTTAAATTATTGTAATGTAGATAATGATAAAAACATCGAAGTGAATAGCAGCCGTCGCATCGGTCCATTAGCCTATGGAACGCAGTTCTTCTTTTGTATGCAGGTCACGAGAGGTGGATAGTCGCAGGAACATAACCTGCACTTGTTACTGGTCCTCACCAGCTCACCGATTAACATTTGTTTGAATGGACCGTAACTGCACCTGTACGGATGGGTTGTACTCGAGGGACGTCCGGTCTTCGCCACCGTATCGGTGCTATTATCTGAAACATCAGGAAAAGGTGTCGTGCTAGCTACTATAGTAGGGTAAGGACGGCTAAAGTGGCTCAGGCAGGTAAAGTGGTCATACATCGTGAAACTGTTTCATTGGCGAATGCCCTATTGCTTCGGTGACTTAAGGCGAGATCTTGACTTAAGGCGAGACTAGACTAGACTAATTCAACATCGATCGACATTTAAGGTTATTTTTTTTATTCAATGCATTCCGTTACGGGTAAAGTGACCTACATAGGGCCCTAGACAATTTGAATTTTGCGAACAACTATCTACAAACGAATTTTTCGTTAATCTAGAGTGCGAAATCAACTGTCCACAGGAACATAATAATATAAATAATTACATATTTAAACCAAACAAAGACACATTTTAAAAATATTTAAAAAAATTCAAATTGTCTACGGGGACAGGTAGACAACTTTACCCTCTATCTATAGGAATATTTTTGTCATTATTACACCGTATACGTATAAACGGACATTAAAGACATGCGAGTCATAAGAAATAAATAAATTCAATGTGGTTCACGTTGTTAACCACCGCATACTATGGAAATTTGATACGTTGTAAGCAACGTTGCATTGGTTACGTTACCGCGCGTGGTTCAGATGTGTATAATTATAGGCCCTAAAATTTTTGAAACAATTCAAATTACTAGTGGTCGACCGGAGCTCGAAATTCGACCATAACTTATGTAAAGAAAAGCACTGCAAGTGCTTATCTTAAGTTTGTTTATTATTATATTTATTTTAATTTTTGTTCTACTTTCAAAATTGACAGTTGATTCAATATGATTTTGGTTATAAGGTATTTACATAGAGCATTTAATAAATAAGGGACATTAAATGTTGTTTTTCTTTTAATTTTAGGTGAGTGATTTACATTTAATGTTTTTTTTTTCAATAAACTTCTTTTATTTTTAGAAAAATTACACCCTTGTTTGTTATAAAGAAAAACCGTTACTTATTACACTTATTTAAATTATAAGTTTGAACATTATTAAGGTTCCATTGTCAAAGACTGAGGTACTTACGTAAATTTGACGTACAATACGTACATAGTTACGTCAAATTTGAAATTTATATGTTTTTTCTATTATTATCAAAGACAAACAATATGAATCTATTCTCCATCTGTCCACATATAAACAAAAGAATATATGCGTCTGTGGCAGTGTTAAATACATACAATATTAGCATTCGCCACTCCTTCTCTATATAAACTATAAGTGTGCGAAATTTCATACTCCTCCGTCCGCGCAATTTTCGTAAAAATGGTCACAAAGTTTTTCCTTCACGTATTAATAATTTAACAATATTCATTTTTGAGTATACTCAATAAGTAATGTAATGGTTAAAAATGTTGATATTTTGTAATTTGTAGTAAGTAATTCAAAGCTTGGGGTGGCCACTTTACCCGTTCTACCCCTACACCTTGACAGATTTTTTTTTTATAAATGAATCTGTGCTCACTCAAAGTGAACACAAATACACTCCATTACTATTTCATAGTAAGAGGAAGATGGTCAGCACCTGGGATCGAACCCACGACCTCCGAACGATACAGTACGAAAGCCGGCGTTGTAACCGCCGGCCTACCAACCATGCACTTCAACTGAAACTCAAAGATACTTACAGCACTGCCAGTCGATGGGACAGCAGGGCTGACCCTCGAGGTAAACAGGCGCACACCCGGAGAGGATTTGCCCGTAGTTTGCTCGCTCCACGCCGCAGTCAATGGTTTTGCAGAATGGCTGTACGTACTGACCCCTGAAGCCCTTCTGACAGACACATTTCTTGCAGGAATTCTCAGGATAGAACACTTCTCCTTCCCGATAAGTCTTGCCGTCCACTACGCACTTGAACAACTTGCTGATTGCACGCTTACCTGAAATCATCAATCGATCAATCACCACTTCATTTGAGGGAGATGCGCCCAGCGGAAAAATCTAATTTAGAACTCCCTCCATCAATTTTTATGTTAAACTAGCTTTCCCGACAGACGTTGTCCTGTTATTTATATAAAAATACGTTTAAAATATCTTTTTTAAATGTAAAAAAATTATTTCTGAAAGCTCGAAAAAAATTCTATCAAAAATCTGCGAACCAATATTTTTTATGTCAATGGTTGTCAGGTAAACAATAATTTTGTTGTTATATAATTTTTCATAGATGGCAGGAAATTCTTCCATACTAATCTTATTATCGTATTTTAATATTATTTATTATGCATTTTCAACTTTTTAATACTTAGTTACTCTGTTATCCAGAGCGGAGAAGAATCCAAAAATTAAACATCGGAAGAATCTGTTCAGCCGATCTCAAGTTGTGTTCGCACTAAGCCGACTTTCTTTTATAATATTAGATGAGGAACTAGAGGTAACTAGAATAAAATTCATTTCCCTGTAACGATGATTTATTTAAAACACATCAGGAGCCAAATCCCAAAAAAGCTTTGCTCTCATGTTACAATATCCATCACCCGAATCTGTTTATAGATAAAGAGGGAGGCATAGAGAAAAAGACCGATGCTTGGTCGTGTCTCATGACCATAAACAAATCAAAATGATAAGCATTTTTTTTTTCTATTTTACCGGCGACTGAAAAATAAGGAAATGAAAATATCAAAGTAGGTAAATTACTGTAATTACGCCGAGTAGGTGCATACCCATATAAAACGCTGTAAAAAATAAACAATTAACATACATGTAGCTAGTTAAAACAGTAAGTACATACCTACCTTATTCGTTTTTAGTTTAACAATAGCTAAAATTAGTTATTGCTTCATACTTAAGTATACTTGAGTTAAGAATTATGGTTTCATCACAAATAGGGAATCCAATCCCGCATCATATTCGCGATTCCGCAAGCCCGCGGGTTGACATTTCTTTGTTATAAGTAGGTCCTTATTATTAAGAAAAAAAATTAAATAAAAATAAGTAGATGTTATTATAATAATTATTATTAGAAGTGTTATTACTTATTAACAATAGACAATAATTATGTTTTAGAGGTAGGTATAAATAATCAGCTCATTTTAAGGAACGATATAATATAACATTTTAACGTTTAATCCCTTAGCTTTGTGATTAGTATCGACAAATGAACACATTTATTGATTTAAAAGGCACAAAAACTAGTTAATTTTTTTCTGATACTGTAATACTTTCGTAGAAATGATAAAGTGGCTAACTTTGAAGGCGGAATTGACTTTACATAAGTGCAAGCATATTATACAAGGGTGCATACTTTCGCCTCTTTTGTTTAATGTTTATTCTGACAAAATATTCAAAATGGTAACCGACGAGTTCATCGAAAATCAATTCATCGAAAATCAATTCATCGAAAATCAATTCATCGAAAATCAATTCATCGAATGATCAATTCATCGAAAATCAATTCATCGAATGATCAATTCATCGAATGACCAATTCATCGAAAATAAATATTTTGAATATATTTGAGAGACACAGCCTTTTTGACAACCAAACTCATGTGTTGAAATATTTGGACTTCTATTTAGAAAATTGGCCTATTTTCATATCGTGCGATAAAATATCACACACTTTCAAAGTATGCGCAAGCAAGCAAGCAAGCAAGCAAGCAAGCAAGCAAGCAAGCAAGCAAGCAAGCAAGCAAGCAAGCAAGCAAGCAAGCAAGCAAGCAAGCAAGCAAGCAAGCAAGCAAGCAAGCAAGCAAGCAAGCAAGCAAGCAAGCAAGCAAGCAAGCAAGCAAGCAAGCAAGCAAGCAAGCAAGCAAGCAAGCAAGCAAGCAAGCAAGCAAGCAAGCAAGCAAGCAAGCAAGCAAGCAAGCAAGCAAGCAAGCAAGCAAGCAAGCAAGCAAGCAAGCAAGCAAGCAAGCAAGCAAGCAAGCAAGCAAGCAAGCAAGCAAGCAAGCAAGCAAGCAAGCAAGCAAGCAAGCAAGCAAGCAAGCAAGCAAGCAAGCAAGCAAGCAAGCAAGCAAGCAAGCAAGCAAGCAAGCAAGCAAGCAAGCAAGCAAGCAAGCAAGCAAGCAACATTAATTTGTAAATAACCTGTTCATATGCCTATGATATAAAATAAAATTATAATTGAAGTGGTTGGTGACCCAGTGGTTACAACGCCGGCTTTCGTACTGTGGACGTCGTGGTTCGATCCCAGGTGCCAACCATGTTCCTCTTTCAGGACACAAGCTTTAAGTAGCTTTGAGCACAGATTCATTTAATTAAAAAAAAAATATACAAAAAAATACTCCAACGTACGTCAAAATCGCCGCCATCTTTAATTTATAGGAGTGACCAAACTGAAGTTTTACCTTATTCTTAGGTCATAAACAATTTTTCTAAAATATCTTCAAAATAATGGTTTTCGATGAATTGGTGATTCGATGAATTGATCATTCGATGAATTGATTTTCGATGAACTCGTTTTCGATGAATTGATTTTCGATGAATTGATTTTCGATGAATTGATCATTCGATGAATTGATTTTCGATGAATTGATCATTCGATGAATTGATTTTCGATGAACTCGTCGTGAACCGGTGACATAGATCCCGAAAAAGAGGTGAAGTGTATAGAATGGAGATAGCGAGAGCCGCGTTTAATAACATGAGCTCTCTCTTCTGCGATGATAATATTAATTTTAAACTAAGGCAAAGAATGGCCAAATGCTATGTTTGGTCCACATTACTATGTGGTGTGAAGACTTGGACCCTTAAAGTCAATATGATGAACCGTATAGAGGCATTTGAAATGTGGCTCCACCGCAGAATGCTCCGTATTCCGTGAACCGATATGATGACTAACACGGATGTGTTGCGAAGAGCTGGTCTTGAGAGGGAATTGTTAACCAGCATCAAGAAAATGAAAATGTCATACCTGGGACGCATACTTCGCAACACCAAATACAAACTGCTTCACCTAATAATGAAGGGGAAAATAGATGGAAGTTGAGGTGTGGGTATAGTGGGTAGAAGGCAGATGTCCTGGCTGAGAAATATCAATGAGACAGTGGACCGGAATCCAGCGAGTGGAGGAACTGTTCCGGTTAGCCCAGGACAGAGAAGCCTACGCCATAGTGGTAGCCGACATCGGGGGGACCTGACATGGCACTTTTTTTTTTTTTTTTTTTTTTTTTTTTTTCCTTTATTGTGAATACAACAGCTTTTACATAATAATTTATATTTGATATACATTAATTAATATTTCACAGCGCCAATGATAGTATTCAACACTTGAGGAAGAAGTGCAAGCCAGTTTACAAGTAGATAGAGGTGAGCTTTATAACGAAAGCTGATAAAAATATATTAGATAAATAAAAATAACCTCTTCAACATTATTCATTTTAAACGATATTTGTAAATATATCAGAGTCATGACTTTACTAAAAAACCTTTTAACGAAATTACACCTTACCGCCACCGGACATCAATTTCGGATATTTCGGATATTATTTCTTGGATTTCCCAAGTACATAAAGCAATACGGCGGTCATTGATGTTTCATTCTTTTTTTTTGCATTCTTTTACCCGACGAGATAGCGACACTACAAGTTCCTGGCTTAACCTGGTATTTTGTGGATCAATTTGGTTTCTGCAGTAACTAACATTGCATCACGTAGTAACCTTCTTTGACAATTGATTGCACTCGAAACTAAATCCCCTACCATTGGAGAATCCCTAGCCATAGAGTACTACAAATGACATTTCCGTTCCGATACAGGATTCACAAAACACAAAATATAAATTCATTCAAAACTTATTTAGTTGTATCTTGAAAACTGAAAATATGATTATTTTCCACATGAATTTCAAAGAAAAGTCCCGATTTCCCAGCGAAAGTTGATAAATATTAATGAGGTTGAACTGGGTCTAATAAATGATCTGAACTTCATCTGAGCCCATTCTTATTCTTTATTATTTTTTTCTTTTCAGTCCCGCAAATGTGCGGGATCCCGCATGAATAATCCCGCATTTCCGATCCCGCAAAAAAAGGTGCGGGATCCCACGTTTGCGGCATTGGATTCCCTAATCACAAATGAGTTATTAAATTTTTAACAAATAAATTACTACATCGCATTCGGGGATATAGTAATTTATTACTGTCATCATGACTGCCCTGAGATTGCAACAATGCGGCTTTCTACCGACCCAAATAATAAATAAACAAATTTAACACTTTTATATACAAAGGTGTCAGTATAGCCGGTGGTGCCTGAGGCAATTTTTTTCAAGTCAATTTGAGACAGGCCAACCCCCGGGTATTTAATTTCAAGTGAAAAAACTCTGACCCGACCGGGAATCGAACCCGGTACTTCGAGATTTGAAGCCCACGCCTATACAACCAGGCTACCGAAGTCGGTATACAATTTTATGTGCTAGGTAATGAGTTAAACTCTCCAGTCGCTTGTTGCTTCATAGATTTTGAAAAGTCCTTCGACAGCCCCCCACATAGACCATAGATATAAGCTCTGTAGCGTATAACTCCAAAGACAATTAAAATGGTGCAGTCCCTCTATGAAGACTGCGAATGTAGAGTCAAAACACCAGGTGATCCTACTGAAGCGTAAGCGACTTCCTCTGGAGAAAGTCCATGCGAGGAGCAAGAGGTTTACCTATAACACAGAGAGCTGGAGTATGCTGTGCTGACGACCTAGTGTTGATCAGTACAGTAGTTGAGGGAATATAGCGTAGTATTAGTATTACAAGACTTCGATGAAACAGCACGCCTTGGTCTTCGAGTGAATGCCAGTTAGACGGAGTTCATGTTGAATAATGTCACCAGGTCTCCCGGGTGGATAAGTACCTGGGAGCAACCATTACTGTCTGTGTAGACTTCGGGGCCGAGTTCCCTGGATGCCGAAAAACACTTGGCTGAGGACAGCACTGTTCTTCCTCCCATCAGTATGCCAATGACGAGGAAAGCCCTCGTGTTCCGTTCCTTCGAAGCAGAGCTGAAGGATTTGGACATGACCGCGGTGGAGGGCTCTTGTTGTAGTATGTATGAATGTAAACTTATACAATTTATTGTACATATCGACTTACCACAGACTTGTTTGGAACTGCAGCAGTCATTCAGCCCATATTGGTAGATGCAAGATTGGTTTTTCGGGAAGAAAAATTCGTAGCAGTCAACCACGGCGCACAGGAAATCTCCGCTGCGTTTCAATCAAGTAATAAAAATGTAAAATTTACATCAAATATTAAAAAAAAAATCTCCCATAGTGTGTCAGGGTGACAATATAAAAGCGAGAAGTCAGTTCAGTTCGTGCCATGGGGTGTGAACGAACGTATTGCGGGTGCACACTGCGTTGTCGAACCCAGTGAACTATGTGTGAGGAAGCGTACGATACAAAATCCATCCCAGGACGCTGAAATACCAATTTTAGGAAAAAGCAAAGTATACATACTTGAATTCGCTACTCCCGGTGATGCAAGTGCAGCCCACATTGCACTCTGCGTCTGGAATGGACTCTCCTTCATTTAAGAGGGCGCCCCTGCAATTTATTAAATTTAATTAGTTCAAGTTTCATTGTAGTAAAAGTATCTAATCCGAATTTTACCCACTGGGTTTACCACCCACCTCTTCGTGTCGAATGAGACAACCGACGTATTTACATTGCCATTGCAGAGATTGAAGTGCAGTTAGACAAGAAATAATTATTATAGTGGCGTACCGTCGGCGTAACTATAGGGTGGTAGGGCTGGTAAAATAGCGACGGTCGGTGGATTACCTCTTCTTCTTATAAAAAAGTACTTTTTCGTGGCGTTACCGCTGGGGAGAGCTGACAACGCTCTCAGTGGTAAGGAAATCCCGGATTTATATTAGACTAGCTTATACCCGTCTTGCTTTACGTTTTTGATTCCGATTGTCAGGCTTGATCGGTAGGTAATTAAACAGGTTCTAGTCTAGCTTCCCATTGCTTTGTAGACCTCTATAACTGACATAAGCACAGAAAAAGAAGAATGACACTTTCAATGTTTATTAAAATTTTGTATGAAGATCCTAAAAAATAGGGTTTTTTAAATAGCTCTAAATATAGTAAAGTTAATGCAGCAAATTGTATTAAAGAACCTTCTCCGGTATTTTGCACGGCTCTGTGCAGATTCATATCTGACGTAGCATTTGTATTTTGAGCGTGATGCTATGACATACGGTAAAAAACAAATAAAAAAACATTTCTGAATTATTATGTAGATTAGTATTATTGATAGGGTTGGGTAACAACTTAAGTGGTTTATAAATTAATTACTACGTGAGAATTAACCGGGATGGACCCATATAACAATTTTCGTCACAGGCCTCAGACGGTATAGTTACGCCACTGCAAGAAATAGATTTCTAATAAAACTCTTGAGTTCACCTGTAAATACATCTCTTGTCCCCTGGCCTCAGGCTTTCGAAGGCGCATTTATATGTCCTGGGGTTGATCTTGTTTGGCAGTGGAATGCAGTTCATTTCTTCATAGTGGCTCCTTGGGGAAAATTTGGCTTGACCTGTAATGAAGTGAACACAAATACACTTTTGTCATCTTTCACACTAAGCAAAGGCTTGTGTTGTGAAAGGGGAAATGGTCGGCACTGCCGGGATTCGAACCCACGACCTCCAATAAGCTGTACGTACGAAAGCTGCCGATTAACTAACTGCCGACTGGACTAACAACCACCATTTAAATAATCAATACTATATATTACTTTATTTATTTGAATCTCCTGTTTTAATATAATCTATCTATGTTAATTATCTAACCCTATATAATACCAGCTTTCCCGACGGACGTTGTCCTGTAGTCCTTACTCTCAATATTGTCAAAAATTTAAAAAAATACATTTATACTATGTTTGAATATTAAAAAATTATTTCTGAAAGCTTGAAAGAAATTAATTCTATCAAAAATCTGCGTACCAATGTTTTCAAACTCAATGGTTGTCAAGAAAGTAAAAATATAAATGAGTCCATAAAACTCTCCGCTGGCGATAGTCGCATAGTCGACCGAAAAATAAATATATTTCGGAAAAAATATAATCTATTGTAATACAATATAGTAGGTTTTATTTATAAATAAGTAAGTAAAAACTAAAAATTGTGTTGTTATGGCATTTTTCACAAATGGCGTTGTTGTCAGTACATATATCCGTTCTATACTAACTTTAATATTATATTTTATATTATTGTGTCTTAAACATTTTTCGATTTTTTATTATTAATTACCGTTAATTTATTATTAATTATTATTTTTATTATTTTTTTATATTATTAATTTTTTATTTTTTATATACTGATGTCCGGAGAGGAGAAAAATCCGATAACTCAAATATCGGAAGAATGTGTTCAGACTATCTTGAGTTATAAGTGTTCGCACTAACCCGACATTCTTTTATATTATTAGATGTTTGCTTGGTCAATTTGCTGAAAATACTATTCTGATACGACTAACTACTTTACTTTACCGACATGAATTTATTTGGTGTCTGTGTTTTATTTTGTATCGAATTGTTGAATATTTTCTACTACCATTGTACTTCTTTTTGTTGTACCTAACTTTTAATCTTACGTAACTCGTAATTTTTATTTGTTAAAGGCGTATAAATAGATAAATATCGAACTCCATAAGATAAATCACAGAAAATTGGTCACTTGATATCATTCGTCAACTATTCTATAGAGGTCGCAAAAAAACTTGAAAGTTGGGGTTCAACAAAATGTTTAAATTATTTATTTATTGTCTATGCACGCAAACAATGAATGCTTTTACCAACAGTTTCAATAGTATTAAAAAAATATGACAACTGGCGATGCCAAGAAGCAAACACTAAAAGAATTTAAATCAAAACACAAACAAGAAACGCAAAACAAACAGTGAGAAACATATACAGTATATACACATAGAAATATAATAAATGTAATATTGCAACATGAGGGCAATATTAATAAAAAATAGAAGAAAATATAAATTAAAATAATAGGTGCTCCTATACTTTAACATTTTTTTAAAATTGTACAAACTTGTAGCAAATATCTATATCGCCGAGATCGTCCCCCCCCCCCAAGAATCATTTGCATTGCATAGGCGTATAGAAGTTATGTTATTGTTAGCGAAGACCAATCCAGTAGAGAATCCACATTTCTGTGCACCAAACAACAGTTATCAGCACTCTTTATGAAAATAAATTTTAAGGTCATCTGCGAACGTCATAATCTCTACCCTATCAAATTTCATCAAAATAGTTAGGACCAAGATGACAGCCCTGCAGTACACCATTTGACGTAACAAAGACACAGTTCAATTAGCTCCTGTCCATCATTGTTCTCACGATGTCGGAGTGAAACTTTGAGAGATTCGTCAATGTCAAACGCTCTTTCATGAAACCATGCTATTTATCTGATATCAAAATCATCAACATAATATGTATTCTTAAACTTACTAAGTAGTATGATTTCGAATAATTATGGAATAGGTAGCATGTTATCATGATTGAATGCAAATGGGACGGTAATTATTTTCTAATAGCAAATTTGTCTCCATTTTTTAAAATAGGAATTATATTACTATCTTCCCAGATCGACGGAAAGGTCCCCGATGTACCTAATTGAGTTGTTGTTGAAAATCCTCTATGTAATACACCGCTCAAAACAGGCGAACTATTTTTGATAAATAGTGGTGGAAGCCTGTCACGACCAGCATATTTGCCAGCGTCAAGCGCATCATCAGGCAACGAGAAATAAACCCCTTTGATAACATGAACCTTATCTATGTACAACACGAAACACGGAAATGTAGTATCATTGGATCTCTGGGTGGAGTTTGTCTCTCAGTCGGACTGGTTGGGTAATTTTATCTAATGTGATGTTCTGCTTTGTTTAAGTCTTCCTTTCTGCGTCCTTCAGATTTGTCCATAACTTTGTTTCTTCTCTTGGAATATGTAAATATAACGAGGGGTGCGCTGAACACTGACCTGGGAATTATTGTTTGAGCGAGTAATAAGTTTAATGATGGTATATTATAGGCATTGATTACATTATGTTTTAGTTTAGTAGTTTTATTTTTTACTATCCACCTCGGCACAGGCTTTGCCTAGTGAGGCGAATGTTCAGGGTTTGCTCGGTCTGGAAATACTAATGGGATGGGGATGGGAAATACTAACGAAATACGAAACACGGGATGAATATGTATTCTGTATAGCATCATAATATATAATGTAATTTTATTTTTAATTTTTTATAAATCAATCTGTGCTCACTCAAAGTGAACACAAATACACTCCTTGACTCTTTCACAGTAAGCTACTGAAAGCTTGTGTCGTGAAAGAGGAAGATGGTCGGCACCTGGGATCGAACCACGACGTCCGCAGTACGAAAGCCGGCGTTGTAACCGCTGGGTCACCAACCACTTCTGTTGTATTTATGTATCATTACCTGATGTATTTATGTATCCCTGTTTATTATGTAAGAACAAACTCTGAAATAAATTATTATTATTAATTATCATTATTATTATTGAACACAGTCAGTGGTGTACCGAGGGGGGGGGGGGGGGCGGAGGGGCGGACCGCCCCGGGCGCCTCTATTGAGAGGGCGGCAAAATTATATTTTTTACAAAAATTGTTAAGAAAAGTTCCAGATGTACTGCTGTATGTATATATTTTTTTATAGAAAATTAAATTATCTAGTTGGGGTGTTTCGGCGTTTTTCTATATTTTTATAAAATTCTGAAATATAGGCACTGAAACTCGTAAATTTGTCATAAAAACATATTTTTCTTTATAAAAAAAGTTTGAGAAATCCTGGAATTTTTTATTAAATTTGATTTGAGATATTGTATTTATCTATATACATACATATTTTTAGGGTTCTAGCTTTTATAGTTTTCGAGATATATGAAAAAATTAAGTAAAAATTCAAAGGTTGATTACCCCTGACTGAAAGAAAATTTAAAAATTCTGAGTATACAAGTATTGTAGGCTTAAAGTATACAACATTTGCTGAAATTTTAGGATCTGTGCATCAAGTGAATCAAAAGTTATAAGGGGGGGGGACACACACAGAAACGCTAAAATTTAACGTTCTACTCCGAATTCTGAGTAAATCCATATATGAAACATATATGCTGCGAAGCCTCTAAGTTGGTGTTTTTTGTCGTCAAAGTTTGATAAACCGTTTAAAATCTAGACCTGGCCATATAAATCTCACGTATCTTGGCTTGGATAAATCTCATTGGTATCCATAAAATATATTCCCAACCCCAACCCACGCACACCTATCCTATTGTCACCCTCAAACACATTGTGTTTATTTTGTTTTCATAATGTCTTGCCCAACTGCATGTAAACGTAATAATAACCATTTTGTCGTCTGTTAGTCAGTCTTCTATCAATATTGAACAACAACTCTTCAATTTTGTTTTCAATTTTAGTTTTAGTCTCTTGATAATGTCTACATGAGATAGAGGAAAGCGCTCGCGCCTGAATAAAAAATCGTGAAAGTGCAACTTTGTTTAAATTCATGATAAATATCTTGTGTTATATATGTACTACATTGAGGCGTAATAATCTTACTCATTGCTAAAACTGGGAAAACCATGAAGACGCCAAAGGTCATAAGCAGACGCGACTTCCCAAAACTATGCGGCCTGTGGCTAGATCCTTCCATGTTGTCGTCTCGAGCAATACTCTCGCAGAAATGAAGCGTGAGCGTCTTTAAATAAAACGCATCGGTGAGGTACCGTATGTCGTGTTAGCGTCATTAAATCGACGAGCTCGCTTTCTTTATGGCCCTACTGGAAATCCTCGTCCATTCGTGGATCAATCTCGTCACCGATAATCTAGTTTAAAATTTTTAAAGAAAACCCCGACATATTAGCCAGTGAGGTGAGGCTCTCGGTTCTGAGCAGGAAGTTACAGCACAGGCCTCAACCAAGACATTTGTGATTGTTGTATGTTTTGCATAGTCTCTCTTTTGTAACTTATGATGTTGGATGATTTGATTGGCGCCATTTAACGATACTCCATCCAAGGGCGGATTGAGCCTTGGCACCAGGGGGAGGGTCACAAAGTAAAAAAAAAGGTCATCTTAAAAATTTGGTATCTGGAAATTACACTTTTCCTAAAAAAAAATCATTTTCAAAATTTGGTATCTGGAAACTGCACTTTTCCTAAAAAAAAGGTCATTTTCAAAATTAGGTATCTGGAAACTACACTTTTCCTAAAAAAAAAGAAGGTCATTTCCTAAATTTGTTATATGGTACTTTTGCTCCAGGGGGGGGGGGTCATGGCCCACATGAAATTATAATTATGCTAGCAAAATAAAGATTTTATTAATAAATATCACTGCCCTACTTGAGATTACATAGCCTAGGGGGGGTCATGACCCCCCTAACCCCCCCCCTGGATCCGCGCTTGACTCCATCTCAAGGGCGAGCGAGAAACTCTGTGGGAAGAGCAGTGTTTTCAGTCTGCTGATGGGCTGGTCCTTTCTTAGTTCTTCGGGAAGTCGGTTCCAGGTGACGGGTCCTGCTTCGCTGAAAGCCCTGTCGTGAAAGTTCGACTTGTTGCTCCTATGCGAAAGAGAGACAACAATCACAATTGGATACAAAATTTACGCTCATTTTTTTCAACTATTTCAAGATTATTTTTTTTGTATTTCTTCATAATATTTTCATGTACTTCAATAGTAAGTAACAAACAATAAAAATATTCTTCAGAGGATGTATTCTATAGTCGACATGGCTCTCTGCAATGCATTATTTGTAAAATCGGCACGATTTCACAATAAAACGACTAGGTACATTGGGCCTCATCAGACTGGAGATAACATAATAACTAGACGACGAACTGGCAAGTAATTAAATGTGTAGCAATAACAATATCGTCGTGGTCCCTGAGAATTAATCAGAGGAAACCATAAATATGGCAGTAATATACCTATTACCATCAAATCAACACTCTTCTTCTTTGCCCTAGCCATCACACTCTTCTTCTTTGCCCATTCAACATACTTTAAGTCATGCAAGTGTTTCTACTTTGAAAGGATTTCATCTGAATCGAGACAGTTCAAATACTCATAGACATATTATTATACTGCTGCCCATAGAGATAAAGTTCATTTATGATGTTTTTTTGTCTAGGTATCCCCTTATTTTTTATGTTATAGCGTTATATTTTCTACGAGCGGTTACCCGGCTGTACTACGATTCTTTGACGAACCACGCAATAACAAAAAAATGATAGTTGTAGTGGTTTAAAACGGCGAAATTTCGTATAATTGTTGTTGGCAATTTCGACATTGTTATTTTGACAGAGACATGGATAAAAAAAAACTATCAGCTGATTGTAAACTCTTTGAGGCGGATTGTTGCGTACACTGTAGGGACAGAGACTTCCTGAAAGGTAATTAAAGGGATGGAAGTGTGGTAATCATTACTGTTGCTAGGGCTTATGAGTGTCTCTTATGTGGTACCGATTGAGACACTCATGATGAACATTTATTGTTTAACACTCTCTGCCATCATAATATAGACCATTAAAGGATGACGTCATCTGATATTAGACTGGATGCAAAATGGCGGCCATGGCGGCACATACGCAAACCATAGTGATGGGTTTATGTATTTATAAACACACTCATACCAAACTTTTTGTTTATGTTTATGCCTCCCGGCTAATGTCAAAATCCACGTGGCTGTTAATGGTCTATTGCAGCGGTCGTCAAACTTTTTGACCTCACGGACCAGTCAGTTTTAATTCATCCCGTGGACTACTTAAATATATTTATAAAAAAAAATTGTGATCAAAGAACACATAATATGTACCTAGTTAATAAAATGAAACTATTAATAGTAACCAAGTTATGAAAGCTTTATTAATAAACCATAATAAAATACTTAACATGATAAGTATATTCCACATTTTTCTGAAATTTTCTCGCGGACCACCACTTTGGCAACCGCTGGATTGTAATGATAAAACTAGTAGGTACCGCCATTTGTATACGTTCGGCCATCATCTCAGCTAAGAATTTAGCTGTATTCTAAGATACTTTATATGGGCTAAAAAGGATGGCGATCGATTCGATTCAAGGTTGTTCTGGTGTGTTTCTCGTGGAGACCATAATGAGGAATGTGACAGGACCACGAAGCAAAGCCAAAAATTCTGCGCCACCACTTGCGGGCATGCGTAGTAGAGGGAAGACTCTTTATGGTCAACAAATCTAATAATAATTGATAGCAATTTTTCCTTATAGGTATTTCTAATGCTATAGTTTCCTATGACCATGCATCATTACCGGACTTGTGATAGTAAGTAGTAGTCGGCTACTCGGCTATGACTTCAGTCAATGAAAGTATAAGGGTCCGAGCAAACAGGAAGTGCTCCGAGTTCTTTGTAAATTGAATCCTGCCTTCCCACTCTGCTGATCTCTGGTAAAACAGAAAAACTGTATTATGGGTGTATAGAGAATGGTATAGGTAATAATGATTATAACAAAAAAAGACAAAACTATATACTTTATTTTCATATATATATGTATTTAGATAGCCCTCGGTGCTCAATATCTGGCCTTTCGCTTATGCCCCTACCACACGCTCCGTCTTAACTGCGCAAGCCGGCTTGCGCGGGTAAGACCGGGATGGGCAGCTTTTAAAAACTGGATTTAATGTTAAAAAAAAAAACAAGAAGATCCCGCAAAACTTTATAATATAATATATTACAATAAGTAGTATATTTATTATCTTTATATTTGTTATGTGTGTTAAGGATGCCAAATGACAGTTGGCCGAGGAGAGCGCTGTTCTTCCTCCCATCAGTGTCGCGGGGACGAGGATGACCCTCTTATACTGTGTTCCGCTCCTTCGAAGCAGAGCTGAAGAATCTGGACATGGTGTGGGAGGAGGTCATTAACGTTGCGCAAGATCGAGCGCAATGGAGAGCTCTTGTTGCCTCCCTATGCCCCTAAGTGGGGTCTTAAGGGAGTTTGGATTGGATTGGATCTTTATATTTACTTTTTTTTTTACTTAACTTTTGTGTTATTTCTCTTTTTACTATTATGTATTTCAAATTATTTTATTTGCTCATATAGTTAAATAATAATATGCAGATCGACTTATCTTTTTATTGTTTTTTACTGTTGTATTGTTTTTGTGAGTTTTGAATTATTATGACTGTAGTGTGTTGCAATGGCTTGCTGGTTATGTTGATAGCGTGTGATGTCCCTCTAAAAGAACCCCTTGTTAGTGGACTGTATATAGGTAGGTATGTAGACTGAGGTTCTCCGCTATCGCGTTGCAAATTTTTCTATGAAACACATGAAAAAGAGCCTTTTTTCAATAAATCACTACACTTCTTCTCCACTATGGTTTTGTAAATGTCTTACTAAATCTCTTGAAACAGTGAACTTTTTGTTACAAATGCTGCACTCGTATGGCTTTTCTCCACTGTGTATTCGTGAATGAATCCTCAAACTAGCTGAAACAGTGAACCTTTTGTTGCAAATAGTACACTCGTGTGGTTTTTCTCCACTGTGTATTCGTAAATGTTTCTTTAAAGTGCTAAACGCTGTGAAGTTTTTGTTGCAAATACTACACTCGTGTGGCTTTTCTCCATCATGAATTCGTATATGCTTCTTTAAATAACCTGAAAAAGTGAACTTTTTATAACAAATACTACACTCATGTAGCTTTTCTCCACTATGGTTTCGTAAATGAATTCTCAAATAACTCGCTGTGGTCAACTTTTTGTTACAGATGCTACACTCGTGAAGGCTTTCTCCAGCATGCACTCGTAAATGTTTCTTCAAACCATCCAAAACACCGAACTTTTTGTAACAGATATTACACTCGTGTGGCTTTTCTCCACTATGGTTTCGCAAATGATTAATCAAATAACTCGACCTGGTGAACTGTTTATAGCATATACTACACTCGAATTCTCCACTATGCTTTCGCAGATGTTTCTTTAAATCACTTGAAACCGTAAACTTTTTGTTGCATATATTACACTCGTGTAGCTTATCGCCGGTATGGCGTTGCAAATGTTTCTTCAAAGACGATAATAATGTGAACCTTTTGTTACAAATACTACACTCGTGAGATTTCTCTCCACTATGTATTCGCAGATGATCCTTCAAATAACTTGACATTGTAAACTTTTTATTACAAATACTACACTCGTATGGCTTTTCTCCACTATGTATTAGTAAATGCTTCTTTAAAGTGCTTAACGTAGTGAAGTTTTTGTTGCAAATACTACACTCGTGTGGCTTCTCTTCTCCATGAACTTGCAAACGTCTTTTCCATGATTTAATGAACATATCGCTATAGACAACATCACATTCATAGGGATAACTATTATCGACCGTTTCCATATTTTTCAAAAAGTTGTCTATTTCATTATCCTGTAATTCATATGTGAATACATCAATTTCAAATAGTTTCTCATCAAAAGGTACCTTAGCCATTGTTAGCGGCTTTAAAGTTTCTTTATGTACAAACCTCAAGACCGAATGATTGCGCTCTAAAACTGAGAAATTTAATTCATGTGAGGATGTTCTAAATAATAACGTATGTAGATGTCACGATAGTTTTTATCTGACGTTACACAAAAATTTTAATTCACTGAAGTTGCAAAAGATGCGGATGAAAATAGGTAAATTTTATATTACTGCATGATCAACTTAATATGGTTTCAGAGAAAAACCGCTGTCTTGCTTCTTTGAACGTTTTTAAATAACTTTTCTAACATAAATAAATTGAAAATCCGCCGCGTTTTCTGCACAAACTCCAGCGAACAAGTGAAATCATATTACAGTTATTACACTCACTTAAAGGTACTATAGATTTGGCTTATTCTATGTGACAAGCACTGGTGACAAGCAGTGTCATTTTTTTTAAGTCACGGTGTTGCCGTGACAGATGGCTTGGTGAAACATTTAGCCAATTTTTTTTTAATTTTCATTACAGTGTTTTCATTTAAGAAGTGAAAACACGGTTTTCCTGCCATTATCACAAATGATTTTTTTTTTTTTTTATTACAATTTTATTTTTGTTGAGATTGGCTTTCAATCTGTTTTTTGTTACATGTTGCATAAAATCCGGGAACCTTTATTTTTCTTCTAGAACTAAAACTACTAGAACTAGAACTAAAATAAGCATAACTATAAATGCTATGTAGCAATCTAAAATAATTTTTGTATAAATGCATATATTTTTCTATATTATTTAATTAAAACTTGGAAAATTGGGGAGAAACACAAACAACAATAATAATGAGGTCCATTCCAGTTTAAGATGCTCCGGGCGATTATTTCGGGGTAAAACACGTAGAAAAATTTAATAATACGATAGATAATAATATTATCGTTTTAATAATATTGCAATAATTTTAAATTTAGCCAACTTTTTCGCCATTTAATTGTTATGAGCACACCGATTTTGTTTTTTTTTCGAAAGTCATCCAACATTTTGGTTATTTTATTTCAAGCCGGTTTAGTTCGAAAAACAAGGATTTTTATTGGTGAAAATGGCTGGGTCATCTTGTAATTTCGGTTGGGATCTAATGTTAAAAACGGTAGAACGCGATATTAAAAATAAGGAAGATGTTTTGATGGCTGTAATTCATTGGATGCTCATTAAAAGGGGTTTCAAATGTCAAGGCTTAGGAACAGAGGTACAATATTATTATTATTGTCCTGTTTTCTGTATACATGTTTATTTTAGTTTTATATTTTTAATTTAGTTTTATATGTCCCGATCAATCACTTTATAATAGAAAATTAAAGTGTGAAGATATATTATTATATCATTGCATTTAATATGAACTGATACGTATTTTGGTAATTATTTACTTTACGGGCTTCTTCGATTTTTGACAAAACCTTTCTAAATGAATATGTTTCAACCTAACAGAGTGAAGTTTTATCATTCAGGGGGGTGTCCAAAGAGGTATGGGGGGTTCCACCCCCCAAACCCCCCTTAAAAACTACGTTCCAACCTTACCTATTCAAGTCGTAGTCTTATCATTCGAGAATGTTATCAAATCCCCTAATCTATCCAAATTGACTAACTAAACGAAAATAACCAACAATATTTTCATTTTTCAAACAAAAACATCAATCTTAGAATCAAATAATAAAATGTCACTTCGTGGAAGAAAAGTTTGTATAAGAAAATAGGCAACTTTTAAAACTGATTTTTACTTAAAATTACTTGATAAAATACTTCAAATGTTATCAAATCAATCCATAACATGCTTATTTACCAATCTGCATATACATTTGATATGTGTTTCATAAAAAAAAATGTGAAAAATCGAAGAAGCCCTTTAAGTAAATAATTACCTGTATTTTATTAGCACTTTAGATTACAGGAGTAATCAAATAACATAAAGATTTTCGTTTATTTAACGGCAGTTCACCCTGTGAGAGTGATTTCAAAAATAGCAAAAAATATCAAAAGAACTTTATTAAAAAAACTAACCTAATATTACACATAGCAACTTAGACATAATATTTAACTATGGAATATGTTTTTTCTTGGTGAATGAAAATGTTGCTGTTCGTTCAGTTGTAGATAAGTGTAATTAAGTGTAATCTGGGTTTGTGTTACAGAAATCTGGTAGCAGTTCACAATCTGGTGGTGAAACCCTTCCCAATGGATGGAACAGCGACGAACAGACTACAATAAAATACAGTTACCAAGATAACGTGTATACGCTGCATCGTTTGAAGTCTGATAATAACATTATATTCAATTTGGTTGTAAGTTTGTTTAGTTTATTTACCCGTATCCCTTGAAGGGTAGGACTAGATAGAGAATAGATCTCTTTATCTCTTCAAACGACATAACATTTGTCATTCAGCCTCTCTCTAATTATTTATTGACTTACAATCTCTAGATATAAAAATGGAAGCCTGTTTCCTTTGGTCTATTCTTCTTCTTTCTTTATTCTTTTTTTATTGTGTATGCTTTTGTCAGGAGGTTTTTATGACAAAAAAAAAATTAAGAAAATTGTGTGGAAAGTTGGTAAATTTAAGAACCCTTAACGTAGCTAACCTTCTTAGTACTTTTGGTACTATAAACATTCCCAGTTGTTTTTGAATTTGAATTGACATATTTTGACAAACTGTCATTTGATTGATGATTGCTGCGAATGTCTGGAAGTGACCTGTAAACATTGCTTAAAACAGATGCATCAGTTGGATGATAATAATAACAAAATGAATAGTAAAGTGTGTGTTTAATCACTCAAAAGTTCTACTCGGGGTTGGAATCCTGTCTCAGATTGGACGGGACCGGTTGACTGGTAGAGGATGCTTCATGCATTAAGTTCAGCCGGCTATACTGACACCTATGTATAGAAGAGAGTAATTTATTTTAAGGACAGGACGTCTGTCAAACTTCAATCACAATTCCATAATAAATTGTCAAAAGTACCTACTAAGAAAGTTTTCTTCAATTTTCCAATCTTCCACTCAACTTTCTCCTGACAATGGCGAACACAACAAAAATAGTATAATTTTTCCGAAGGTTCATGCATGAAGAGATGACCAAGAGAAATAGGGCTTCATTTATATACATAATCCTATATAGATACACATTATCTGCCAATTTCTTTATCTTTATAGAATGTAACCGATTTGAGCACATCAAACGTGACATTGGACGTGGAGTGCGTCACCAGCCTGAACGGTCCTCTGGAAACTATCTTAAGCAACGACAAGGACGTACTGCACAAGATTAAATGCCAACTGATAGAACCAATCACACAGAAGTCCAGCAGGGAATCCGAAACACAGACGGAACGGAGCCGATCGCCGGATCTGAGGTCGTCCTCCGACTCTCATCCCTTGAGAAACATTTTGGTAACGGAAAGAGATGGCAGACTGAATCCTTTGAGGTTAGTTGACTCTCCGATTATAACTAAATGTGAATTAATTAATGCTACGATCATTGAACTATTAGGTAGAACTTTTTCTATATTCAGTCAGCACCTGGGATCGAACCCTCGACCTCCAGTACGAATACGGGTGTCGTAACCGCCAGGCTACCAACCACTTGGAAATATCTCCTGATTAGTGTGATGTTTGACTGTACAGTAGGTTCCGCTTAATTGGGACAGCTGCTTATTTGGGACAAAGAACAGAAACCAAACCCAATTTAATTTATAAGTTTAATTAGGACAACATTCAGCTTAATTGGGACGGTTGATTTAAGATTCCTACTTTTTTTAGAGAATTTTTGTGCTGATGACATTTACAACCGGCCTCTATTATCGTGTTACGCCAGATGGTTCCTTATGCTATAAACACATTGCACTGTCTGGTAATAAAAAGACAATAGCCCGCATTACAGGTACTGACAAACGAAAGCTACTGATCATCGGAAAATGTTCTAGACCTCGATGCTTTAAGGGGTTAAGAATGGAGAGTTTACCAGTGGAGTACCATGCAAACAAAAATGTATGAATGACTTCTGAAATTTTTCGAAATTGGCTCACTTTTTGGGACAAAAATTTACAAAATTTGCTGCTTGTTGACAATAATTGTGGGGCACACCCTCATTTAGACAATCTACAAAATATACATCTGGGATTTCGTCCTCATAATACCGCATCGTTAGTGCATCCAAAAAAAGCGATACAGTAGAAGTCCGATAATCCGGCACGTTCGGGACTGGCTCGGTGCCGGACTATCGAATATTCCAGTCTATCGGGCGGTAATTATAAGAACAATTAGGTTAATAATTAAACTACAAATACATACAACAATTATACATTTCATATAATGTATGTACACGTACTGTAAAACATATTTCACTTAGATTTAAAAAAGTCACGAATGTCTTTTTGTGTTCTTGACTTTTGGCGTTTAGTATAAAAATTTATTTCTAATGATATGGAAATCAATAATTTCTGAAGAACTGTAGCTAGTACTAGCCTCAGCAAAAGAGATAAACTTATTTAGTGATTCTGCAGCTTCTACCCAGCTGATTTTTTCCTTTTCTTTCGTTTAGGCATCTGAGTAACTTTCTTCAAGATTTTGAGTAGTCTGAGGGTTTACTACAATGTTGATAATGTCCTCATCGGTTAGTTCTTGTTCAACAGGCTCATTCTTGTCGATTAGAAGCCACTCCTCTACCTCATCTTCAAGCAGGTTTTTCCTAAATCTTGGCCGAATTTCTTTGCCTTTTCAACAATCATTGGCCCTGTCATTGCCGCTAATTGTTTTCGAACAATACCGAGAGCTCCCGGATGATCCCGAAAACTTCTGAATAGCTCTCAAGCGTTTTTATTTGCTTTAAAGACACATTTTTGGAGAAAACCAAATTTTTTACAATTTTCCGGAGCGATGCCGGACTATCGGGCATTCCGGACTGTTGGATGCCGGACTAATGGACTTCTACTGTATTCACTTAATTGGGACAAAATGCCCAAGTGCCGATGTGTCCCAATTAAGCGGAATCGACTGTATTTGACTCCATCATACGTTTTATCTTCTCTAATAGTACATAATATTATTATGATTTAGGATAGTTCCTAGAGACATAGGTAGATCAGACCTGGATCCGTTTGGAGGGAATGGAGGTATGCTGTTTGACCCTTTCGGAGGCGGCCGCAGACCCATGCCACCAATGAACCCCGGCTTTGGGGCCATAGGAGGCTTACCACCGTGAGTGTATATAATATTATCTTTTCTTAAAACTTGGTGTAAATTTACAAATTAGTAATCCAATAAGTGGTGACATAATCAGTAGAAGGATTTTTGTGCTAGCTGAGCACACTTCTCCACCTTTCAAGGGATGAGGGAGAAGAAGAAGATGTAAGCTTACCAAAAATCATTAAATTGTCTATTTCTTGTGATGAACTTGTTACCACACTACCCTTTATTGGTGATGGTCTCCTTGTAGCTAAGCTTTGTCACTTCTCTTACGTCTCATTCCATCAGTTTATTTATTTGATGATTCAATGATGCATGGCATTCAGCATTATATAACCCAAGTATAATTAATTTTATTCCAGAGGTAGCGTTCCACCTGGTGCCAGATTTGATCCCATCGGCCCCTTGGCACCTGGACCCGCAGGCGTCCGCAGACCACCTCCTGATGCTGACCATCTTCCTCCTCCGGGCTACGACGATATGTTTATGTAACCACCAAAAGTTAAGACCACCGTGCTGTAGAGAATCCAAAAAAAGTTCATCATTTTAAACAAAATACATTTTTCTTGCTTGCTAATCTTTTAACCAAATGATTTAAATATTTTTTTTTATGTTTTACCTTGTTATTTTTTCAAACTATAATCTATTAAAAAATTGTCATATAGCTTGAAGTGTCTACTTCAAAATAAGATGCAACAGTTTTGTGTAGATAGCTATAATTTATCGAAATTTCAATAAATATCACAAGCCATCTGTCTATGTGACAAACAGTTAGCTACCTGCCTGGGTTACACGCTTTGTTATCGAGTCCCCGTCATTTATTGCACTAGGCACCAGAGCCTGGTCTCAGCTAGACCAAACGTGCATTGTTTCGGCGCCACATTATTTTATGGTATTTGCCACCACCATCTTTTATTCGTCTTTTCTCTTTTTGACATTGCATGTTTAGAAATATGAGTGCATCCACAAACTGTTTTGTCTTCTCCAGAATTTACCCAAATTTAGTCCATTGTAAATGATCCAAGGCAAAACAATATATAACCTAACATAGGTGGTACCTACAATGAAAGATAAGTTAATTCAAATATTTTTATTTTAGAATTGATTTTACAAAAACATATACCTTTAGGGAAGTAAAATAAAGATGTTACCGTTATTATTATTTTTATGACATCTGCATTTTTTTTTCGAATGTTTTTATTAAGTTTTTTAGTGTTAAATATTAATATTCTGGTCCATCAGCGACCGCACTGCCCACGGTGTTGCCTCATGAATGTCCGTCCAGTCACCCGGGTACCTTTGCAATGGGCATTCCTCCACAATAGGCTGCACTGTCTGTAGAGCCGCTCCACACTCACATTCAGGAGAATCTCTTCTACTCCACTTCCACGTAAGGTGATTACAACGCCGTTATCCTGTCCATATTCTGTTTTGTTGAACTCAGACCTTTCTAGAAAGGGTGTATCCCGAAACTCTAATATTAGGGTCCTCCTGATATTTTTATTAATAAACGGGTCTGTACTATTCTGGGCCAACTTAAAGTTATTTAATTCTTCCGTCCAAATTGGTTTTCTGGACTTAAGGCGCTGTCGTAGTGGTCTGGGATTTCTGGGCTTTGCGCTGTTGTTTCTAATTCTCTGGCTGTAGCCTGACTTCTGGGCAGGCCGATATTTGACAAAACAAGCAGTCAAGGAGTAGGAGTTGACCTCACGCAACCGGTGATCGTTCTCATTTTCTTGTTCAGCTCAATGTCGAGACATTTACACTGGACACTTCTTGCCCATACTGGTGCGCAGTATTCTGCGGTGCTGTAGACCAGAGCTATCGCCATGCGCAACTGCCCCAAGTTGTGCCAGTCAACTTCATAATTATGTTGTTCCTCGCCTTGATCTTACAGCATCTGAATATACTCCTCGCATACGATTATGTCTTCCAAACATATGTGTTTAAGACATATTGCACACTTTGTTTTAGGCTTTTTTCTTTTCTTACGAGGACAATAAGAGCATAATGCCTCCACAGCTGAAATTGTGCAATCATTTGAATTGCTCGCCTGTGAAAATTCGAACACCTCTGAAATTTTACATTTAATTGAGTTTTTAAGTGTCAGACTTCGTAAGCGACTTCGTAAGAGATTCAAACAGAAAATCTTTCCTTTTTGTCCTACTCGCTGTGTTGGCCTGGAAAATTATGAAAGCATTTAATGCACCAACATTCATCACGAAGAAAAATATTGCCATTGGCAATCGTCACGCAACTCTAGACACTGAATATTGCTTTTGCAAGGCATCACTTATATCCACCCCAATCTTTGATTTGTTGTAATACGAAACCACTTGAGGGTGAACTTTTTCTTCACTGTTCTCATCTGTTTTGTCATCATCGTGCATGATTGAAAGTAAAAGTACTACTGTAATAAAACCAATCAAGTAAAACACCGAATAAAGGCTTTTTTCATTAGAAGTCAGCACATGGGAGTTTGTTTAGAGTTTACAGAAATGAATGACAGTAACAAAGATATAGACAATGTAACAAACAATACAGAAATGGATCATAGATAATAAATACCACAACTACTTTATTTCTTTTTGGTTTATATGATACTAAAGTAATTGTTGGGGTGAAACCAAATATAGATCATGGGATAGCCTCGTTTTTCTCAATTTTAGAAAAGGAAGCCGGTATTTCTCTTTTGTTTTTCCTTTTTGTACCGACCAGCGATATGTATTTTATAAGAAGTTCATTCGCCAAAGGTATCGATGTGAGGTAATTATCGCACGTCACATTTCTTCTAGAGCCTTCAATATGACTTATCATTCTAAGGACAACTGGCTTTGTAGAATTATCGCATGCGAACATACCATATGCTTGATTTCTTACAAAAATCTTTAAATTAGATGTGTAAAAGGTGGCCGCATCTGAACAGGCCCATACTTTTATACCATACTTTCCCGGCTTACTTGGCATATAAACACGGAAACTACATGGTCCCTTATAACTAGGTAACATCTCTTCAACTGTCGCACATTCACCCTATAGTGCATTTTGCATTTGAGTACAAAATCGGTGAATAGCACACAAATACAGTACACTTTATCATATTGCTTCTGTTTGTATCTAAAACATGGTCAAGTCACAGCAATTTTAACCTATTTACGCCCATCACAAGTCTGAATATTTCTGCTTTTTTGTTTCCTGGAATGACACGCTCCAGCCGTATTTAAGATTCCCAAAGATGCTCATATCTTGTCATGGTCTGTTAGCTTTGCATCTTTATCTCTCTTGTATTTGACTTGAATACATTGAATTTTTATAATTGTGTGATTCACAATACATATTCTTAATAATTGTAAAAAATAATTTTAAACAATTTAATTCCATTTTGGCAAACCTAGCTTCTCCTTCAGGACCTACTGCATTGCTTAAAATATTATGCCGTCTTGTTCATCCAGAGTTTGAAATTGGCGAAGCTTTCCATTGTGGTGGAGCCATATTTTCCCGTGTTCCCGCACTCGATGATGACGCCAACTCCAAGAAAGTTTCCTCTTCGTCTGATAAGTCTTCTTCAGAGTTACTTTTGCCTTCTATTTGTTCACAATCTCATACCTGGAATGATCGGGAGAATTTCATTTTCTTCGTCTTCCAACTCTCGTAGAAGGCTTTGAATCCTATTATGTTCTCTTTCATAAACCATTCTTGTTTATATCAATAATACACAATGACTAACAATATATTTACAAGTGTCCCATTAAATTTTAAAAATCTTGAAAAAAGTTTGCTTATAAAATGTCAGTATTATTCGAATTTTCCCACGTTAACATAAAATTATTTTTATACAAAAAAAATTCACTGTAATTTCTTCAAGTTAGTAATAAATAATATATTCACAATGTTTCAAAAATCGTCCTAGAACTGTTCACCACAATTTCAACTTTACGACTGTTACCGTCATTGTGTACCACAGTATTTTGCTTCTATAAGGGCCTCACCGCAGATATAGAAAATTGTTGCATAAAACCCATCAAAATTTTTCTCTCTCTCTCTCTCTCCCTGGCTTGCTCCCAGCTTATCGTCTATGAAGACTGCTAGGGTCAGCTCTCCTCGTCCTCAGGCTGTAGACTCTCCTCTGCTGCACTACTTCCCCCACCCCACATCTTTGCATCTGCTCGCGCCTTTGCATCACTCAGGAATTTTTTGGCCTCCCTCTAGTCACAGAACATGGAACATTCAAGTTTATCCATTCAAGATTACCCATCTAAATTTTTCTCAAAAATCTATTTTTTTTTCATGAAATTTTGTGATTGAATGGTGTGAAGGATATAAAAGGTGGAGTAGATACTTGAGATATTTAAAATAATACACCTCAGCTTTGTGTGTTACCCAGTGTTAATATTACTATATTTACAATTGAAAGCTTCAGCAATTGCTAAAATCAAATGTAAACGTCATTTTGTTATATTATAATTTTTTTATTACAGTTACTAGATATTATGGTTGCATTTCAATATCCTGGTTTTCTCTTCTCTCACAGTGGTCTTGAACAATGTGTAAATTTTGTTACAATAAAAATATGCTAATGAAACAAGTTGTTGGTTTTATTTCAAAAAGTTGGGTTAATTTTTCTTACTTCCAAAACAGTAAAGAGTTTGTACTCATTTTTTCTAAATTTATATTCAGACATTCTTTCGCTGTCTTAACCCAAGTCTCAGCTAAGTTGTATTTCTCTCACTATCCAATATATTCTTAGCAATCAGATCACATTCTTGAACTTCAACAGATGAGAAAAGGCTCAAGAAATAAGCCTCGGAAGACCCTCTCATACTTTGTTCCACCCCTTTCAAGCAGAGCTAATGGATTGTGTGATGCTGTGGGAGAGGTCATAAACATTGAGCAATGGAAAGCTCTTGTTGAGTTTAAAGGGAAAATAGAATGTCGATGTATGTATAGGTACATACCTATTTCAAAAGTAAGAATTATTATTAACTAGCTTATACCCGTCTTGCTTTACGTTTTTTATTCCGAATGTCAGGCTTGATCGGTAGGTAATTAAACAGGTTCTATTGTTCTAGTCTAGCTTCCCATTGCTTTGCAGACCTCTATAACTGACATAAGCACAGAAAAAGAAGAATGAAACTTTCACAATTCATAAAAAGATAGAAGAATGACACTTTTAATGTTTATTAAAATTTTGTATGAAGATCCTAAAAAATAGTTTTTTTAAATAGCTCTTAATATAGTAAAGTTAATGCAGCAAATTGTATTAAAGAACCTTCTCCGGCATTTTGCACGGCTCTGTGCAGATTCATATCTGACGTAGCGTTTGTATTTTGAGCGTGATGTTATGACATACGGTAAAAAGCAAATAAAAAAACATTTCTGAATTATTATGTAGATGTTAGTTTTTTAAATTGTATATTACACTGTTTAATATTTTTATCATCATGCATTGTGGCCGCATCACCCAGTGTAGGTGCAAACCAGTGATGAAAGATACAAAAAATCACTTACAGAAGAAGAGAAGAGTGAGGTCTATATTTTTATGTCGAAAATGTATTGTGAAATGGCAGCACCGATCAATGAATTTTTATCTACCACGTGAACGCCATATTTTGACATTTTCTACTTTGTAATTGTTTCTGTCAGTGTGGATCGCGTATTGCTTACTTCTTTTTTGAAATTACTATTTTATTTACACGATGTCCGTCCCTGAGAAGATTTTAATGCGAAAAATAAAGAAGAGAGAGAATAAAAAACTAAAATTTTTGCAAAAGAAAGAAGCGGAAAATAGTATAAAAGGTACATCTTATTTCGACATGTTTCTAACCTATCAAAAACTGTTACAAACATCATTTAAACACCGCGTATTAATTTAAATTCATTTATATGTCTTTTAATATACTAGTAATCTTTGATTTCACAATTATAATTTGTATTTACAATTATTTTAGAACATTTTAATTCATTTAATTCTGTTTTTGTGATTCTTGATATCAGGTTATATTATTTTGTTCGGTTTCCAGAAGAAAGTAAAAACTCAGAACAAGGATCCACAGTCAAGTTGGTAACGAAAGAAGATTTAAAAAGGAGGTATAATGAAGAAGAAGAATCTCCTGGTATGCTGCTTTTTTATGTCATTTTCATGTCCATTGCACTGTGGATCAAACGATACTAGTTTGGTGTATTTTGTTTCAGCAAAGCGAAGGAAGAAACGCAAGAAGAAGAAGAGTGTTAGTGAAGAAGGAGAGGATGAAGAATTGGTTGAAGAAAGTGAAGAGATTAAAGATGAAGAAAATGAACAAAAGGATGGTTTAGACATTGTCGAAAAAGCAGAACATACACAAGATATTGGACAAAGATGTAAGCGAATAAATTGATCGGTAAACTTGAGTTTTAGCGTCGCGAACATTTCTATTCGAATTATCCATAACTGTCATTTTTTATGACGTTTGGCGTTTCCATAGATTTTTTATTGTATTAGTATACAATTTTATTTTAGGTTAGCGTTAGCAAGCTTTCTACTATTTTATATGATTGGGTTAGGTTAGGTTATATTTATAGGGGGGGTTTGGGGGGCGGAGCCCCCCATACATCATCACGTTCACCCCCGAATTTTACCGTCAGAATGTATATTTAAAGTAATACAATACATTAAAAATACCTTTATGTAAAAATCTATGGAAACGCCAAACGTCATAAAAAATGACAGTTATGGATAATTCGAATAGAAATGTTCGCGACGCTAAAACTCATGTTTACCAATTGATCTACATAATAATTCAGTTCATCAAAAAATTGTGTGGTTATGTCATCTCCTTTAAAATACTAAATTTGGCTATTCTGCGATTTGTTTTAAGTCTAAGCATGTCAAAAGGTCCAAATTGTGGATAAAGCCAAAAGAAGATCAACAAAACTTTAATTTTTTTATTTTTTCCCTTCGAACTGTTCATCATTCGTGCCGTTCGTGCCGACCTCGGTAGCCTAGTGGCAAAGGCTCCGACTTCTGATCAAGAGGTCCCGGGTTCGATTCCCGGTCGGGTCAGAAATTTTCAAAGTGTTTTTTCACTTGAAATTTCTACTCGGGGTTGGAATCCTGTCTCAGATTGGACGGGACCGGTTGACTGGTAGAGAATGTTTCAAGCATTAAGTTCCGCCGGCTATACTGACACCTATGTATAGAAGAGTGTTATTTATATTTATATTATATTATATTATCATTTTCTTAAATAAATTAATTAATTAACACTTTTCTGTACCAAGGTGTCAGTGTAGCCCTCGGAACTTTATTGCCTGATTTGAATTCTACGCCTATACCACACTAGGCTACCTATCTCGGTATAGTTGTATAGACGTGTAGGTATAGCCTTGTGGTATTTTCTTAAGTGTGCACTTTTTAAACTGTGCTAAATTTATTTTGAATATCATCACAAATCCCTAATTAATATGAAATAACCAAAAAATATCAATATTCCCATATTTTAAAACGTTATTTACATTATTATATACAAATACAATTAATTATAACAAAATTATTATGGAGATTTGCGAATATTGAAGAGTGACTAACTGTTCCAGTACCCGGTTCCACTGTGGGCCTTGGCATCCTCTCCGACACCAAGTTCACATCACTGGAAGGTACTGTCTGTGAAGCCACATTGATGGGAATCAAAGATATGGGCTTCACCACCATGACGGAGATTCAGTCCAAGGCTATCCCACCATTGTTGGAAGGAAGGGATTTGGTGGGGGCTGCCCAGACCGGGTCTGGCAAGACACTGGCATTCCTTATTCCTGCTATAGAATTGATTAACAAATTGAAATTCATGCCAAGAAATGGTAATTATACACTTTGTAATTCATTCTCTCACAATTGTTCTGTGCTCCTAACTATGAATATTGAATTCGAATTTGTATAATGATAAGCTTATTACCTTTTAACCAATGTAATTTAGATCGATACATCTGTTTCAAACCATATATTTTCCATAGACATTCTGTCAATCGCACCAACTATCAAACTACTGACAGTTTCTGTCAATCGCCAATTGAATTTCAAAGTTGGAATATATTGTATTATTATAGAAATCATTTATGTAGATGATTACCTATATTAACTTTTCCCAAAATTTGTAATGTTCCATGCAACTTATTTTTTTTTTCAACTAAAACACAGCAAAAAAAAAGAATGATCGAAATTGGTCCAGCCATTAGCCACACACACAGCTATTTATTTTATATAAGAATATCTGACCCACCCGTTGTACTTCGACTTAACCCAGAATAATAAAAGATAGTTTACTCCTGGTTTATGCAATGTTTGTTACATTTTATCCCTTCAGGGAGTGGTATTGAACTTATACTCCGCGGACATTAGTAGAACAGATCACCAAGATCACCTTCCCGGACATTAGTAGAACAGATCACCATAGTTTCATTGAAATACGTTTACTGGCCTTTAAATCTATGGAGTACACACACAATTTTATACATCTGGATTAAAACATCAATAAGTAATTAAGTGTGCGGATTTTATCAGTAAAGCTGAATATATTTTTTATAATTTAATTTTGGGCTTGTGGTTATATCCTAATAAAGATCAGTACCTACCCCCATTCCATATTTTACTCACAAACGTAAGTGAGAATCTCCAGGGAGGCGTTGAAGAACTTTCTGAAGTGTTCTGTAGGGACGCTATGTATTGTACAGCATTAGTCTTAGGGTTGGTAAATTTCATTTTTTGCCTTTTCAGGTACCGGCTGTATAATAATCTCACCCACCAGAGAGTTGTCCATGCAGACTTTTGGGGTTTTGAAGGAGTTGATGAAGTACCATCACCACACGTACGGCCTCATCATGGGAGGAGCCAACAGGTCCACGGAACAACAGAAATTATCCAAAGGTAAACCAAGGAAATAATAGAAAGCATTTTTGTACGTTCCCCATCACAACTAATTATTTTTATATACTGGCTGACCCGTCCGGGAATTAAACCATATGCCACTTGCCTACCGAAGTATTGACAGATTGGAATGCCCTCAATCTGTGTTCTAAACTAACTTTCCCGACAGACGTTGTCCTGTAAATAGTCCTTACTATGAACATTGATCTTAAATTTGTAATTTATACAAAAATAGCTATGCTTAAATGTTAAAAAAATATTTCTGAAAGCTTGAAAAATGCCATCAAAAATCTGTGTACCAATATTTATAATGACAATGGTTGCAGAAAATTCGTTCCATACTAACTTTAATATCATATTTTATATTATTTCTGATGTATTTTCAACTTTTTAATAGTTATATAGTCTGTTAATCCGAAGCGGAGAAGAATCCAATAAATCAAACATCGGAAGAATCTGTTCAGCCGATCATGAGTTATAGGGGGCGTTCAAGTATTACGTAACGCAATTTGGGAGTGGGGGGGGTCTTGCAAAACGTTACTGTGCGTTACAAGGGCGGGAGGGGGAGTTCGAACAACGCGTCGCGTAACGTTTTTTTTCTTAAATAAAAAAAATTGGGAAATAAATCTTCCAAGTTGGGCAACCCTTTTCGTTTATGTTTTACGGGGAATCGCTCGATTGTACTGTACGTCATTTTTGTTTTTTTTTCTCCGAACTTGGACACCCTTTTCTTTTACGTTTTACGGGAAGTCCCTCGATTGTACCGTACGTCATTTTTATTTTGTTCTCCGAAGTTAGCAACCATTTTCGACAATGTCACAGAAACAGCAGGAACCCGCTTTCCGGCATGCCCATTTAAATGCATTGAAACCATAGACAACAATCTATGAGCCGGTCGGCGCGGGTCGGAATCGGCTTCTTACCCTATCCCCATTCAAATGCATAGTAAGATTCTTTGAGCCGATCGGCGCGGGTTGGAATCCGCTTTCTACGTGTTCTATCCTTAGGATCTTCGGAACTTTTTTCGTTTATGTCTTAACGGGTAGTCCCTCGACTGCATTGTATGTAATTTTTATTTCGCTCTCCCAAGTTAGCAAACCTTAACTTTTATTTTTTACGGGGAATCCCTCAACTGTATTATAATAACGTCATTTTTATTTTATTTTCGTTATCAGTATTCGTTAGTGTTTTAAACACGCAGTACGCATAAACACAAATTACTTGTAGTGAGTGTTGTTAAAGTGAGTTTGTAGATAATATAATGTCCTCAAAAGCGGGGGATTTACATCATCATCTGTTCTTGGCCTATAAAGGCTCTCATGCTGCCTTCCAACGCAGCTATGCCAAAAAAATACCAACGAAATTTGGAAAACAGCAAAAGAAAAAATAAAGAAAAATTTATGGAACATATAAATAATATTATACGAGAGTTCAGTAAAAACTTAGTCTCTCGGGTGTTACGTAACATTTAGGGGGGGGGGGGTACATAAAAACGTTACGGCGCGTTACATGGGGGGGAGGGGGGTAAAAAATCTTCAAAAATTGCGTTACGTAATACTTGAATGCCCCCATAAGTGTTCGCGCTAACCCGACCCTATTTTATACTAGCTTATACCCGTCTTGCTTTTGAAGATCCTAAAAAATAGAGTTTTTTTAAATAGCTCTAAATATAGTAGATAAAGTTAATGCAGCAAATTGTATTAAAGAAACTTCTCCGGCATTTTGCATGGCTCTGTGCAGATTCAAATCTGACGTAACATTTGTATTTTGAGCGTGATGCTATGACATACGGTAAAAAGAAAATAAAAAAACATTTCAGAATTATTATGTAGATAGAGAAGGAAGGGCTAATGCGAGTTTTATTTAATTTCCCAATTTCCCACGCAACTTTCTTAATTTTTTCTTTCATAAGAACTTTCTACTGATAAAAGCCAACACGACAAAAAAAGAATTAGTGAAATCGGTTCAGCCGTTTAGGCGTGATGCGATGACATACGGTAAAAAGCAAATATACAAACATTTCTGAATTATTATATAGATTATAACATTGTATCATTTTATGTATTCTATATCACATATTATTAATATTATTCTTTTAATATTTATTAATAAAATAAGATAAAATCTTCCCTATATCATACATTTTTTACTTTTACTGTAATTTTATTTGTAACATTCGCAGTAGCACGTTACAATTATTAGTATCTCCACATATTAGCCAATAATATCTTCTTTTGCCAATTCTACTATCTTACTTTTATCCACAATAAATTCACCCTTTTGATGAGAATTTTTTGTTCTAGTTCGCGGCTCTTGTGTGTATACTTTTAAATGTTTTCAATAGAGGCACTAAATCGATGAAATTATTAATTAAAATAGAAATAGGGCGTCTTGAAAATTGAATTTGCTTCAAACCCATCCTCGGATAACCATTGAGACACCCAAAAGGTTTCTTTTAAGATCCGTCTAGTTTTGATGGAGAAGTTCGATGACAACGAATCCGCACACAACAAACATATACCTATAGATAAAATGTTCCTTAAATCTTTGACACTGTGCATATTTTTTCAGGTGTGAACATTGTAGTTGCAACTCCGGGCAGGTTGCTTGATCATCTGCAGAATAGTCCCGATTTTCTCTACAAGAATTTGCAGTGTTTGGTCATCGACGAAGCCGACAGAATATTGGATATCGGTTTTGAAGAAGAGCTGAAACAAATTATAAATTTACTTCCAAGTTAGTGAAAACAATAATATCTATGTCTTTTGTAATACTGTCTTTATTTATGTAATAAACGACCCATTACGCTAAATGCCGACTTCTGGCATGTCTGGATGGAACCTTACCCAAGTGTTTTTCTACTTGAAATGTCTGATTAACTCTAAAATTGGAAAAAAAATATTTAGCAACTTGGAATACAATTTAGATTTGATAAAAAAGGAAACAAAAATATGAATTTAGGACAAAAATAATCATTGTCATCTGGAATTTGTTTAACAAATTTTAAAGGGTAATTAGGTACATGGAAAAAAGTTTGATGTCTAAATACAAATTTGTATAATGAGTGAATGCAAGGAACGAGCACTAAACACAGACTTGTGTCGTCGAAACGGGACGTCTCTCTCTGTAAAACTCGAATGTCACACTCATTAATGTCTTTGGATAGGATTGCAACTTTTTCATACAATATAAGTTCCACTGTACTTCCATCTACAACACATTGTAGCATGACTATTGGTCGTCGCGACAATGATATGCCCTTCCTCCAACCATGATGATAATAAGGCGAAGATGATGACAGAACTCCGACTCGTTGAGATATATCGCCAATGTTGAAATTTGCATTCTTGTTCTTTTCCATTGTGTCGTTTGTCTCTCGCTCTCGAGTTGTCGAGTCGTCATTTGATATTTGAACAGAACGGATATCTGATACAACTGCTGTAATACGGTAATTATTGGTAGTTCGTTTAGAGATGTATGTGTATAGTGTTGTGGTGTTTTTGCAGAGAGGAGGCAGACGATGCTGTTCAGCGCCACCCAGACGGAGAAGACAAAGAGCATCACGTCCTTGGCTCTGAAGAAGGAGCCCGTGTACGTCGGGGTTGATGATCATAGAGAGACGGCTACTGTTGCCGGATTGGAGCAAGGGTATGTGGTTGTTTTTATATAGTTGACTAGCCGACAGACGTCCTGTATTAATATTGAATTCAAATTTGTATAATAATAAATTCATTACCTATTTAACTAACATGTCTCGTTCCTTTCCTTTGAGGCAGAGCTGAGGGAGTTGGACATGGTGTGGGAGGAGGTCATAAGCATTGCATAATAGAGAGCTCTTTTTACTTCCCTGTGTCGTATTCAAAGGGAAATTGATTGATTTAACCAATATAATTCCCACCGAACCATCTGTTTTAAAAAATATACAAGGAATATTCTGACAATCCAACCAACTCTCAACTTGACAGCTGATGTCGAACACCAATTAAAATATAAAAATAGAAAAGTTTATATCCTCAAAAATACTAAGAAAGTTAAATAATCTAATGTTCCACTCAATTTTTTCTTTCATTTGAACCTTTTTCTGACAAAAGCAAAGAAAGAATTAGTGAAATTGGTCCAGCTTTTCAAGCGTGATGCGATGACCAAGGAAAATAAGGCTTCATTATTATATATGAAGATTTAATGACCAACACTATCAAATGCCTTCAATTAATCAAGTAGCTAGCTGAAGTAAGATAGACAGGCCCATAGTTGGTGTTGTGATATGCTGAGAGTGGTATTTGCAGGTATATCGTGTGTCCGTCGGAGAAGAGGCTCCTGGTGCTCTTCACCTTCCTCAAGAAGAACAGAAAGAAGAAGGTGATGGTGTTCTTCTCCAGCTGCATGTCCGTCAAGTATCACCACGAATTATTCAACTACATTGATCTGCCCGTCATGTCCATTCACGTAAGTCACACTGTGTTATCAACACATACTTTATTTTTGCTCATCAGGACGTTTTTCGAAGGGGGTAAGTGGAGAGAACAAACTTTTATTCATTCCTATCCTGACAAACCTCTTTTGCTTCGTTCAACAGCATAATATGCCGCATACATTGTCTCCTATTCCCTTTTACCCAGAGCTTGGCCCTTCTTTAAGACTGCACCAAAATGATATTTTCGATTTAGAGATCTTTTTTGTCACTACGCTAACCGCCATTCCACATTCCTTTCTAATATTATCATTCCTCACCTTATCAATCGGTCTTTTTCCACGTATATCCTGCGTTGAGATCTCATCTCTACAGCATTTATACCAACTTCCAGATTTTTCGTCTATATCCAAGTTTTATCTACATAATAATTCAGAATTATTTTTTTATTTGCTTTTTACCATATGTCATAGCATCATGCTCAAAATACAAATGCTACGTCAGATATAAATCTGCACAGAGCCGTGCAAAATGCCGGAGAAGGTTCTTTAATACAATTTGCTGCATTAACTTTAATATATTTAGAGCTATTTAAAAAACCCTATTTTTTAGGATATTCATACAAAATTTTAATAAACATTAAAAGTGTCATTCTTCTTTTTCTGTGCTTATGTCAGTTATAGAGGTCTACAAAGCAATGGGAAGCTAGACTAGAACCTGTTTAATTACCTACCGATCAAGCCTGACATTCGGAATCAAAAGCGTAAAACAAGACGGGTATAAGCTAGTACTCTATAAAACTTGGATGGTTTCAGGCTTGCATTGTGCATCAACCGTTTGGATTTTAGAGATACGTTTAAACAAATACAGTAGTGTGCAAATTAATATGAACACTGGAAAATAAAATATAGCATTTATAATTTCTTACAACCTCTTTGGCATAGATTATATTATTTTTTTATTAATTTTCTTGAATGTTTTCGTAACTATGGAACCAATAACGAGCAAGCACTAATTAATGGGCGATGACATAAAAACATCAAGAAAATATACTCTACTTCCAGCTCTGGTAGTATTTTTGTTTGGTTTAAATGCACCTTAATAAGTTAGAAATCTAAAAATAAATTTTGCTGTAGATAACTAAATAACAATTTGATTATTTCATCATTCCCTTTGTACTAGCTTTTTGTAACCAAAATGTTGATTGAGCAGGGTAAACAACAGCAAACGAAAAGAACGACAACTTTCTTCCAATTCTGCAACGCTGAGAGTGGCACACTGCTATGTACAGACGTGGCCGCGAGAGGGCTCGACATTCCCGCAGTGGACTGGATTGTGCAATTTGATCCCCCTGACGATCCCAAGGTAAGACTTTCTCTAATGTTCTCTAAAAAAAACAAATTATTTCATTGTTATCTGTGCCCATACAGTACCTGTGCCTGAGAAATTTGTCAGGCACAGGGTAACAACACACAGGGTGTGGAATATCAAATGAACTGTTTTATTTAAATTACTTTATGTGAGAAATATTTTCAATGGATTAGCAATCGCTTTTGATACATAACTTTCAAACTTATATTTCACATTGAAAAATTAACAACTTATGACTCTAACAATTCATTACTAATGTTCGAATTTTAAATGGAACAAACCACTACAGACTTACGACCGTCTTCCACTGTTATTTCTAAGGCTGGCTTAGTGTGATCACTTTACATTAACAACGTTCGCCATTAGGTGGTAATGTTTGTCTCCGAAACTCCTAATCATGAGAATTCTCAACATGTTCAACATGTTGAAAAATATCATGTACAACAAGTAGATATTTAATAATAAATTAAATATAGAGATAAAAGTTGGAAATTATTGAGAACAAGAGAGCAACCAAATTTAAAGACTGCGACTGCTGTCATGTATTTGGCGTCAGGATATGAACATATCCATTTTTGTTACTGTCTCATCTTTATTGTCTACTAGCTGACCCGTCGAACTTCGTATCGAAATAAATAATATGGGTATTCTAGGTTTTATGCAACAGAGCTCAAATTCGTTTTTAGTTATTTAACATAAATGACTATTAACTGGAGAGCTCTTATTGCCTCACTTTGCTCCTGAGTGGAGTTCAAAGGGAGTTTTAATTTTGATTGATTTGATGTTAATACGTAAAAAAAAGAATTAAGGTATGTCATTATATTCGATATTTCAATAATTATTTTGCTCAATTAAAATAATATTGATTGATTAGGAACTTCTCCGTACCAATAAGGAACTATAGGACGATAAGGAACTTCTCCGTACCTTTCAAAATACGCATTGAGGTGTCAATACTTATTTTACCGATCACGCTGATTCCCGAAGAGGGTAGGCAGAGAGTATGGACTTCCATTCTCTCCAATCCAAACTCATTCGCTTCCTCCAAACGCATAACATTCCGCATACATGCTCTTCTATTCCTTTTGCTCCTGACTTGGCCCTCCTGTAAGACGGCACTGATATGGTTGGACGATGTCATTCGAGGTCGGCATATATCCACTCCACATTCCTTTCTAATATATTATCATTCCTCACCTTATCAATAAGTCTCTTTCCGCATATCCTACGCAGTGATCTCATTTCCACAGCATTTATCCCAACTTCCAAATTTTTCTTCCATGTCCAAGTTTCACTCCCATTACTCCCATAAATCATGGATAGTATCAGGATTGCATTGTACATCAACTGTCGATTTCAGAGATATCTTCTTAGAGGTCTAAGTGCACCGCCAACCCTTCTCCCAGCCAATTTCCATCTTTCAATTTCTTTTCCACACCTTGCATCTCTTCTAAATAAATTACCTTAATAGACATACTTCCAAGTTCTCGACATTCACTTTCACACAACATTGCGTTCTTAAATCTTCTCTTTCAAAACAATGGAAATAAATAAAAAGCACATTTAATGGAGTATCTGTGATTTTTTTCTATCTTCTATTACAACATGGTGGAAGTGTAGCAATTTTTATTTTCAATAAAGAAACAAATGCTAGGTCATTAGCAAATAATATCCAGCTTTTTTTACATATTAACGATGCAGATTATATTTACGTTATATGTAGGTATGTACTCATCCTCTGTAAAAATCAGCCCATAAACGAAGAATTGATTTTCAAACAAACAAAAAAATATTCTACTTGTTCTTCAATATAATCATGTATTCCTTGTATTAAAACTTATCAAAAATCCTTATAAAATGAACTTCAATTAAGTATAACTCCTTAATAGCAATGTTATATATTATACGATTCTGTTTGCTGGCGGTTTTAAAAATCTGTGTAAATAAAGAAAGTTTTCAAAACTCCTTACACTTCATTACAATAATGAATTCCTTGTATTAAAACTTACCAAAACTCCTTAACCTCTCGGGTAGTACGCCCGCTCCTATGCGGGCAAAAAAAAAATTCTATGAGAGAGTACGCCCGCACCTATGCGTTTGATCTTACAGTTTCTATAAATCACCGCCATTTTGACTAATATTTGTATTGGTCTATTCTACGAAGTTCATCTACCAATCCTGAGAAAGAATTTTGAAAGTAGGCGTGTTTTTTTAGGAATTATGAGAGATGCAAAAAGTCACGTGACCAGGCTATACGTAGTACATTATATAAGTATGTGTTTGCCGGGGTTGCGCACCAATTCCTCGTGAGTTCTCGAGAGCGCAGTGTTTTTTTACGGAGATTTTTGTGGAGCAAGTTCTTTTTAGTTCGTTTGATGTGTTTTTGGATTTTTTTTAAATAAACCATTCGCGTTTTATATCACTTTTTTGGTAAGTTTTTTTTATTATTTTGTTTTACTTTATGTCAGAGTCTACTAATTATGCCAAAATATAATATTTTTACACCAAACTTATTTTATGAGTGATAATTATTTTATTTTATAAGTAATCACTTCCAATGTCGTATAACTTATGTCCCGATGCTAACTTTTTATAGGCATTGTGGTGAACAATATTACTTCTTGTAAATTTTGTGATTTTTTCGTAGGTACATATGTACTGTCATTCTAATTCTAATTTTTGTTTTTTTTTTCAGGGACGACGTGCTGATGGTGTTTTTGTGAACATAGTTTTATTATAAAAGACAATATTATCGTTTTACGTTATTTTAAGTGAAAAAGACACATTTTACATTGTTTTATTATATTTTTAGTGAGCAAAGACACATTTTACATAGTTTTATTATATTTTTAGTGAGAAAAGACACATTTTTATTCAAAGACAATTAGTGCTCAGAAACAATTTTTAGTTTATTATTAGTGTTTTGTTATTTTATTATTGATAAATTTTGTGTGTGAACTGAAAATATGGCTAGATTCATGACAGAAGAAGAGGTCACAGCGTATCTGAATGATAGTGAAGATGAAGAAATTTTAGAAGATATCGACGAAATACCCATCAGGGAGCAAGATTTGTCTTCAGATGAGGAGGAAACTGTTGAAAATGAAGAGGAAGACGTTGAAGAAGAACCTCAACCGTCTACTTCGAAAAGACCAAGGCCCGAAAGAAGAGAGTGGAGCAACACGGAGTTTACTCCAACAGTTCACGATTTCAACTTTTCCCAGTCTGGGATATCTCCTTCATTGAATCTGGACGAAAACTCGACGGAACTTGACTTCTTTTTGACGATGATAAACCAAGACATTGTGGATGTAATCGTGAAAGAGACAAACGACTATGCCGATACACTTTGCACATCCGCTTCTACCCATTCAAAATTAAAAAAATGGGTAGCTACTACTGCCGAAGAAATATATATGTTTTTGGCAACGCTTCTGCTAATGAGTCTTGTTGGGAAAAATGCTCTAAAAAAATATTGGAGCACAAATCCAATAATTGAAACGCCTTTCTTCCGTGTTTTGTTTTCACAAGACAGATTCTTCTTGTTATTGAGGTGTCTCCATTTCACCGACAATAATATTCTGTCTACCGATAGATTAAAAAAAATTAGGAATATCCTGGACCCATTCAAAAGGATAATTAAGTCAAATTTTTATCCTTTTGAAAGAATTTGTATTGACGAAAGCCTATTGTTATGGAAGGGAAAGTTATCTTTCAAAATTTATATTCCTTCAAAAAGGCACCGCTTCGGGATTAAATTATTTGTTTGTTGTGATGTTGCGACTGGTTATGTCCTAGACTTCATTGTCTACACTGGCGCTGATACGGATATCCTTTTGTACGACGGACAGGGGGTTTCGGGTTCGGTTGTCCTGACCATGTTGAAAGATTACCTGGGTAGGGGACACAAGCTTTATGTGGACAATTGGTATACATCCCCTACCCTTTTTGATTACTTATTTCAAAATAAAACAAATGCATGTGGAACGGTCAGGACAAACCGAAAAGAAATGCCTAAATTCCCCAAAATAAGAAAGGGGGAAGTTAAGCATTTCCATTCAAACGGCCTCCTGGCCATAAAATGGTGCGATAAAAGGGATATCCATATTTTGACAACAGTAAATGGTGCCAAAATGTCTTTGACAAACAAAATAGACTACACAACCGGACAATTTAAAATAAAACCCGATGCGGTAATCGATTATACAAATAATATGGGTGCAGTGGACAAGGTAGACAGAATATTAGGGTTTAGTGAGGTTTCTCGGAAATCATTGAAGTGGTACAAAAAGGTTTTTTTTCGAATTATTGACATAGCATCAATAAACGCCTTTTTTGTTTAAGTCGATATCGAAAAAAAACCCCAATAACTTCAGTGGTTTCAAGGAGAACCTCATTAAACTCATGGTAGAGAAATACCACAAGAGCAGGCCGTCTACAACAGGAGGAAGGCGGGTTCACGATAGCCCAACAAGACTATTGTCGAGGTTTTCACACTTTATTAGGCCTGTGCCTCAAATAGAAGGGCAAAAGTTAAAAAGAAAGCAATGCCATGTGTGCAACCACACACAGTTGCGACCACAAAAACGTAAAGATAGTAGTTGGATGTGCAGGGAGTGTGGTGTAGGTCTATGTGTGTACCCGTGCTTTGAAGAGTATCATACCAAACAAAAATATTGATGAATTTTTTTATTGTTAATTAAATAAATTTGTAGTATAAACCTAGTTTCAATATCTTTCTGCATTTTTATTTTATGCACCATTTTATAAGTTTATTTATTATCCTTTAATTTGTTTTAACTTTGATATTCTACTATTATTCAAACCTACTTTTATTATAAGAAGAAGAAGAGGTTACAAAATTGAAACAATAATAGGAAAAAAAATTGAATAAAAATCACATGATATTAATTTATGTTGTTCTAAAATTATGCTGGACGCATTATTACGGATATACTACGGAACTATTATCTACGGATAGAAAGATAATAAAAAAGGAAGAAGAAGAAAAAAAGAATTTGATATAAGTAATAAGAGAGCAAAAAATAGAAGCAGAAAAAAATTTTTTTTCGTCTTTTTTGAAATTAGAAGAAATAAAATAACATATTGTTGAATATACCAAAGGTTTACGATACAGGAATAGGTGCGAAATGTCAAAAGTGTTTTTTGCTTATAACTCTGTTATTTTCCATTTTTGTGGTATGCTTTCTTTACAACATTTCATCAGAAAGCAGAGATCTATAAGATGCAGTAAAAAAATAATCATAAAAATCAACATGAATTAACTCACTCCGGCATGCACTTTAATTTTGTTTTAACTCACGCCGAGAGAGGTTAATAAAAATAACTGCAATGAATATTATATGACTTATCAATCCAATCAATCTATTTCATACAATGAGATTTATACTAGAGATGCAATCGAGTCTAAAAAATGGCATGTAAAAAATTGTGCCACCACCGAAAATGTGCCACGGTTGTGTTTTAGTCGTTGACAACAGCTCGAGCTTGACAGTTGTGTCTGCGGTAATACGGTGTTCTTGAAAATGGTGACTTGTGTTGTGAAAAACAGTCGTACCTCAATATAAATCAATATAGGAAAATCGTTTTATCAAAAAGGATGTATTAATATATCATAAGTGCATATTATTATAATAAAATGTTCATAATAATTAAAATATTTTTACAATTATTTTTGTTTTATTAGTTAGGCCCACATCACACTACGGGTGCAGACCTAGCGCGGTTAAAAAAAAAACCGCGTCTGTTTGAAACGCGTTGGTACGTATAATATCTCTTCGGTTGGTACATTTTTTGGCGTTGGCTTTCTTACTACAACATACGTCGTGGGTTCGAATCCCTGTGCCAACCATTTTCACTTTCTCGACACAACTCTTCCTTAGTGTGAAACTTTTCAAATGTATTTGCAATGAGATTTATAGTAGATATGCAATCCAGTCTAAAAAATGCCATTTAAAAAAGGAACCACCACCTAGAAGTGGCCACGCATAGTGTTTTAGTCGTTGACAACAGCTCGAGAGTGACAGCTGTATCTGCCGAAATTCAGTGTTCCTGAAAATGGTTTCTTGTGTAGTAAAAAATTGTCGTTCTTCAACTCGTGATAGAAAAATCGGTGTGTCAAAAAAGGATGGAATAACATATCATACGTAAGTGTTTATTATTTGAATAAAATGTTCATAACGTAAAAATATTTTTATCATTTTTGTTTATTAGTTATAAAGGTTCAGACCACACTACGGCTGAGCACGCGCGGTTAAAAACCACGTCTTGTTAAACCGTACATTCTATACTGGCGCATGCACTAGCGTTTTAGCCGCGATTTTTCTTAAAATCTGTACGCTTCTTCTGAAAAATGGTGAAATTATCTAATCAGTTTATTTTCTTTAATGTCTTTTTTTTCATTTCTTCTTAACAAGGATTTTTATCAATTTATTGTATGATAAAAAAACAACTTATATTTATAACAGAACCCTCCCTAAGCATGGAATTTATACACGGAAATTTCAGTTGTTCTGCATACAGAGGTTTTCCAGCTTCCACAAAAATTTCTACGAAATCCATTATACAACTGAGAAATCGCCAGGGTTACCGCGGGATGTTCGAAGGTTCTTGTTTAAACCGTGTTTACCTTTGGAGTTTGTATTGGATACCTTATCTAGCACGAAGATATTTAGAAGCAAGTACACTAAAATAAGTGTTTTATCAGAACGGACATTTTTTGACTTGCATGAATAAGTCTTTAAAGTTTACTTCAGTATTTCTTTCATACGGCAGCTTTATCACATAATTTAAGATTACAATTTATATTCAATTTAATTCAGATTTCCGAATACAGCGCACATAAGAAGGGAAAAGTGGATCCAGTTTGTACGAAAAAGTCGTGTAGATGATTTATGGACTCCAATGAAGTGTTCAAGGATATGTTCAAAACATTTTCTACCTGAAGACTTTTACAAATCTGCTACAGGAAGAATCTTGCTTATTAAAACTGCGATCCCCATAATTGTAAGTAATGATAGAATAACGAATATTGCTCTAACCACTCGTAAACGAGTGGTTAGACATATAGGATAGTATATGTGATATAGCGTCGCTTATGGTTATATTACGTTTCCTTTTATTTTTACAGGTTAAAACTTGCGAACCAAATGCACATTTGAATTTTGTAGCAACTAGTCAGACGCGTGTTAATGAGGTAATCAAAAATTGAGTCCAATGTATGATACCTCATTGAATTTATTTTGCTTATGTTATTATGTTTTTTTAAACAGGTTACTACTTCGAGTTCCGATTCATTTTCAATTATTTACGGATCCATGAATCAATCGTGTGATAATAAGGTATATCATTATTAGTAACGCGGTATGTTTTATATTTTCTTCAATCTACAATCATTATATTATGTGATTTGTTCTAGGAAGAACAAACATTGTCAGACATAAGCGATTCACGCTCAATTTTTGATAGTCCGAGAACAATAACTCTAAAAAAACAAGTAATAAATTTGACTGCCTCCAAAAACAATTTGATAAAAAAACTATCGAATGTTCGACGTCAGAATATCAGAATGAAAAAAAAAATTCTGTCATTAAAATCATTATTACAAACCCTAAAGACAAAGTTTAACATTGGACAAACAGTTTTATCGAATTTGTCAATGAACTACGAAGTATCCGAGATATTAGAAAAATTGACAAACAAAAAAAATAAGCCAACTCACAGAATGAAGTTTCCCCCCAATTTGAGAAAATTTGCATTATGTCTGCATTATTATTCACCAGCGGCATACAAATATGTACGTAGAATGTTTAATGATGCCTTGCCACATACTAAGACAATATACAATTGGTACAGCTCTAGAGATGCCGAGCCTGGTTTTACAACCGAGGCATTTGCGGCACTAAAACAAAAATCAAATTTTTACGATAAACCAGTGATTTGCAATTTAGTATTTGACGAGATAAATATAAAAAAACAAAAATTATTTAATAAAAACCGGATTTTGGGTGCAGTAAATTTTGGGGCCGGACCGTTAGAAGGAAGTGACGAAGACACTATGGCTACCCAGGCTTTAGTTTTTATGGTAGTTAGTTTGACAGAAGCATGGAAAATTCCCGTGGGATACTTTTTAATTGCGGGTATTGATGCAAAGACCAAAGCCCGCTTAGCTAAAATATGTTTACAAAAATGCCACGAAGCAAACGTAAAAATTGTCAATGTAACTTTTGATGGATGTGCTGCCAATTTTAGCGCAGCTGAAATGTTAGGTTGCAAATTATCTGATGTTGATAATTTACAAACTTACTTTCATCATCCGAGCACTGATGAAATGGTTACAATATTTTTTGATCCTTGTCACGCGATTAAACTAATAAGAAATACGTTCGAAGCGAAAAAAATATTATTTGATAAAGATGACACCGAAATTCATTGGAAATTGTTGTATAATTTAAACAAACTGCAAAACAAGGAAGGTCTTTGCCTGGCAAATAAAATTAGACCGGAGCATATTCGCTTTAGAAATAATATAATGAAAGTAAAACTAGCGACGCAATTACTCAGTAAGAGCGTGGCCGATTCGTTAAGGATATGTAAAAATTTGAATATTTCTGGATTTTTCAACACGAATGGTACAATAAATTTTATTGAAATGATGAATAACATTTTTGACGTTTTAAATTCAAGAAGATATTATAACTATGGTTTCAAAGCTCCCATAAGTTATCGTAACAAAGATGAAATATATAATTTAATGAACAGTGCGATAGAGTATATCAAACAATTAAAATTCTATACTAAAACTAAAAGAATCATCAAGCGCAAAAATAAACATCCGAGAATAATTTTAAAAATTTCTAAAAAAAAACTTGTTGAAAGTCCAAACAAAACAGGCTTTTTGGGGGCCATTATATGTCTCCATTCACTGAAAACGTTATATGAAAACGTTTGTGAAAGAAATAAGTGGATGGAATACATATCTACATATAGGTTAAGCCAAGACCACCTAGAAATTTTTTTCGGATGCATAAGGCAACAAGGTGGGTTTAATAACAATCCAAATATCCTACAATTTCGCTCTGCTTATAAAAAAAATTTGTTCCATTTGCAATTGAGGTCTTCGTTTTCAGGCAATTGCATTCCACTAGAAAATTTTAGCATACTAAGTGGAAATCATTTCTCACCTATTGATACAATAAACAATACATCCATGGAACAAAGGCACGACGAAGATGATTACACCATATTGGAATCTTCAAATCCGTTGCCATCTGATAATTATGAAATAAATTGTATCACTATGTCTGAAATGTTAAACATAGACAACATGACGAATATGGGGAAAATGATTGTTGGATATATATCAGGTTATGTCTCTCGGATGTTATCGAAAAAAATCAAATGCGAGACATGCGTTTCTACATTGACGTCGGACAATAAGTTGTGGTTCCACAAATTAATTGAATTAAAAGATATAGGGGGGCTTGTGTACGCATCAGAAGATATTTTCAAAATCTGTCTGATGACGGAATCTGTGATAAAAAATATTATTCAAATGAATAACGGTGTATTACCAAGTAAAACGAATGTCACACAAATAACATGTAAGGTTTTGAAAATAGTAGCTGAGAGTAAAAACCGGGACATTTTTAAGAATATTGATCAGCATGCACTAGATCAACCAGCTATCTATAATCACAGGCTACATTTAATTCGTGCCACAATAGAGGCATATAGCAAAATTAAAATGAAACATCAAAGCGAATTGGAAAGCACCTGTCATTCTGTAAGGCAAAAATTGACAAAACTTGTACTTTTTAAAGGAATGTAGATAGACATTTCTATATTTAAGAACTTACTTAATCCACGTTCGCTCCCTATTATTTTATGAAATAAATGTGTGCTCACTCAAAGTGAACACAAATACACTCTTTGACTCTTTCACAGTAAGCTACATACTTAAAGCTTGTGTCGTGAAAGAGGAAGATGGTTGGCATCTGGGATCTAACCCATGACCTCCGATACGGCGTTGTAAGAGCCCGCGCAGATAGGAAGCGTTCAAGTGTTCAGCGTTCGTTCGGTCGAGTTCTACGCAAATCTAACACGCATAGAACACGGTCGAAAATGCTGCGTTCCATTTTCCCAGCCAAGATTGTACGTGAAACATGTATTTAGATAGTTCGTCTTCAGAAGATGAAGCACTGCTTTTGTGGACTTTGGAGGAGTCTAATAAGAAAAAACTACTGGGTGCATTCGATTAACACTGAGCGAGATGAAAAATGAGAGTTCAGTATTCTTTGAATTACTTGAAGATAAGAACGTTTTTTTATTTACTTCCGAATTTCAACAAATAACTTTAATGATTTGCATAATTCTATAAAAAAAGGAAATTAAAAAAAAGACAGCAACTGGAGAATGGGGATATTTCGGCGCCTTTCCCTTACTAAGTCAATTAATTTTTTTGTGTTAGCCATCTTGCGAACGAGGTGATACCACGAAGGTCCGGTATCACGAAGGTCTTAATCGTAAGCTCGCTTGATGGCGAGACTTGGTCTTCCACGTCTTCTTGTGCCACCTGGTGTATATAATATGCTTCCATAATCTATGAACTCGGGGGACATACATAGGACATGGCCGAGCCAGCTCAGTCTACGATTCATGTAACCGTTGTCACTGGAGGTTGTATTGTTCGACGGTTTCGTTTTTATAAAATCGAACCATCTTTTTTTAATGAATATATGTTCACCAACCTTATCCTCAAGATTCGTCTAAAAAATTGTTTCAATGCTTAGAAGTTTGTTTTAGTTAAGTGCCAAGACTCATACCCATATTACAAAACTGGTATTACACAAGCATTGAAAATAATACATTTGAGAAGTTGGTCGATCTCCATTCGAGTGTACAAGTAAAAGATTATAAGTGAAATTTCATACCCGTACTTTTTTTAATTGAGATCTCCATTCGAGAGTATACCTACAAGTAAAAGATTATAAGTGAAATTTCATACCCGTAGTTTCGAGATAGTAGAGTTTTAAAGATAAATTATTTTTTGCAAAAGTAATAGTTTCGTTGCAGTAAATCCGATTTATCTGTTTTGCCATTAATAGATTTGTTATTTATGTAATCCATTGAATTTTCACATTGTTATTATTTTGAATATTTTCATAGAAAAATAGTAATAATTCAGATGTCTACTTACTTATTACCTTTGCTTGTAAAAAATTGATTTGCTTTTTACAAAATTGATTTTGTTTGAGTATGCAAATATTGACTTACTACCTTAAAAAGTACATAAAATAAAGAAAACACATCTCATGGGATGTGTAACTGCATAAATTAGTATAAAATAACAATTTATTGTACAGTCTGTTTTTTTTTATCCAAATGAAATACAATCTAGCTTTTTATATTTTTTATACCATATTTAAATCCTTCTGCCCCGAAGGAATGAAACACTCAGAGAGTTTTACTAGTCTTCGAGACTCTGATGGAAGAAATAACAAGTCATTCTGCATCCTTAACACGTGTTTCAGCTGTCTCCTCTCCATAATGGTAGTTATGGGCCTGCGCTAGGTGTGCTGACGTATAGAGTTAGTGATTCAGTGGTAACACCTCATGGTCAATTTTCTTTTAGGCATTTTGTTTTGAAGGCCGACACTTTTTGTCCCTGAGGTCAGGTGTCATGTCAACACAGACTTTATTTGAGAGTCCTGGTCTTCTTTTATCTGTTTGTGAAGAGTGCTTTACCTTGCGGCCCAGCTTCTTATACCTGGACACCGAAACAGTCTGTTTTGGGGATATCTTTCGCTGTCTCTTAGGGTCTTAGCCTTGTGGCGATCATCGATAAGGCTCTAGGAACAATCTTCTTCTTCGATGGCTCAAGAACTCATATTGAGTCGGTCTACCTCACGGTCTGTTTTTTTCGATTTTCAGTCTCTTACAGGAGCCCGAAAAAAGAGCAGGGGTACCGTCAATCCTACAGCAAAGGAAACAATGAAAATATCCTATAGGAACGCATAAGAAAATGTTATAATTCAATAGATCGTATAATAATAGGGTTGTTAACTTCGCAATTTTAAAGAAACTTGTTCAAGCAAAAGGTAATAGCTGACATTACAACCTTTGTATGACTTACAACTTTTCTTATTTTTAGTATTTTCTATTCTTCATGTTGTTAAAAATGTACCCCGCCAAAGCGATTCTAACTGATATCTCTTTCGCGTTTCGACGTTCTCGATAGTGTTGTTGTTGTTGTCCAGAGTCAGACTACCATGGTTTCCAGAATAATTATTTTTGTGCATGGTTTTAGTTTTGCTCATGTTCATTTTTAGGCCAACTCTTTCCGAGAGCTCTTTAATGTTATTCACAGCTTTTTCTATAATTGCAATATCTTTTTAGTAACATCTGATTTAACATTTATTTGTATTTTCAGCGTGATGTTTCCACATATAAAAATACACAAAAGAATTAGGTACCTATTATGTTAATTAAATCGAAACTTACTTAACAATGTTTTTAATTTAAAAAAAATGAAATATAAGTGTTTTAATGAAAAAAATGTAACATAAGTGTTTTAATAAAAAAATTAACTACTTAAATGTTTTTTTGTTCTACATACAGGTCTACGTACCACAAAACCCGCTCTCACGAAATTCATTTTGCAATCGAAATTCGCGGCGGTTTATAACCGCGAAATGAATGTCTGGCGATTGCAGAGAAAAAAAACGGAAAAAACGTGTGAGGTGTGCCTAACTTAGATCGAAAAATTTAAAAGCCCGTATATTAGAACATGGGTTTTTATCGAAAGGGACATTTTAAATTGTGATTTATATATTTTGTTTTCCATTTTCGAAAAACACATTTTTATAAATGTGTTTTAAAACTGTTCTTTGTAAGTACCATCACACGGGTAGGGTAATAATATAATATGATTTTTATGAAAAGGTTCTTACACAATTCAGTTAAATATATTCAAATCCCATTCGCAAAAAGATATTTCTGTGAATGTGTACCGTTAGAGGGAGACAGCACGCAGTAAGTACTTTCATGTATGTTTGACAACAATGAGATTTATACTGGAGATGCAATTCCATACAATTTTTAGTTTGAAACTAGCATCACGAGTAAATTTGAAGTTGAACTTAAATAAAAATATGCAATCAAGCAATACTGACGAATATTTTTGTCTTTGTCACACATAATACGCCAAACGGCTAAGTGCTATCACCTTCTACCGGTACACATTAATAGAAATTTCTTTTTGTGCGTGAGATTTGAATGTATTTGTCAGAATTGTCTAAGAACCTTTTGAAAAAGATCTCTCGTCTTTATTAATGCGAGGCAGACAACGAACAGTTTAAAAGCACATTCATAAAAAATATTTTTCGAAAATGGAAAAAATGATTTATTTATTTGAATCACAAATGACCCTTTTTATAAAAACACTAGTTATAGAGTGTACTTGCTTCTAAATTTCGTCCGGCTAGGTAAGGGCTCATACACACAGCTTAAACGAGAACCGTCAGAAATACGGCACTGTGGGAAAAACCGCTGGCGATTTCTCAGTTGTATGATGGATTTCGTAAAAAATTTCATTGATAGTGGAAAACCTCTGTTTGCAGAACATCCTTAAATTCCATATATTATAATTTTAATTAGGGAGCACTCTGTTTAAATATAAGTTGTATTCTTTTTTCTAAATAAATTGATAAAAAAAAACCTTGATAGAATAAAAAAAAAAAAATCTAGAAATATACCTATACCTATGCACTGTTGCATACGCCGCGTACGGGTGTATCTTTTTAAATTAATTTAGGCTAATTAAAAGTGAACACAAATACATTTGGAAACTTGCACACACTATGGAAGAGTTGTGTTGTGAAAGTGGAAATAGTCGGCACAGGGATTCGAGCCCATGACGTATGCTGTAGTAAGAAAGCCGTCGACTGAACCGCTGGGTTATAAATTCAAATAAAAATGTATCTACGCGTTTCATACAGACGCGGTTTTTTTTAACCCCGCTCGGTATGCACCCGTAGTGTGATGTGGGCCTAACTAATAAAACAAAAATAATTGTCAAATATATTTTTATATTTTAAACATTTTATCACAATAATATGCACTTAAAAATATATAAAATACGTCCTTTTTGATAAAAGGATTTTCCTCTATTGATTTCTGTTGAGGAACGACTTTTTTTCACCACAAAATCCACCATTTTCAAGAACCCCGTATTACCGCGGACACAACTGTCAAGCTCGAGCTGTTGTCAACGACTAAAACATGAGCGTGGCACATTTTCGGTGGTGGCACACTTTTTTACATGCCATTTTTTAGACTCGATTGCATCTCTAGTATAATATCTCATTGTTTGACAAAGACAAATATATATTCGTCAGTGATGCTTGATTGCATATTTTTATCGAAGTTCAACTTCAAATTTACTCGTGATGCCATTTTCAAACTACAAATCGTATTGAATTGCATCTCCAGTATAATATCTCATTGATTTCATACGATATATTTTACATTCGCATTCTATCAATTGCAACAACAATCAATCCACTGACAGTTCTTTCAAATGTCAATTAATAAAAATTCAAAAGTAGAAGAAAATTATATTGTAAAAAGTACTAAAAAGGTTACCTACTTTCTGTGTTTTCTCTAATTTTCTAATTTCCCATGCATTATTCTTATTTTTTTCTTCTAAAAGGACATTGTCCTGATAAAAGCCTACACGATAAAAAAAGAATTAGCGAAATCGGTCCAGCCGTTTAGGCGTGATACGATGACATCGGGAAATAGCTCACCATTGTTATAGTTTTCTTAAATTTCCTAATATTCCATGAATTTTTATTAATTTTTTTCTTCTAAATCAACCTTCTCCCGATAAGAGCCTACACGCCAAAAAAATAATTAGCGAAATCGGTCCAGCCGTTTAGGCGCGATGCGATGACATCGGGAAAGAGCTCTCCATTTTTATAGTATTCTTAAATTTTCTAATTTTCCATGCATTTTTCTTAATTTTTTTCTTCTAAATCAACTTTTTCCCGATAAAAGCCTACACGACAAAAAAAGTATTAGCGAAATCGGCCCAACCGTTCAGGCGTGATGCGATGATATCGGGAAATAAATCTCCTTTTTTATAGTTTTCTTAAATTTTCTAATTTCCCATGAATTTTTTTAAATTTTTTTGTTCTAAAAGGACACTCCTGATAAAAGCCTATACGACAAAAAAAGAATTAGCGAAAACGGTCCAGCCGTTTAGGCGCCATCCGATGACAACGCGAAATAGCTCTCCATTTTTATATATAAGATTGGCTTTGTTGGTACTTAACGTTCTAATTATGTACACATTTCTTTGTTTATGAAGTACGGAGGCTGATGGAAGGAAAAGTAGTGGCGCCTCAAAAAATCGTCACATATAGCCCACATCATTAATTATTACTATGCTGGACAAGTGCCTTTTCGACGAAAGCTACTTACTTTCAGTGTTAGACACAAATTATGGCTGAGGCCACTAATTTCATGAAATTATGGCCCGTTTACACGGTATTTTCAAGCAACGTTGAGCTGTATGAGTTGATATTGCTTTCAGGAATACATTCACAGAGTGGGTAGAACAGCCAGAGGTCTGGGTGCCGCCGGCCATGCGCTCCTCATCCTGAGACCCGAAGAGTTGGGCTTCCTGAGGTATCTCAAACACGCCAAGGTCCCGCTCAACGAGTTTGAATTCTCCTGGAATAAGATTGCAGATATACAATTACAGGTTTGATGAATCACTCATTTCATTAAAACAAGATGTCATCTGACATCAAATCTGGCACGAATAAGCTAGTCCATAGAAATGAATAGATTTCAGTATAGCAACACTGTAATCTTCTAGAAATCCATCTATTGGATAGCTTTCAATTGATGCAGCCATCAGATTCTTTCTATCGCTTCATCCACCAAAGTTTTATCGTATAGATGTCTACCAAGAACATTTATCTACACATTGATGCGTTGGACATAAGTCATAGAGGCAAAACTTATCATAATAAAATTGTTGTTTTGGTTTTCAGTTAGAGAAGTTGATATCCAAGAATTACTTCCTGCATATGTCGGCGAAGGAAGCTTTCAAATCGTATGTGCGAGCCTACGACTCTCATCAGTTGAAGGCCATCTTTGACGTTGACACTCTGGATCTTCTCAAAGTGGGCAAATCCTTTGGTTTCACCACACCCCCAGCTATAGATTTACGTATCCTTTTATATTTTTACAATTCAGAAAGTGAATCAGAATGTGTATTTAGGAAGTATGTTTAGTAGGGATGGAAAGGGTGAAAGAGAATTCGAACGTAGGAAAGTGGCTGGTAGCAGGGTGGGCGGTGCACTAAGACCTTCAATAATGATGATGTTGATGTAGACTTTCTGCGTGTTTTATTAAATTTAATAGTTTTCTACGAATTATTTAATAATAATTTTGGGACGAAAACTCATTAGTTGTCCAAACCAAACTGAAATGTGTTTCTAGTTTTTCTTTAGGTTTTTTCCTTAACTATTTCTTATACAGGTGTATCAGGTACAAAGAAGAATGATAGGCCGAGGAAAAGGCTGGGAGGAGGTGGGTATGGACAGTTCAACACAATGAACGCTAAGGGTAAGATGAGGGATGAAAGGACCAAGATATATAAGCAACCCAAGCCCGGCAAAGCTGGATTCGCAACCAAAAGACAGTTTGCCCGATGAAAAATGTAGGCGATGAGGACTCACGTGCGCTGGAAATGTATAATAATATTAAATAAATGTTTTTAATATTTTAACCTGCTGTGTTTTACTGGTTTTGTTTAACCCCCACACAAGATAAGCAGAGAAAACATTCTTTCCTAGAATTTAACATGATATTTCCTTTAAAAAATCGACTCCGTCTAAAGTTGGGGCTTTAAGTATTGTATCATAAGGATGGGCAAATGGAAAAAAATATCTGTATTTGTTCCTAAAAGTGGAATTGACAATTTTTTAAGAGTGAAAATACAAGACCTCAAATAAAAAAAATTGATATTTTTTGCTCATCCCTAATCCATATTAAAAAAATGGAGAGCTATTTTCCGATGTCATCGCATCACGCCTAAACCGCTGGACCGATTTACCTAATTACTCATAGTATATGGAATATACATGAGTCTTGTGATCGGATTTCAAAAAAAAAATAGATTTCGCTGAAATTAATTTTCTCGACATTTTCGAGGGTGTTGATTCCAAAAATGCAAGAGGAAGAAAATTTCCGCGTACACCAAAAATGTGTGCGCACCCATAACTCTTAGTAATTCTTATCCGATTTGATTGAAATTTGGTAGAACGGTTAGCCCCTCGATGTAGATGAGTCAGTAAAATGTTGAGATCTGTACCTTCAGGGGAACCCTCTAAAAGTATCCAAAGAAAATTTCACTTGTTCTAGAAAAAGGGCTAAAAAAAAAAGGTCTTCGATTTTCATAAAATTTGGTATACGGGTTGGTCTTATGCTTCTACACAAGCACGTAAAATTTGAGGTCCGTAACTTCAGTGGGTCCCCCTTAAAAAGGGCTAAAAGTGAAAAAAAAATTATTCGATTTTCAAATTTTCATAAAATTTGGTATACGGGTTGGTCTTATGCTTCTACACAAGCACGTAAAATTTGAGGTCCGTAACTTCAGTGGGTCCCCTGTAAAGTACCGATTAATATTGAATATGTTGGTCTAAAGAAGATAATAATTGTCTTCTGGCTGTTATAATATACTATGAGTTCTGGGCTACCCTAGGTTAGCAGCTTTTTCTTTATTTTCGTAGTGTAGGCTTTTATCAGGATAAGGTTCTTATGAAGAAAAAAAATTAAGAAAGTTGTGTGGAAAATTAAAGAAAACTCTAAGTAGGTGGTAACCGTTTTACTACTTTTTACAATATAATGCTTATTACAATTTAAAAAAAATGTAAGTATTTATTTATTAAATCATATACGGCCATAGGCCATTAACATTATTACATAATATACAATATATGAAGCAAAAAGAAAACACATACAAGTATTACAGGGAATGTGAATTGTTTGATAGTTGTTGTGATTGACAGAATATCGATCTAAATTACATAGGTTGAAAGGTATGCTTAGCATTATACCAATTTGAATTCAATATTCATAGTTAGGAATACAGGACAACGTCTGTCGGGGATGCTAGTATATTATAAACAAAACGCTGGAATGAAATCCAGGGTCAAAAACACTCCAAGCCATTAATATGAAATCTACAAGGACCTTACTGTTATTAAACATAAAAAACCTCTGCATCATCATGCTAAATCCCTAAAGAGGCACTATAGGCTGAACAAGCACGATGTGCACCATAGGGATCCCGGGACTCGGGTGCAGCATATGGGGCAAGTCAGTAGAGACCACCACGCATGCAAAATAAAGATACAAATACTTCATGTGCCTGGAAGAAATCAAAAAGATAAATGACAACAAGATTCTCCAATTCTTTCAGGAAGCTGGACTGAGAGATTAGTTCTAAATGTAAGGCTAGTTCCATTATGCGATGCTGTGCTGTTGCCTCCTAGGCTTGAAGTGGAAAGAGTATTTTGAAGGTTTGTTTGAAACTATGGATGGAAGCGCCAGTTTTTGCTAAGTAGTTTTTAATGGACAAAATGATGAAAGTCAGCAAATTAGTATGAATGATGAACTTAAAAATTGTATAGCTTCAGGGTGTGATAGGATATCAGTTATGATGGTGCTTTGGATCTTTTCAACTTGTGCTGGAGTGAAAGCCGTATCCCAGGTGACTGGAGGGAAGCCATTATCTGCCCAACAGTACAGATACAAAGGGAAGGGCTCCCGATTGGACTGTAGTGACTTGTGTAATCAGCGTGTTGAGGATAATACAGTAGAATCTTTGTAGATTGGGTTAGACAAAAAAAGAGAGTTAAGTAGTTTGGGATGCACAAAGGGCGTTTATGAATGGCCGGGAAAGTGCTGAAAAGATCTTCGCCTTGCAAATGATTATAGAGAAGTTGCTAAGCAAGTATCAGAGAAGTCTCAGTGCATTCATAGATTTGGAAAAGGTATGTGAAAGGGTGGGTTATAGCATATTCTGTCAATCTATGGAGTGGATGATCGGCTGATTCGTGTTATTTTCGGATTAGAATATTAATATGTCTTCTATGTATAGGATAGGTGTCAGTATAGCCGGTGGAACTTATTGCTGGAGGGATTTATTTCTGAGACAGGCCAGCCCCGGGTAGTAAATAAATTTCAAGGGAAAAAAACAAACACTTAGGAAAACAAAACTCTGACCCGACCGGGAATAGAACCCGAGACCTCGTGATTTGAAGTCTACGTCTATACCACTATAGGCTGCCTAGGTCGTATAGTATACGGCCTGTGTGAAGGTGACCATCACCTCTCTGTGTAGTTATATCCTTCAGGCCCTTCCTAAGATAGTTGTTTAACTTTTTTTATTTACTGAGTTAAAAGATAAAATTATTGGGGTTGAATTAAATTGAATAATGGTATGTGCATTTTAGTATGTAGGTACCTACTCGTATGCAGATGTTAAGTTCTTAGGTATGGCTGAGTGTGAAAATGATTTGTCAAAACATAGATTGTGTCAAGGGTGTTTGAAAAGTGTGCAAAAAACGGTCTGAAAATAAAAATCTGCAAAATCCTTGAAAGTTATGAAGCAAGAATGAATTGTAAAAAATAACGGTACCTATAGAAAATTAATGTCTCGAGCAAGTGAATAATTATGTGTATTTAGCAAGAAGTATGTTAAGTAGGGATGGAAAGTGTGGAAAATAAATGGAACGTAGGAAAGTGACTGATGGTAGCAGGGTGGGCGGTGCACTAAGATTTTTGATGAGAAACAACAACGTCTATTCAAACTAAAAATTGCCTAACGAAAATATGTACGGATTTGAATCCTGAACATGGGCAAAAAAGAGAAGTGTACCTACCTATAATGGATTGTGATTTTTGGGATGTGCGAAGGGATGAGATGAAAAGCAGGAGTGTAATATGAAAGTACAAGCATCGTACTCGTAACGAAGATGAAAGTCAATAAATTATGGTAGTTTTTGCCTTTATTCATCAAAGTAGCTACATTAGAATTATCCCCATATGTGAATATAGTCATTGTACCTACCTGTGTTGTTAATTATTTGATTTATAACCCCGTTGGGTCGTGCTTACCGCATTTATTAAAATATAATTGAATCTCGAATCGGTAAGTAAGTATATAATTATCAGTTAATATCTGATGCGTCCGTGACTAATTAATTGGCTTCAGAACAAGACATGATTTGGGAGGATTTATAGATAAATACCTATGCTCGTATTTGGCGGAATTTTGAAGGCATGCAATAATGTCATGATATGTATATAAGAGCAAGAAAAATACAAATAAAATATTTTAATTTATTATCAACTGCATACCAATGATCATCGATATACTCGTATACAATCTATTCTGCAAATAATAATGGTCCCAAAATAGACCCTTGTGGAACTCCATATTATTTTAACATTGCTCTGTTCCGATCGCGTTCCTTTTATTTCCGTCATAAATCTGTTCCTTTTTTTAAACTATTTTAACAAGTTAAAATATTTTAAAAGTTGCTCTTCATATATCACCTCTGTAGCTTTCAAGTTTGTCTTGTTCAAAATGTTATGATTAGGGAATCCAATCCCGCAAACCGCGGATCCCGCAAATGCGGGATCCCGCACCTTTTTTGCGGGATCAGAAATGCGGGATTTCTGATGCGGGATCCCGCACGTTTGCGGGACTGAAAATGAAAAAATAATAAACAATAAGAATGGGCTCAGATGAAGTTCTGATTATTAATTACATCCTGTACAACCTCATTATTGAAAGATTTTTCAACTTTCGCTGAAAAAACGGGACTTTTCTTTGAAATTCACATGGAAAATAATTAAACTTTCAGTTTTTATGTTACAACTAAGTAAGTTTTGAATTTATATTTTGTGTTGTGTGAATACTGTATCGGAACGGAACAAAATCAATGTCATTGAATTACTCTATGGCTAGGGATTCTCGCACGGTAAGAGATTCAGTATCGAGCGTAGTAAATTGTCAAAAGAAGGTAACTGCGTGATGTATTGTTAGCTAATGCAGAAACCAAATTGATCGACAAAATACCAGGATAAGCCAGGAACTTATAGTGTCGCTATCTCATCGGATAAAAGAACGCCGTACATCTATGGCCGTTATATGGTTGTGAATCCTGGCATCTGACGAAGCCTCAACAAAAGAAGATCCTTAGTGTTAAGAATAGATTTCTGCGACAGATTTTGGGGATTAGATGGTACCACTATGTCACAACAGCGAATCACCTCAGTGATCCAGAATCGCAAATTGAGCTGGCTTGGCCATGTTCTCCGCATGTCCCCCGAGAGTCTTGAATATGCAAGTCTTTACTACAATCCGAATGGGACAAGAGGGCGAGGTAGGCCGAAATTAACAATGACGCGGGCATTCACTGAGGTTCTACGAGATGCTGGACTGAGCTGGGATGAAGCTGTGCAACTGGCGCAAGATAGAGAGGCTTGGAGGAACTTCGTGGCGTCCACATGGTCCACACGGGGAGCGATTGTGGATTAAGTAAGTACATCAATGACTGCCGTAAAAATATCTAGAAAAAGATTCAGGATCTAAAATGTGGTGGACGATCCATTCTTTTATCTGAGAAAAGTAAGAATTTAAATGTGTGTGTTGAATAGAGAGAATGCTGTCAGACGCGCAGGTCCAACAAGAAACTGAACACCAGCAAGTTGATGACAACGACATCAACGATGATAAAAAAGGCATACCTTTAACGTATCTATCTATCTGTTAAATGATGATCCTTCGCTTACACTAGAAAATGAATGAGAACGTAGTCTCCGTACCAAATGGATAGCTGAGTCTAGACCTGTTGTGCCTGTATCCGTACCCACTCGAGATAATTCTCTTGATCTGATGTGGAGGGAATAGAGGAAAGCACTTGGATGTTGTAGAGGTGGGAATAACGGCTTAAATTCATAAACTTTATAGCAATTTCATAAATTTTAAATAACGTTATTTTTAAAAGCTTAAAGCTTATTTATTTCATTAGTATCCGGAAAGACTTTCCTACAAAAAAATCATTCCGAAAATTTGATGTCCGTTGGCGTTAATGTATAATTTCGCTAAAAAAGTCATTCAGTAAAGTCATTACTCTGATATATTTACAAATATTGTTTAATACCAACAACGAGAATAGCTTATTTTTATTTATCGAATATTTTTATCAGCGTTATAACGCTCACCTCTACTTGGAAACTGCTTACAATTATGTAAACTCAATTCCGTCTACAACGTTTAGACACTTTATGATTTCTTCGGAAGTATTATCAGAAAACAATAACTAGTTTTTGTGCCTCTTAAATCAATAATTCATTCGTCAATACTCATAATCATAATGCTAAAAGCTTAAACGCTCAAATGTTGTATTATATCGTCCCTTAAAAGAAGCGGATTTTTTTACACTTACCTCTAAAATATCATTATTTGCATTTGCTAACACTTCTAATAAAATTAAAAAAATGCATACTTATTTTTATTTCATCGTTTTCTTAATAATAATAACCTACTTCAAACAAAGAAATGTCAATCCCGCTGATCCCGCAAATCCCGCGGGATCCGCGGGATTGAGGTCACCAATCCCGCAGGCTTGCGGGATCGCGAATATGATGCGGGATTGGATTCCCTAGTTATGATTAACCCAATCAAATGCTTTCGTCAAGTCAGATGTAACATATTATTATATACGTTATACAACCTTCGTGATTTTTGCAAAATAAAAGGTGAAATCATCGTCTGCTCGGTAATCCATAATATCAGTACATTCTTAGGTGAAGAACGTCCTGTTTCTGATCTAATAGATTTTAGTAAGAGATAAATAAACACCTCATACTGAATCCTGGGTTTGATCTCCCGCGGAGGGCGTGGATGCAACAAAGGGTGAAAACAGAGCAGGGTTGTTGCAACTACCTGCTCTGGAAATGGGGAAAAAGGGCTGACCCCGATTGTGAGTGCGGGGCTGTGCAGTCAGTAAGACACATTGTGCAAGACTGCCAGCTCAAAAAATTAACAGGAAGCCTCCAAATATCCACGATGCTACTCCGGAGGCAGTGGACTAGCTGATGGCGCTGGAGCCAAGATTGTAGATGAGGACGGGACGCAACCCTCTACGGGTCAAGATTATTTCCATAAAAGCCATACGAAAAGTAAAGTAATTAAGTAAGAGATTATGTAAATAATCTTAAGTTTGGCCTACTTGAGCATGCTTTTATGGTAAATAAATTAGACAAATATATTTACCAATGACCAATTATAATTATGATCTTTGTGGTAAATTGTGTGATTATTACCAGTTGATAATAATTATGCCATTAATCAATATTATCAAGAGTTTGGTAGAGGATAGTTAATTTAATAGCTAATAGGATCTACCTGTATTGAAAATCAATTAGGTAATAATTATTAATTAAATGTGAAAAAAAACACTCTGGTGGTTGATCTACACGGTATACTTAAGATGAATGCGTTAAATAACTTATTTTACAATATTTTTTATGAAGTTATTCAATTACTGAGATGCTATAGCTCATGTCCCTGATCACCTATTTTGTAATAGGTATAGTTATACCTTTGGGGAGACCTCTGTGGTTTTTGCCTTCAATCATTCCTTCTACTATGGTACCTAAAAAGCACACTCGGATGCCTGATGCTATGGCCTCTTAGGATGTTGTTGATCAACTCTTTTTAGGAGTTTCCTCGGATCAACTCTGTACATACTTCGTCATTGTGGATCCCTATAGCATGCATTTGTAGCACCAGATTTCATAAGCAGCTGGACACCCGGACTCGCTCTGACAATAGCCTGTGTTTCGTTGTAGGAAAATAATAGGTACACCCCAGACAAGATTTTTGATCAATTCCTTCCTCACCTTGATGTCAATATTGAAGGATTCATATACCTATTTTTGATCTTTTCTTGAACGTAACTCTTTCCCAATGAACTATATTTTGATACATTTGATCTGTTATTTTGGGGTATCCTGGAAGACGCCATCGAGAAACACATTTTTGGACAAATTACACTTGGTTAAAATATCGAGAATAATAATAATTTGATTGTTTATCCGAATGAACAATTCAAGTATTTATTTCTACTGGATTTATATTACATTCTTCATTTTTTGTCTATGTTCTCGTCTTACATCCATACTTCAATGATGGTAAAATAATTGCGTTACATATGCATATGCACTACTTTTTTAGCTTGTAGTTAGACGTTGTTGTTCCTCGTAACAGATCTTAGTGCATCGCCCACCCTGCTACCAGCCACTTTCTTATGTTCGATTTCTCTTTCACACTTTCCATCCCTGCTAAACATACTTGCTAAATACACATAGGTACACATTCACTTGCTCAAGATATTCATTTACAAGAGTGTTCTTGAATCTGATCTTAGGCAGGTAGTACCTTGTCTGGGGTGTATCAATTTTTTTTTTCTAAATAAGTGTCAATAATTACCAATTTCGTGGTTATCATAGAAAATTTATAAATTATTCCTATTTGGTTATTTCCTATGTATTTAAACAGGTGTAACGTTATAGGTTTTTAATATGGCTTTCGTGGCTTTATATCATATTTATAATTGGCAAAGTTCGTCTGTAAATCAATATTTTCGTTGAAGCACTCTGACCCCTCGCTAAAAGCAATTCAAACCAAATAATAATGATCATATTTGTTTTACGGGAAATATAATATATCGTCGAAATATGTGATACTTGATTAGATGTTCCGGCTGCATATAATTGTTACTAGATACTGGAAGAGAATAACAAATAACTGTCCGCAGTCCACAACGCGCTAAAGACAAATCGAGACCTTTTAAGGAACAATATTATACTTAGGTACTTCCTTAATCGTAAGGTGCTCCCTAGGTGGAGCATGTGCTCGCCACAAAGCCTGGTCAAGCATCTCTATCCTGGGCTAGATCCAGGGCGTTATTCCAATCTAAGCCGGCAACCCGAAGGTCTTTATCGTAAGCTCTCTTGATGGTGAGTCTTGGTCTGCACGCCTTCTTGTACTTACTACCCGGCGTGCAAAATAGGCATCCATAATCTATGGATTATGAGGATATATGTACGTAGGAAATGGCTGAGCCAGCTCAGTTTACGGTACAGGATTACCGGCGTTGTCACTGATGGAAGTTGATACATCGTTCGTGATCAGACGGTCTCTTTTGATACAAAGTCGAACTAACTAACTCCAGGATTTGTCTAAGAAAATTAGTGTCAATGCTTAGAAGTGTGTTTTTGTTAAATGCCAAAACTCACACTCATTCAACAACACTGGCATTACGCAAGCATTGAACAGGCGACAAACTTATCAAATAAATCAATCAAAACTCCCTTTGAACCCCACTTAGGGGCATAGGGAGGGAACAGGAGCTCTCCATTACGCTCGATCTTGCGCAATGTTTATGACAATTTACTCAGCGCTGTCTCGAAGGAACGGAACACGGTATGAGAGGGTCTTCCACGTCTTCGAGGCCCTGATGGCTGGGAAAAACAGCGCTCTCCTCGGCCAACTGTCATTCGGCATCCTTTGCGATAATTTTATTATTATAGGACAATTAGGTAAATGATTATCTATGATCATTTTTATGCCAGATCGCCAGAAAGTTTAGTTCTTAGAATTAACAAACTGGACATGACTAAAATATCATATATAAAATATATAGATCGATGACTTCGATTTCTTTGAACTGCCAAATACTCGGAAAAATATATATTTAGCTGATTGCACAATAATGTATTGATGTGTTCCTACATCCAAGTCTGGAGAGAACAAAGAAAATAATAATATAGAGCGTTTAGGTATATTAATACTGTATTTTCTAAGCAAGAAAAAAACATTGTTAAGTTAGATTGTGGGCGGGATTTTAAATAGGTACCTACCTATAGGTACTATGTATATCTATACCTGTACATAATATGCAGATATTGTTGTTTGTGTTATTTGAATTATTACGTACTAGCTTATACCCGTCATGCTTTACGTTTTTGATTCCGATTGTCAGGCTTGATCGGTAGGTAAGTAAACAGGTTCTAGTCTAGCTTCCCATTGCTTAACAGACCTCTTTAACTGACATAAGCACAGAAAAAGAAGAATGACACTTTTACAATTTTTGTTTTACCGACCTCATAATATTATACGAACCTACCGGCATAATTTGCAAGTTTTCATAGAGAGCTCTGTGGTTTGAATCTTAGCTACATTCCCTACACCCTCTAATGTGTGATAAATAATTAGGCATTCCACCCATAGAGGGTGATTTGTGCTATGAGTATAAAAGACGCTGTCAAACTTCAAAATGGAGGAATCATTTTGCAATTTTTTTCTTTAAATCTTTATTTATTGAGAATAATAATATTTGAATAACATTTATATGTATAACAAATCAATCTATAATTATTTTATTACATTTTCATACCGTAATACCAAGATTCCATTCAACGTTTACATGAGTAATTTTGTTTCCAAAAGATGGCTTACTGTCTTTTTGAGAAATTTGTATGAAGATCCTAAAAAATAGAGTTTTTTTTAAATAGCTCTAAATATATTAAAGTTAATGCAGCATATTGTATTTAAGAACCTTCTCCAGCATTTTGTACGGCTCTGGGCATATTAATATCTGACCTTAACATCTGTTTTCTACGATTGATGCGCCTTCAAAAATATAAACGGACTAAAATATTATGTAGATATGGTAGGTATGTGTACTAGCTTTTATTGTAGTGGATAAATATGTAGGTATCTACAACGTTCTCGCATCACGAACGGCGCATATCACTTCTACCATTATGGAGAGGAGATGGACTTGGCTGGGACATGCATGTGTTAAGGATTCCGAATGATATCAGTTGGTCGAGGAGAACGCTGTTCTTCTGCCTATAAGGGACCGTGTTCCGCTTCTCCGATGCGGAGCTGAGGCATTTGGACATGGTTTGGGAGGAGGTCATTAACATTGCGCACGATCGACCGCAATGTTGCCTTCCTATGCCCCTAAGTGGGGCGTAAAGAGAATTTTGGATCGGACTAGGTACGTTCTAATCGGTATTCAGAATAAAATTCCTTAAATATTATGTCACAGTTTTGTTTATTGGGGTATGGAGATTAAGATCGTATAGAGAGAGGAAGGAAAATTAGTATGTTTGACTACGTTGCGAATACATTTACTCGCGGCGGAGCCAAATTTATTTGAACGTTTTCTGAATCTTTCGTCTATCTCACTTTGTCTCACTTATTTTAGTTACTTAATACGATTAAACTATACGTGGCAGTTCTAAGTCTTGCATTCGAATCCTAGCGGGGGTATGGGATTTACAACATTTTTGACATGCTTTAGACGTGAGGATAGAATCATACGGTCGGTCACGCTTTTTACAC